>CM029384.1:1865389-1909905 GCA_017165825.1 Hepsetus odoe
TCTCCGTCTCCGTCCGGCCTCGTGTCTCCTGGTCTCCGTCCTGTTGCAGCAGGGAGGCCCTCATCCACTAACCCTGAATGTCAACAGGAGCAGAGCCGCTTTAATATTTCATTCTCTGAGACCTTACAGACACACCTACACACTCACACACCTTCACACAGATACACTGACATGAAGACTCAGCTTATTGTAGTGGACAACCTCAGACACACACATGTAACGTCCCCAAAGACAAACACACTCAATCTGCCCTCGTCTACACGGCACTTGTGAACAAATTGAACTGCCGGCTGCAATAGCTTTCTCTCTCCATCCATCACTTCACCACACGCATACTGAACACTGATAAAAAAATAGAGAGAGAGAGAGAGAGAGAGAGAGAGAGAGAGAAGAGAAAAGAAAACAGAAGCGATTGATATAAATGATGTGGTGGGTAAGGTGGGCTCCCCTGAGCTGTACTGTGGGGTCCGCTCGATGCCAATCGATGTTGGGAGGGCCAGGCATTCGTCTTAATTCAGACTAATTAGGACAGCGCGTGTGTGTGTGTGTGTGTGTGTGTATGTGTGTGTGTGTGTGCGTGCAGCAAAGGATGACAAAAATAAGCCCCTTGTTTACCAAGACTGGAACAAGCATCAGATTAAGGAAATCAGTGTAGGAAACAAAGCAACCCTGAAAGACACGCACACACACACACGCACACACACACACACACACACACGCCAGCCAAACTAATTCCCTTTTCAACATGACAGCCATCTTTCTCTCTCTCTGAATTCTGGTGGGCGCTGCTAAATACAGTGTTTTAATACCGGGGGGCAATCTACTGTTCTGGTATTCAAACCCACAACCTTCTGACCCTGGAGCCTAGACTTTAAACCCCAGACATTAGCTCCCTAAATACGCTCTCCTGGAGTAGGACAGCTTTCAAATAGTTAATAAAAGGATAAAAAGGAGGATCATCTTTTCGGATTAAATTCAGTGTGTGCGTGTGGGTGTGTGTGTGTGTGTGTGTGCGCGTGCGCGAGTGTGGGCCCCAGTGAGTGGATAGATTAGGTGTCTCTCTTTGGTCCTGTAATGGTGCTTACATGAGCCAATCCATTGCCGTTTGCACTCATTTCGATTCGGCCCAACAGCCCCGTCCGACACCTCCAGCTCAGTATCGTTTTAAAGTGGAAACTCAGCGCAATGTGGCGACACTCAGCACAGCCAATGGGATCCCGGCCAGCATCCTGCAAAGCCTGCAAAGATGAGAGAGAGAGAAGGAGAAATCAGTGAGACCTGGATGAGCACGCTTCCAGGCCAGTCCGCCTTAAATTACTGCCCTGCTCTCCATCTGATTCGGCAAGTACAACAGGAAAGAGATTTTGGCAGAATAGGGCTTTTAAGAGGGCACTGTGTGTGTGTGTGTGTGTGTGTATGTGTAGGTGTGTGTGTGTGTGTGTTGGGGGTGACAGGCTCAGATCCCTATCTGTCTCCTTGTGGGTGTCGCTGGGTTTTTCACAGGAACTGACATCGAGATGCCGGGGTAGTAGCTCTAGCTGAGGAACCACTGACACGTCATTAGATTCTTATCTGGGTCAGCACACACACACACACACACACACACACACACACACACACACACACACACACACAGATGCTGTCCATTTCAAACACACTGCACAGCTGCTGGCGTCAGTGTTGGCCAGACCGCTGAACCAGGAGAGAGAGCGGTGTGTGTTCGGTGAAGGAGCGATGGAGGGAGAGAGGAACGAGAGAAGGAAAGCAGCTCACACACTCCCTCACTGTCAGATCTTCCCACTGAAACCATCCCTCCTCAACAGCTTCATCAACAAACGGCATCCTTTTATCTCTCTTCAGCTCAGGTTGCCTTAAGTGAGCGACCGATTTATGGGAAATCAGAACGCAGTGTAAGAAATGAAAGAGTGAAACATCTCCCTGAGCAACACAGTTTCAATATAGATAAGCGACTGCTATAATACGAATGAAAAATCATCCCCTTTTTTAACAGTGAGAAAGAAAAAAAAAGTATAACAGATAAAATATCACCTAGTTCTTTTTTTGTTTTTTGTTTTTTTCCTAAATGCTTCAAAAGGAGAAAGGAGCTGGTTCCTTATTGGTGGATCCTTTTGTACGGCACAGTGGTCCAAATTCAAGCTTCTGGGAGGTTCTGGTGGTCCAGGACAGTTCCTAAGTCATTGACAGGTCCAGGAACTTAAAGCTGCTCCATTGCCGTGTCAATAACAGCGTGGATGTGATGTCCTGACCTGTGAAAGTCCACGTTTGTCTTTAGAGCGGATTGAAAAAGTGAAAGTGACTATTCTTGTCACTGCGAGGTCACAGCACAGCATACGGTGAACCACAACAAAATTGGACCTCTGCATTTAACCCATGCAAACACCGTGCAGCAGGGGGCAGCTATGAAAGCGCCCGGGGAGCAGTGACAGGGACGGTACCTTGCTCAAGGTTACCTCAGGGCAACCAACTGATAAGGGGTTTGAACCCACAATCTTCTGATCCTGTGGTCAACTCCCTAAACACCAGGCCACCGCTGCCCCTGGATTGGCGCAGACTTTTAAATACGTGATCACTGACGAGGCACCAGACAGCTGTTGGTTTTTTGATGTAGGAACGCGTGGTGAGGAGAGAGAGAGATCAAAGACGTTTGTCTCTGCAAGCTGACACGACTCATCGCGTCGGGTCCGGCCACTTTCCTGGAGCTGATGTTCCGCAGGCAGGGCCTGACTTGGAGAGGCCTCAGGATGGTTGATGGATCGTTGGAAGGGAGGGGCTGAAACACTTGATCTTCATTTTTTCTTTTTTTTTTTTCTGTCAAGCTGAGCATAAAAGTCATCTGCAGATCTCCCGTTGCGGTCCATGACTGTTCTAATTCCCTCCCACACAGTTTGGGGTTTGAGTGATTTGTGCTTCATTATGTGCTGTATTTATGTTTAGCAGATCTTTACTTAGTGCTGAACCAGTTCTTCTACGTGCTGCTCTTCTGTAGGCTTTGATTAGTGTCTGCACATCTTTGCCTTCTGGTTCAGAAACACCCGGGTCAGCTACCTGCTGGTGATATTGTCCAAACAGCACTTTATGTAAACCACAGACGTTGGTATATTCCTCCAGTACAGCTGGAGTATCTGCCTGCAGTCTCGGCCCTTTAAACATATCTGAGCCTGTAACGAAGACAGGCCTGATTGTAACTAGTGGAGGTCTTAACATTCTGGATGGAGAAAGCATATGAAAATAGCGAGAGGTGGTCAGACAGGCCAAGGAGGGGGTCTGACTGTGATAGCACACTGTGTGCACAGTTATTAGGCAGGTGAATATTTTGACCATATCATCATTTGTATGCATACAGTCCAACGCCAAGCTGTGCAAACTTGAATGCTGATTGGATTTAAGCAGATCAGGTGATGTGTATCTGCGATGGGCTGGCGACTTGTCCAGGGTGTGTCCCTGTCCTTCGCCCTGTGTGAGCTGGGATGGACTCCAGCACTCCCCTGGGACTCTAATTAGGACAAGCGGCCCAGAAAATGACTGACTGACTGAGGTGATGTGTATTTGTGTAATGAGGGGGATCTAAGGAGATCAATATCTGATGTGAAAGTGAAAGTGACTACCCTTGTCATTGTGAAACGCAGCACAGCACAGCAAGGCACAAAGAAATGAAACCTCTGCAATTCACCCATACACACACCACACAGCAGGGGGCAGCTATTGAAAGTGCCCAGGAAGCAGTGACGGGGACGGTACCTTGCTCAAGGGTACCTCAGGGCGAACTACTGATGAGGGAATTCGAGCCCACAGTCTTCCGATGCGGGGCAACCCCCTAACCACTAGGCCACCGCTGCCCATTAGGCAGCTTCTTTTCCTCCTCAGGCAGAACGGGCCAAAAACAAGCGAGAACTGACTCTGAGAAGTCAAAAGTTGATGGATGCAGCACTCTTGAAATTGCTAAGCTTATCCTCCAGTGCTGCCATATACCAGTGTCCAGAAGTACAAGGTCTTCAGTGCTCAGAGACATGGCCAAGGAAAAGGAGGCTGGAACCCCACCACCACTGAACAGGAAACATCATCTTAACGTCAAGACCCGGCCAAGAAACATCTCCAGACAGAGCTTTTATGGACGGATGAGATGCGAGTGACGCTTGATGGACCAGATGGATGGGCCCGTGGCTGGATCAGAGCACATATGTATCCCCTGAGAATGTTCCTTTGTAAAATATTCAGGGTTCAGGCTTTTAACATTTTGGACTGACTGATAACACCGTATCTGTTTCATATTCAAATGAATCCTCAAAATACTCCCTCCCCTAATAACTGTGCACACAGTGTGTACAGCCTAATGTTCTGTTGCTCTGGAATTCAGTTTAAAGGTCATCGTCGCCAGCTATCTGACGAAATCCACCTGCTGTTTACGTTGTCCTGTACAGCAGAGAACGCTCCCTGTAAGTAAAAAGGTCTCCACTCAGTCTGAGATCTTTACTTTGGAGAATCACCAGCTGCAGCACCATTAAAACAACTGAAACACTTTCTCTTTCGACTCTTCGTTCCCTTCCGTGTTTGGGGCAGCAGTGGCCTGGTGTTCAGGGACTAGGCCCTGGACTGTTGTGGTGTTGGGTCCCAGATCAGTAGGTTGCCTTGAGGTTCCCTTGAGCAAGGTACCGTCTCCATCACCGCTCCTCGGGGGCTGGATATGGCCGCCCACTGCTGCACGTAGCGCATGGGTTAAACACAGAGGTTGCATTTGGTCGGGGTTCACTATGTGCTGTGTTCACAATGGCAACTAGTCGCTTTCACTTTCACTTTGCTTCATTAGAAAACCCAGAAACCCAGAAAACTGCAACAGTTCTCTCCCTTCCTGTGCTCAGAGCTGACCGGCGTGATTTAGACATCACACCGAGCACTCGAAGCCCCTCACATGAGGCCAGGCAGAGCGTGTACTGCTCACTGGTGCGAAGAAGAGTGTATGAGCGCCTGCAGCCAGGATCTGCACAGAAAAGAGGAGCTGAAAGAGTGAGGGATTATCAGAAAGACAAAAGGACCCATTTCCTGTTTCTTCACCAACCTAAGCCTGTCTACATTTTCCCTTCCCAAAAATCTTCCCCGTGCTCTTGCAGTACACCCACTCAAGCAGGTGGGAGGGCGGGGGTGGCAGATGGGAGTATTTGTAGCTGTGAAATGACATGACAGTAGGGTGACAAAAATACAAGTGAAAGTGATGTGAAAGTGACTATTGTGAAACACAGCAATTCACCCAATGAACAGCAATGAAATACACGCTCTGCTTTTAACCCATACACACCGTGCAGCAGTGGGCAGCCGAATCCCAGGGAGCAGCGCTGGGGATAGTACCTTGCTCAAGTGAACAATGACCTTCCGATTATGGGCTCTATCCCTAAACACTAGGCCACCGCAGCAAAATTGAGCTTTTCTCAAATATATTTAATTAATTGAATCTGAACCCATTTATTATTGAGCAGAATGGCTCTAAATCTGAACAAGAACAGAACCAGTTTCCTTGTTAGACTACCATTGGTTCTTCTGGTTCTTTTTCCTTTTCTTGGTTTCTCTCTGTGGTTCTCTCTAGGTTTCCTCATGCTCTTAGAGATTTTTCTCTTTGATTGCCTTAATTCTCTTAGAGATTTCCCCCCTTTTGATTCTTACACACTGTCTCGCTCATTTTTTTAGCTGCTTGACCTGATTAGGGTCATGGGGGGTTCTAGAGTATGTCCTAGCTCTCACAGGGCAAAAGGTGGGAACACTTGCCAGTCCGCAGGGCAGACACTCAGACAAACACCCTCACCATGCCACGTACGGCAGTGTATTCTAACATGGCCACAACTATAAGGATCAGGCCAGTTGCACTCAAGCAGTTCTGAGTCTCTGAGTCTGATTTGCTGATTTGCTTTTATCAAAGCTGCTCTGTGAGTTAAAGCAGGTCTTCTACTGAGAACCTTAATGTAAAGAGGAACTCTGCTGGTTTAATAAGATAATGTTGTTAAAGGCCAAACCAATTTGTATGCATGCTGGAATGAGACGGGCCACTGAGGTGAGTTCCGGCGAGAAAGATGCTGCCGGTCCATCCAATTACAGGACGACAGAAGATGTAACACCCGCCCTTTAACAGAATGCCTGTCTCCCCATTGCCGTGTGCCAGGCTGTCAAACTGGGACGGGACTCACTGCCTACTGGGTGACGGACGGCTGCTACAGAGAGCAGGTGCATTCAGCGTAGAGGCAGGTGAGCAGGTAACCAAAACATGTCTCTTCATTCTCTCTCTATTTCTCAGGATTTGGCAACACTTTCAACAGTTTAAAGGACCTTAAATAGATAAAAACACGAACCCTTGATATTTTAATCCAAAATTATTTTTTTAGCCATCAGATGTCATTCGGTTATTGCAAGCTTCTAATTGGGAGTGATTTTTTGGGACTGTCCCATGCAGTTTCGCTGCATGAGCTTTAGTTTTGCAGGGGCCGATGACCTAATGCGTCCCTCCGTCCAGCTACCGTCCCACCCGCCGCCGAAAACCCCCAGGATTGAACATCTATTGCTGGCTAAACTATTTCCAAGCATTTTAAAAGCCAAATAAACCATAAAAGAGAGAGACTGAGTGAAAGAAGGCAAGGAGGAGAGCGGTAAATGAATGTGTAACTGGTCCAATCTGCCATCCTAAAATAATTCTGTGCTTATGAGCCATTTTACACCCGTTTCCAACTTCAGCAAAACACAATAAAAGCATCTGCTTGTAAAGTAGTTCGAGGGCTTATAAACCAATAATAGCTGCAGTGTGAGTGTGACTCCGGCATATGGCACAAGGACGATCACCACTCTGACGCCGGTGACACTGTGTGTCCTTCAGCTTTACTCCATAAGAGCATTATTTTTAAAAGCCATCTGAGCCTCCGTTGAAGCACCATGGCCCTGTTATGCACGAGGCAAAAAAGGCATGACCTTTACTCCGGAGAGACGTCAGGATTCAGCCCTGGTTTGGGAAACTTGAACTTTTGTGGACAACATCAGAATCAGCACCTAATCACCTTTCCTAGACAGACCCACGGCTGCCTTGTTAATTAGCTCATTAGGACCCACAGATCTTTCTGTCACATGTGTTATTTGTGTCTCTTCCTGCTGCTGCGTCCTGATGGGAGACGTCTCCTCGGTGTAGGGTGGTGTGGACGCATGCTGGAGTGTAAACAGTGAAGCAGGGGAGATGAGTAAACATGAACGGCACCGGATTTTCAAGGCTGCTGTTGTGTTTCGTTGCTCTTAGGATTGAGGACGTGAAAGCTTTTTATTTAGTAACCCAGCCTCGTCCAAGTTCACCGACTTATACACATACAGTCGCTTCCAAAAGTTCTGACACTGCAGCCCAATAAACTTGTTGGTCACTATAGACATTTGGGTTCACAGCCAAAGCTGGATTTAAGGCGAGAGATCCCATTTTAGCTCTTATTATGAATGCTGAATATCCCGTCTTTCGATCTCAATCCCAAAAATTTTCAATGCACGGCCCAACTGAATTGGCCTGTTCCAATACTTATGGAGGGGACTGCGTCTGATCAACTGCTGGCAGCTGCTCAGCAAACAGTAAGCTCGCGCCTCGGCTTGGTGGAAGAGCATGATTCTCTCACAATCACGGCGCCAGATTCCCTTGCAACACATCTGCTTTCCAGTTGACTACTTATAGCCAAGGATGTTGTCACTCTCCCCACAACCTGCAGCTGCATGAGAGGCTTGCAGCGGCCAGGCTGTCTCCACCAACAACTCTGTCCAAAGCCCCTCCGGTTTCCCAGCATCCTTCACAGATTCACTCTTTGTCAGAGCCTGTTTGTGAGCCCTGGGAGTTCTGTCACTGTCTCCTCAAACAGACTCTGCCTTAAGCCTTGGAAGCACCACATGACTCTCAGAGCGGTCAGATCACTGCACTGATCACACTGCACAACCTGCTGCCTTGTAATCAAGATCCTTGGGGTTGTTGTTGTTTGTACCTTCCATGTCTGATCAGTGAAAGGTGGTCCATATTAAGAGGAGCTTTAGTTCCTCATGGGTCATATATAAGGAGCTCTTGAAGTGAAATTGACTATTTGTAATTGTGCAGCAGGTGGGAAGCTATATCCAGCACTCAGGGAGCAGTGATGGGGACGGTTCCTTGCTCGGGGGTACCTCAGGGTACTGGTCCCGGATTCAAACATACAATCCAGCCATGGGGGCCACCACTGCCCTCATTGGTGTTTTCTCAGGCTTAGTGCTTGTCTCCTGTGTTGACTTGCCTTGATGGTTCAGTAAAATGATGTGGACACATCTGGCCAGGATGCAGAAGTGTTTTCCTGCCTCATATTGTGTTTATAGAATGGCAAAAACCCTTGTGCATATTGCATAAGAACCATGTTTCCTGTGAACTTCAGAGCAGTAGTGCATGCACTAGGTTTTCAGAGGGAGCTCGGAGCCCTATAGACCTATTCAGCAGAAGAACGAGGGAGAGGAAAACAGATGGAATCGGTCTTTCTGTTTACTTTAGCCTTGTCTCTGCCAACTCTTCCCTCCCTGCTCTCCTCTCCGCTTTTTGTCCTCCCTTCTATCATCAATCACTGTCACCCTTCTGTTTCCCGTCCCTCCCTCCCTGCCTCCATCTCCTTCCACTTCATCCATCCATCCATCCACCCATCCATTCGTCCATTGGCCAATACCGAGGCAGCCCTCCAATTTAATTCCCCCATCTGTGGGGCGCTTGAGATATTAGTCCAGAGATGAGATCCGTGACCCTGAATACACGGGGAAAGGGACTGCAGGGGTGCAGGGGTTTCAGTGCAAGGCCACAGTCACGTTTCTGTCTTTCTTATTTCTTTCCCTCCCTCTCTTTCTCTTCTTTCATTCTTATGTTTCCATCTTGCTCACTCTCTCTGTCTCGTTCTCCCTCTCTTTCATCCGGTCCCAGAGCGGCAGGGCTAAATATTTGCCCTCTGCCTCTCGGCCGTCTGGACATTGGCCTCGGTTGCTAAGTGGCCGATATCGCCATCGCCGCCTCTTCTTCACACACAGACACACATACACACACCTCACCCCATGGAAACCTCAGGAGTTGGCACAGAAACGGAGGCAGGCAGCCAGGACCCGGGTGTGAAAAAGTTTGAGAGTGGCGCTCAGAGGAGGCCGCTGAAGTTCAGCGACCTGGAAAGAGACGGATCACGCATTCTTAAATACCTCAGAGCAGAGTGACTCAGAGTAACACACACACGCTCAGCCTCTCACACGCACACACACATGCATGTAATGTCCATCAAATGTTTGGGGACGTGTCGCATTTACAGTCATCTCACCGGATCGGATTGTATCTTCATGCATTCGTGTTTGAAAGGCACTCGCTCCACCAGACGATGTTGATTAGAAGACAGCTGTGCCAGTCATGGCAGTTATGGAGCATCAATGCTAGCTCCAAATGTTCTAGAAGAGGTTTGTACAAAAACCAAAGCAGACATTGTTACCTGGTCCTGCAGCGGTGCTTGTGCTCATAAAAGAATCCAGTCCCATGATAAAAGTTGAGCAGCGTATTTATCAAACAGTAAAGCTGCATCATATTATGCAAATATAAAGAAATGATCCTGGTCGCCCTGTTTTTTGGGTGCAATATAAGCTTTACCCTCTAGATATTAGTGTTTCCCCCAACATTAAGGCAATATTTTTTGAAGTGATGTTAACGACAACACAAGAGGAAATGACTGACCCCAAGGCCCTCACCCTCGCCCCCAAAAAATAAAGCAATGAAGTTTTTTTACATTAGAAAGTTTCCACATCGTTATAATACATTTTAAGCCATGTTGAAGCTAATTTGGACTTCTGAGCAAAGGGCTGATTTACAGCTAGCCCAACTTGTAGAATCACATGGTCTGTCTGTGAAATAAGCCGTGACGTTGCCATATTACATGTAGTGAGTGCCCCTTAAATGTGTTACCCTTTTTATTAAGCTCATGAATTGCTAAATTTGTAGTGGCATGTAGTTTATATTCTAACATCTGATTGGCTGAGATACTGCAAACAGGAATATGAACTGTTGTGTTTACACTGAGACTGAGATGCAGTCAACTCGCAGGCATGTCATCACATGAAAATGTTTAATGCAGAATATTTTTAATTTGCCTTCGTGCATTTGGGAGGCGTCCTGCCCAAGGACTGCTACTGGTTTAAGGTCAGTAGTACCTCTCTGCACCAGGGGTCACCAACATGGTGCCAGGGAGCCAGGATGCCCCCAAAGACCACATGGGTCGTGATCTGCTCTAAAAATAGCACAGCTCACCAGTGAGCAGTGTCTAAAATGTAATTATATCCTGTTGCTATTCTTCTTTAATCACATTTGCATTTCTGTAGATTTGAAAATGACAATATCTAAAAAAAAAATTTTTTAAAGCATTTAAAACATGTTTATTATACATGGAGTTTAGATAAGTTTAGGTAACTGGTAGCCCTTCATATACCCGTGAAATAGCTCTCAGTTTCAAAAAGGTTGGTGACCCCTGCTCTACACTTACCACTTGCAAACCTTATGAGAATCCTCACTTTCCTAAAAGTGCAAAAAGGGCTGACTTAAAGGGATTTGCTCTATTTCGCATGTACCAAACCATCATTGGGATGTTCTGTACTTCTGAAGCTTGTAGCTGCTGTAACTGATATTCGGGTTCATTGTGTATTGCTGGGATTTTGCTTTGAACAGATTGGAAAAAAAACTTAAACTGACTTCCACTCCGATAGCATCGCCAGTGCTGAATCATCTCCTGACCAAAGGAGATCCAAGTGAAAGTGAAGGTTTGTCATTGTGAAACACAGCACAGCACACGGTGAGACTCAATGAAATCCATTCTCTGTATTTAACCCAAACACACCGTGCAGCAGTGGGCTGCTATATCCAGTTCCCATAGAGCACTGATGGGGACGATACCTTGCTCAAGGGTACCTCGGGGTAACCTACCTAAGTCTGGGGATCAAAACCCACGACCTTCTAATCATGGGACCTATTCCCTAACCACCAGGCCATCGCTGCCCCTATTAGGTCGATGGGGGTCCAAGCATTATTAGATAGAATTAACGCCCTTCAAAATCAGTACCTCCATCCATCCATTACACGGCTGGCCGGGGTTTTGAGGAGAGCCATGGACAGGTGACACTCTATCTGCCAATATACAGAGCCTGGAGCCAGCAAGACATGAAGAAATGAGGGGTGATACATGATTTTGTAGAGTATTTTATTAGGATTTATAAAGTGGGAGTCAATTTTGTCCACTTTTTTAATATTGTATGTTTTCTTTTTCTAGTTCTTCATTCTGGATTTTAAAAAATTCCAGTGTCTTTGAGAAGATCTACCTGGAATCGAAAAGCACCATTTTTGGCAAAAAGAGACACTCTGATGAGCACTGGAGAGTGTTGAAGCGAATTTTGACTATGCAGAGTTGACTATACATTTTGACGAATGCTCCGAATCGTCAAAAGTGATGCGTGTGTTTTGGCGGCCTGTGTTTACACACATATGAAAAGGTTTTTTGCAGAACCGCGTTTGAAATGAGAATGAGAACGACCCAACGAGGGAGAGGTATGGAGGAGAGGGAGAGAACGTGAGACTCAAAGCGTTCCCTCTGGATGGTAGCAGAGGCGCTGCTGTCTGAATATTCATCACTCCATCATTACCCTCCTTCCTCCATCCTACCTTCACACACTCCCTTTTAATTGTCATATCATTTAAACCCTCTCACTAGTGGGAAAGATGGGGACACATCTCTGGACAATTGTGTATTTGTTTCACACACACACACACACACACACACACACACACACACACACACACACACACACACATACACACACACACACACACACACACACGCACACACGCACACACAGAAACTCAGAAGATGTTTGGTGTTAGAAGCAGTGCAGTCACCGGCTCTGAACTTCACGCGGCCTCTCCGAGCCAACCGAGACGACTCTGTCACACACACTCCCACAGGAGCTTCCACACACTCGACCCCAGCCCATCCTCCCATACAGAGAGGGAGTGTGTGTGTGTGTGTGTGTGTGTGTGTGTGTGTGTGTGTGTGTGTGTGTGTGTGTGTGCATGCGTGTGCGTGTGCGTGTGTGTGTGTGGGGGCGGAGGGGGTTACACAAATGTTTCCATCTCTCTCGGGCTCTTCCATCATCGCACTTCTCCTCATCTTCACTAATTAGCTCCTTATCGCTCTCTCTTCTCTGTCACTTCTCCACTTCTGGCTCTGTCTCTCCATCTTTGCTTACATAGCCCACTCCCAGGATGCCTTACAGAAATGCAAAACTCCTCTTCTGAGGCTGATGTGTGTGTGTGTGTGTGTGTGTGTGTGTGTGTGTGTGTGTGTGTGTGTATATATATTCTTTTTTTCCCCTTTTTTAATATTATAGCTGCTTTATTGTCCAGACAAGGGTGCGAAGGGTAATGGTCGTCCTAACGATCGCAGCACAAAAGGTAAAGAAACATACTAATAATAATAATTATAATAATAATAATAATTTTAGTGTAAAAAGTTAGTGTTTAGGAACTTGGCCCAGGATTGAAAGGTTGTGGGTTCAAATCCGAGACCAGTAGGTTGCCCTGAAGGCCCTGAAGTACCCTTATGCAAGGTACCGTCCCCATTACTGCTCCCTGCTGCACGGCGCGTGTTAAAAACAGAGGATGCATGTCATTGTGCTTCACTGTGTGCTGTGTTCACGATGGCCAATAGTCACTTTCACTTTCAGTTCATGAAGCTCAACCTGTTAGGTGCTATTATTAGCGCACTCCGCCCCAGATGGCGTTTCAGAAACAATGTAAGTCCTTTTGAGTTGACCAAACAGCTTGGCACAGTTCAGGCGAGCGTCTGAAGATT
Organism: Hepsetus odoe; assembly: GCA_017165825.1. Classification (NCBI taxonomy): domain Eukaryota; kingdom Metazoa; phylum Chordata; class Actinopteri; order Characiformes; family Hepsetidae; genus Hepsetus; species Hepsetus odoe. Next base: position 1,878,283 of record CM029384.1, read on the forward strand.
CGCGTCTGAGGATCATCTTCCGGCTAATAGTTTGGCCACGCTGGCGTTGTAGAAGAGCCACACCAAACATACCTCGGCTGATCGAGTGCATTTGGGTGAAAGTGGAAAATGAAATTTTTGCCTGAACCATCGCTGCGATCCGAACGGTCCAGCGGAGAGCTGGGTCATCACTGTGATAAGACAAGATGAACGACAAACAATGAGAACAGAGCGGTGTGTTAGAAAGGCAGAGAGGAGCAAGAGAATGGACGGGCAGGCCAGATAAGCAGGGACGGGTGTGGGGAGGAGGACAGAGTGGGTGAGAGCTGTCATCATAAGAAAAGCAGAAGAAGAGGAGCGATAACCTCTGGACCGCTGGACCACTTCATATGCCACAGAAACGGCTGCACACTCAACCTTCTCCCTTTCTATTGTGCGGCAGGACTGTCTTTTATACGGAGAGCTAACAATAGCATGGCTGACGCGTGCCAAAGTCCTCAAATACCCTCGTTTAAAAAGTGGACAGTTCTTAAAATACCAGGAACATGGAGACTGTGCTTTGAGTTTTGAAGAGCCACTATATCAAACGCGATGGTAATCATGCTACTAATATCATCAGCCTGATATCTGTGCACTGGCATGAAATATCAGACATTTGGAGTTGAAGCAGAGCAGTGATGCACTGAATTCCTGCAATTAAATTCCTCAAAATGAGCAGAAAAACATGAGAAACAGCAAATTTTTTTACAGTAATTACCTGTTGGTTGCAAAGCATATTGGGAAAGTAAGCAGAAAATCACTTAGTACTATAAAGACCTTAATATTATGTCAAACAGCAGCAGGGCAGTGGGGGTCTAGTGTTTAGGGACCAGGCCCCAGGATTGGAAGGTCGAGGGTTCGAGCCCCAGACCAGTAGTTTGCCCTGAGGTACCCTTGAGGAAGGTACTGTCCCGAGCGCCACTCCCAAAGGTGCTGGATGTATGGGTGTCCAGTAGGTAGTATGGGTCACAACGAACTTGACCCGCACTTTCAGCAGTATAGTATGTATAGATTAGTAGGGTGCAGTTTGGATTGCTGAGAAGGTTAGATCCGAGGCCCGTGTGGTTTCAAATTAAAGCCCGTACCCACAGATGCGAGACCGGCACTGCTAAATATGAAACCTGAACCTAAAGCTGCTGATCATGAAACTTAAAACAACTGAAAATGAGAGTCAAAACCGTTGTCCTTCAGGAAGCCTGAGCTGTTCCTGAACAAGGCATTAAAGTACAAGAAAGTCTGACTCTCTGGAAGCAAAATATGAAGAAAGGAGAGGTGGCTAAAGTCTTTTACACACTACTGTACTTCCTGCTATATTCACTGAAGTGAAAGTGAAGTGAAAGTGACTGTCTGTCATCGTGAAACACAGCAAAATGCATCCTCAGCGTTGGACCAGCACAGCGTGCAGCAGGGGGCAGCCATATCCAGCACAGGGATGCTACCTTGCTCAAGGGTACTTCAAGGCAACCCACGATCCTCTGATCCCAGGGCCCGACTCCCTAAACACTAGGACATGCATGAGGAAAAGAAGAATAAAGCCAATTAGTGATAAACAGGGAGAAGTTAAAGCTGATCGGATGAACGTTTACCGCACACGACATAAATTCAACGCAGCAGTGTCTCCGAACATTTGCATAGATGAATATAAGAAGGCTAAATAAAGGTCTTGGGGTGTGTTAAGGACAAAGTTCAGCATCCTAATGAACACACACACACACACACACACACACACACACACACAGCAAGTTTGGGTTTGAGTTTGTGTCAAATTCAGATTTGGATGCAGAAACAGCGGGGACAGCTAACTCCCAGGGGTCTTGCGAAACGAGATGTAGACCTTTGTGTGTGTGTGTGTGTGTGTGTGAGTGTGTGTGTGTGTGTGGACTTGATTGTGTAGAAGCCCACTCACCCCGTGGCTTCAGTCACTTTACATCAATCTGTGTCCCCTTGATAAAAATAGTGCCGTATGGCCCTCAGCCAGGCAGAGTGGCATCATGGGCAGTCCACCCAGGACCCCTCAGCCTGCGAGGGGCTTCCAGCAGCACTCACTCTCACACACACACACACACACACACACACGCGCCTCCTGCTCCCGCCTTCCAGCTCCTTCTCTTCTACCAGCCAAGAGTCTAGTTTTGGTGGAAGGGAGGAGGCACTAGCCCATCCTTTTACACTGGGATGCTGCAAAAATGATTTAGTGGCAAAAGAAACATCTTCTTCTTCTTCTTCTTCTTCTTCTTCTTCTTCTTCTTCTTCTTCTTCTTCTTCTTCTTCTTCAGCGGTGGCCTAGTGGTTAGGGAGTTGCGCCGCATCGGAAGATTGTGGGTTCGATTCCCTCACAAGTAGGTTGCCCTGAGGTACCCCTGAGCAAGGTACCGTCCCCGTCACTGCTCCCCGGGCGCTTTCAATAGCTGCCCACTGCTGCACGGGTTTGAGTGTGCATGGGTTAAATGCAGAGGTCCAATTTCATTGTGGTTCATGTGTGCTGTGCCATGACCTCGCAATGACAAGGGTTGTCACTGTCACTTTCGCTTTCTTCTTCTTCTTCTTCTTCATTTGGATGCTCCTGTTTAGGGGTCACCACAGTTCATCATATTTCTCCATTTCTTACGGTCCTCTGCATCATCCTCCCTCAAACAGACCACCTGCATGTCCTCTCACCAGCGCTACTGTCTCCAAGCCGCATAGCATAGCTGGTCTCACTGTCATCCTTCCCTTCCACTCTCTAATCTTCTCTCTCATTGTTTTTTTATATTTGATTTGGCAAAAGTTTTACACCAGATGTCCTTCCTGACGTAACCCTCCCCATTTATCTGGCGCAAAATGAAACACACTGACCGGTGCATCCCTAGTGGCTGGGTTGGTAGCAAAAAAAAAAAACATTAAAATGAAATATTTACCATATCTCTTGATGTTAATACATATTAAATAAATGCATAAGTAATGTGAATAAAGAAGAATATTAGATTATTCTGCCTAACGTTTTTAGGCCTTTTTGGATGGTAAAATGGTCGAATGATATTCAAACGGACTCAAAATTATATATTTTTTTATATTTTAAATGTGATTTTTTCAAAACCAATGCAGTGTCACACCTCTGCTGTGATTCCGCCATCTCAAAAGCCCTCGTGATGGACAGCATTTAAGTGCAAATAAAAGCAAAGTGGGAAATGAAAGCCTAAAGCAGGCTGTTAAACTGGCTGTGTTCCTGGTGTCAGTGGAAAAGCCCTTTAATAATATTCATATGAAGGGCAGGACTCAAGGTTTCCCAGCAGGTCACTGCCCAGAGCATCAACCACTTTCAAACACACCTGAACATCTTCATGATGTAAAAGAAAACATGATTCATCAGACCAGACCAGAGGAGATGTCCTGTGTGTCCTCGTACCTTTCTATCATAGATCATTTACCAATTTGTGCGATGGAGCAGCTTACTGGTTAGGACTAAGTCCCATAATCAGATCATGGGTTCAAATTCAGGACCTTGAGCAAGATACCGTCCCCAACAATGGTCCCTTGTGCTTGTAAAATGTCAATGTATGGGTTAAATGCAGAGGTTGCGTTTCATTGTGGTTCACTGCGCTTGTGCTGTGCATTTACACTGACAAATAGTCCCTTTCACTTTCACTGTTGCGGGTTCTGTCCATGCAGGCTACGATGACACTGTTACTGGTTCATCAGTTGTCTTCCTTGGAGCACTGTATGTGGTTACTGTCCCTTGCCGCGGGGGGGGGGGTGTACTTAGTCTGCAACAACGTTTATGTAGGTGATACGTCTCAAAGTGACGTTCACACGAATGTCAGGACCCAAGGGTTCCTAGCAGACCATCGCTCAGAGCGTCCCACTGCCCCCACTGTCTTCCACTGCCCTGTCCATTTTTGACACTCATGAGACAATCGCAGGCACTTTTGGTGGTGAACTGCATGGGCACTCTGACCCGTCTGTAGATACCGGGTCCCGTACACAACAAACCGTGATGCACTTTGTGCTTAAACACCTCACATATTCATTTAAAAATCGATTTAGTCACTGTGGGCATCAGCCCTTCCCTATTGGCTGCCATCTTCTCCATTTCTGTCCTCTTCTCTTTCTAAATGTGTCATCAGCAGCAGGACTGAAGCTCAAACTCATCCAATACAGGCCGCTGACGGGAGCACCAGCAGCCGCTTCAGCCTGAAGCTCTAATCAGAGTTGTGAAGTTCAGCAGGTCACTTCAGTACAGATCAACTTTCATTTTAGCTGTTTTACTATAAATAAAAAAAAACAATCCATTAAATAAACATCCTTAATTCTACCACCCTCATAAAGCTGATATGTGGATGCACAATTCAGTTCTTTTCATTTGTTCAGAATGCACACAGTAGCTAGCGAACCTCTAACTGCATCATTATTACTATTAGAGAGGTTCCCGGATCGTTAAGAGGAAGTTCCTGAATCCCAGAGTGATTCCTTTATTAATAATAGCAGTTACTGAATCGTTTATAGTAGTCACTGCATTATTCGTTAGACAGAATCGTTTGAAAAGTGACTAAATCGTTTATAGTAGCTATACGCTTATTTACTGAAACACTTATTGTAGCTATCGAATCTTTAATGGTAGCAACTGAATCATTTACAGCCTTATTGACTCGTTTGCAGTGGTTAATGAATTAATAATGCACTGAATCATTTACAGCAGCTACTGAATCATTTGAAGCAGTTCCTGAATCATTTACATGATATACTGTACTTGAGTGTGTGAATATAATTAGGGCTTTCGTTTTGACATTATTGTGTTAATGAATTTTAATCGGTAATTCAGTGCTGTGTGTGTGTGTGTGTGTGTGTGTGTGTGTGTGTGTGAGGCATAGCCATTCTGATCAGAGTCAGCACATATTCCTCCTTCAGCACACACACACACACACACACACACACTCACACCAGCACAAGAACAATAGTTATTCTGTTCTTTATCCCCTGAGTGCCCACACACACACACACACACACACACACACACACGGACTCCTGGCTGGGAACTGAGCACATAAAGAGACGATACACAAACAAATACGATCAGGTTGTGAACAGAATTGTTTTTTGTCGTTTTTGAGGGCTTCTAGTTTTATGAAGGTGCTTCAGTTAAAGGTCAGAGTTCTGATTTCTGAGTCTGATTCAGCACAGAATCAAAGAAACATAATTTACACATGAAGTATTGAATCCACAGCATCTGTAAACTGACAGGCAGGACAGATGAGACGTTTAACAGAGCCTGCAGTGTTTATTACAGGACTTCAAATGGACACTCCGTTCAATATTCACAGCCACCAAACTTTAAAAACCCCTTTTTCAGAATCCATCATGCTTCCGTTCAAAACTGAGCAAAGACACGTATCTCCAGTCAGTGTTTCCCCTCTCCTCCCTCTTCTCAATCCCTCCTTCTGCTTGATCTTCGCTGCCTGGAGTTTACGGCGCTGCTGTTCGTCTTTGCTTTATGGCGTGTGTCTCTTAACTCTTCGACCAATCCATCTTTTTCTTCTTCTGTCATTTGAAAAGGCTTAACTTATAATTCTATGTATTATTTACGTAATAGAAAATGTATTTATGTGTGCATTTGTTTATTGTTTGCAGACACAGTAGATAAGATGAAATGAATAAATATCTTTAAGTGACACAGGATGAAACACTGAACACTTACCTGTGGCCCAAAAAGTTCACTTTAAATAAAATCCAAATTAATCTACAGTCTTTGTCATGTTCTTCCAGGTGAATCACAGGGCCAAAACAGTAAACTGAAGAGCAGTTCAATGTTCTCACCAGGATCTGCCCTAAATACACACACAGTGTGCTGCAGAAGGCTGGTGTGCATGTTGAATGTGTTACAGAGTCAGTGGATTAAACAGCTCCTCTCTCACACTCAGGAGTGCGTGGAGTTCATCAATCCTTTCTGATCTAACATCACCTGCTCCTCTCTGCCTCTGAGCTCCAGCACCTCCAGCCCTGCAGCTGAGAGAACCCGAACGTCCACACACAGCGCCATCTGGTGGCCCAAAGAGGGGACTGCATCAGCCCAACTTTAATAATCACCCTGAGTTAAAAAGGGAGACAGTCAATCCAATAATAATAATAATAATAAGGATAATAATAATGATGACGATGATAATAATAATAATAATAATAATGTTCATGTTTGTATGTGATGGTGATGCTTATTATTATTGTTGTTGTTGTTATTAATTATTATTATATTGTTGTTGTTGTAATATGGTTGTAATATATAATATAGTTAAACTGAAAATTAGCAATAATGGCAGTGGTGGCCTGGTGGCAGGTTGTTCAGAGGTACCCCGGTGCAAAGTACTGTCACCATCACTGCTCCCCAGGTGCTGGATATGGCTGCCACCTGCTGCAGGTGTGTGGGTTAAACACAGAGGATGTGCCGGATGTGTTTCACTGTTTGCCTTTTCACTCATGATCAATTCTCACTGAAAGTTTTATTAATTTATCTAAAGTTGCACAACAAACAATTAAACAAAAATTAATTGGTTGTAATACAACAACAACAACAACAACAACGACAACGACAATAATAATAATAATAATAATAATAATAATAATAATAATTGTTATTATTATATACACTTTAGGAACCTTTGTGAAACTTTTATTATAAAAGTGTAATTCCAGTTAGAATGTAGTCGGGAGTGGTTTTTTATTCAGGCGCCTCTCTGGTCGTCCCGGCCGGTTTAGCTCAGGCGCCGCCGCGGACTCCCGCCTAGCGCTGTGAGGACCCGCAGAGGCAGCATGGCGGAGTTCGGCGCGTGGCTCGGCTCACGGCTCGATGCGCTGCAGATGGACCGAGACGTTTACGGGACTTACATCCGCAGCCTGCTGGAGGAGGAGGAGGGCGAGGCGGAGCGCCTGGAGGCTCTGAGGAGCACCCTGTCCGCCATGCTGGTGAGGAGACACACACACACCCCCATACTCCCACCACACACACCCCACCCCCCCATACTCCCACCACACACACACACACACACCCACACACACACACACACACACCATACTCCCACCACACACACACACACCATACTCCCACTACACACACCCACACCATACTCCCACTACACACACACCATACTCCCACTACACACACACACACCATACTCCCACTACACCCCGCCCCCATACTCCCACCACACACACACACCATACTCCCACTACACACACACACACACACCATACTCCTATTACACACACACACACACACCATACTCCCACTACACACACACTCACACCATACTCCCACTACACACACACACACACTCACCATACTCCCACTACACACACACACACTCACCATACTCCCACTACACACACACTCACACCATACTCCCACTACACACACACACACTCACCATACTCCCACTACATTACATTTACATTTACAGCATTTAGCAGACGCTCTTATCCAGAGCGACTTCCATGTCCTAATTACAGGGACAGTCCCCCCTGGAGCAGCTCAGGGTTAAGGGTCTTGCTCAGAGACCCAGTGATGGTAGTGCTAGAGGTGGGATTCGAACCAGGGACCTCTTGATCCAGAGGTCCGTAGGCAAGTACCCACCACTAGACCACCGCCACCACCACTACACACACACACACCATACTCCCACTACACACACACACCATACTCCCACTACACACACACACCATACTCCCACTACACACACACACACACACCATACTCCCACTACAGTATTGACCGTATTACGGACACCCACCCGTTTACAGGCTGCATTACAGACGCCCGCCCGTCTGCTCTTGGCTGCCTGTTTTTGGTTAGTGATCTATTCTCAGCCCTGCTGTGACACGGAGACGTTTAAAATAACCTGGGGGCTGAGCTTGTCCTGTTCTAGATAAGTGCACTTCATAGGGTACTAGGGGTCGATTTGAGGGAGGACCAGATCAGGTTTAATGTGCACACACAGGCCTAATTTTACATACCTATAAATACAACACTGGATTTGGGTTTCTCCAGCTCCTGCCCTGCAGTGCAGATTTAATGCTTACATCAGCCAGTGACAACCTCTGTGATTGGTTAAGGGCTCATTTAGGGTATCGCAGTAACATTAGTGAGACACTGTGCTTTGGGGTGACACTTTGTTAGAAAAGGGGGCAGAAGGTAGAAATGATTTACAGGACCGACAGACATGCTGAAAACTTCCATTTTCTGAGCTGCTTGTCCCGATTAGGGACGTGCTGGAGTCTATCCCAGCTCTCACAGGGCGAAAGGCAGGGACACACCCTGGTTGCCAATCCATTGCAGGATAAATCCCCATATATTTTTCAGTTCTTACCTTTAGTTCTATTTTATATTCATACCCTCTGTTCTGGTCTTTCAGTGACTCAGGAATACGTTTCGCTGCCGGCTGTGCGTGTATAACCCTGTGACGAAGACACAAAGTTAAAGTTTTGTTTGTCTGGGTGTCTTGTGAGCGTGTAAAAGTAATGCCAGTTTTCTTCTCCCATTAGGAGGAGGAGGACACCCTCGAGGAGGTCTGTCAGCAAATTTTAAAGCAGTGGATGGAATGCTCCGCTCGATCGGCAGCCTCCAGCGGCCATCCAGACGGTTGGTGAAGTTAATCACAGCATCATCTTTCACATGTTCGCATGCAGTGATCACAGCTCCCCCTCTTAGAGCATCGAGCTCAGCCTGATTTGGAGAAAGACCTGATGTAATTAGGAACGTTCCCCCTCTTTCAAGCTATGGTTTAATAAAGAGCATCCGCTTAAAATCTGCTGTTTAAAGTACGACCCTGAAAACTGAATATTTCAGATTTTACACACTGCCGCTCAAAGGCATTTCGCTTCTTTAAAATCAAGGGGATGCTTTTAAACAATGATACATTTTCGTTTGTGTGTGTGTGTGTGTGTGTGTGTGTGTGTGTCTCTCCAGATGAGGTTCAGGCTATCGCCAGTCTGATAGAGAAGCAGGCCCAGATTGTGGTTAAGCAGAAAGAAGTTTCTTCGCAGGACAAGAAGAGGAAAGAGGCGCTACTCGCTCAGTACGCCAACGTCACAGACGAGGAAGAATATCCATATTCATTCTAGTGTGTGTGTGTGAGATTTTGGTGTGCTGGGATACTTGGCTGTGTTAACACTGGTTGCAGCAGGTGCTGTTTAGTTGTTGATGAAAAACTGGTTTTGCTTCTCTGTTTAAACATCAGATTCCAGCCAAATTAAACAACATGACATTCAACAGGATATGAGAACACCTTTTCATATATCCCGTGTGTGTGTGTGAGTGAAAGTGACTATACTTATTGTGAAACGCAGCAAAACACACATTGAACCCCAACGAAATTACACCTCTGCATTTTACCCACAAACACAGGCAGCTATTGAAAGCGCCCAGGGAGCAGTGATGGGGACAGTACCTTGCTCAACGGTACTGATACTGGGTCTAGTCCCTAACTGGGGCAGCGGTGGCCTAGTGGTTAGGGCGTTAGCCGCATGATTGGAGGATCAGGGGTTCAAACCCCTTCCCGATAGGTTGCCCTGAGGTACCCTTGAGTGCCGTCCCCGTCACTGCAGCCCGGGCGCTTTCAATAGCTGCCCACTGCTGCACGGGTTTGAGTGTGCATGGGTTAAATGCAGAGGTCCAATTTCGTTGTGGTTCATGTGTGCTGTGCCGTGACCTTGCAATGACAAGGGTTGTCACTTTCACTAACCACTAGGCGTGTGTGTTTGTGTTCCCTGTGACCCTGGTTTTGAGTAGTAGTTCAGATTATGGCTGGTTCTAGAGATTTCCTTAACATTCACACTGAGGGCGATGAACAAGAGGATCTGGGAGCCGTGGCGATCCCTGCTGAAAAATGTATCCTTTTTTTTCCTTTGTTCTTGCACAAATACACTCTTGGTAATTTTAGTAATAAACTCTGCAATCCACATCGGTCCTTCACTCTGAGCCTCAGCCCTCTTCAAGAACACCAACGTGGAGGACGTCTTGAGCCGGCGCCGGCAGCAGCGCGAGCAGGCCAAGGATGACGCACAGAAGAAGAAGGAGCAGGACAAGATGCAGAGAGAGAAAGACAAACTGTCCAAACAGGAGCGCAAGGAAAAGGAGAAGAAACGCACACAAAAGGGGGAGCGCAAAAGATAGATGACTGGAAACTGTCTTGGACTATGGACGCGGCACTGAAGATGAGGACGCAGTGGCACCTCTACAGAATCTTGGTGTAAGGTGGTGTAAGGCACCCATGTTTTTTTTGTTTGTTTGTTTGTTTATTTTTTATGCAAGTGACTCACAGCTGATGCAGGATTTTTAAACCAGGGCCTTGACTAAAGCCATAACAACCATGCAGTTACTGATCAGATCCATCCAAATCATGACAGTGCTCCTCACTTCCAGGTCTAGAGACCCTTTGTGTTTTTCCTGATCAAACATAGCTAGTGAAGCGCATGAAGGACCTGGGCCCTGATCCGGGAGTTACACGGCGAACACTGGAACGTCCACAAGAATGTTCTGCAGAGAAATGTAGCTGATGGGTCAACATTTGTGTGAACTTTCAGTGAGGCGTCAACAAACAGATTGAGTGGTTTATGGTGAAATGGCTCATTACAGAAGTTTACCGTCTCATTTTTACAGTGGAACTACAGAGGAAGCCTTTTTCTTTACTGCCCAGACCCACCAGTCACATTACATCCTGTTTTTATACCTAATGATGGTAAAATATGACCATCAACGGTTTTCTTTAAATTTTCAGACCAAAACCTTCTCAAAAGTATCACAAAACAATCTCTCGGACATCAGCCAGCTTCTCCATTTTAGAGGCGTTAAACTACCGAGACATCTGGTTCCATTCACCACCACTGTGAATGGAAAGCTATGACTTTAGGACCCTTTTGCATCAAACTGCAATGCCTGTTTAAATCTTGATTATGTATTTATGAAGAAATGTTGGGAAAACTGTGGTGGGATCTTTTTTTTTTTTAAAGAGAAATCTCAAGTTTCCATCTACTCCAGATTGCAATATAACGCTGCTAAAAAAAAAAGAAAAAATCATCCAGTCCTTTTCCAAAAATACGTCTATGGAATGTCTCTTAATCTGCTCAAGCCAAACCCAGCTCTTCATTGAAGTGGAGCCGGCTTGGAACCGTTTAGGAGACGGTGTGATTTAGTGTCGGCTGTTAAACTGAAAGTACTGATCTTGGACCTGATACCTCTTACATCTTCATAAGATACATCTTTATCTCGCAGTAAGTAATGTGGAATTAACATCTTTGGAAGCTTTTCAGAAAGGGAAAAAAAAAAAACTCGTTTGTAGTATGAGATCCTCAGGACTAAGAATCATTGTGAGAATACAACTGTGAGCACATCACTACAAGTTACAGATCATTTTAACACAAGTGCCACTTGCTGTCGCACATCTGCAACTTTATGGTCACTCGTTATGTTTAATCTGCTTCTTGGAGGTGAAACACTGTTTCATCAGAACAACCGGACAGGATGCAGACGGAACAGCACAGAGATGGTCTTCACTTTCAACTAAAACGACCCGGAACTGCCGTGAGCCACCTTTCCTCAGCAATAAACAGAACGATCTAATGAGAGGAACTTTTTCCACGTAATGGGACTTCGGTTTAGTTCCTACACACCTTTCTCTTCACAGCTGCCTGTGCTTTGTGGTTGTGCTGTTGTGTAACACGGTTGAATTTAACACACAGCGATTTTTCAATGTTATTACTTGTATGTTACAGAAAGCTGCTGATTCAGAGCGTAACAGTCCTGCTCTGTCATGAATTCTACTCTTTCGAGTCCCCTGACTAGTCAGTTATTGTCCACAGAAATGGACCGCAGACTTATAAATCCATCAGAGGGAGTTAAAATTGAAAGAAGTTACTTTAGGTGAACGTTGGTTAACTGCCGGAGCAGTAAAGAAAATTGTTTGTTTTTGATCTGAAGCTGCTTAAGTGCCAAGCTGTACCATGCGGAAAGCCTTCATGTGTGGCTTTTGGGCTGCATTTCCACCTGACGTTTCTGTAAACTTACTAGCTGTCCCTTTAACTAGTGTGATCAGAACGTGGGGGGTGAGATTTTTAAATCGCCTCTTGGCTGCCAGGTTAATCTTTCTGTTGGACTTTATATTCTTCTTAACTCCATCTTGTATTTTTGGCATGTGTAGGTTTTTTTTTGTTTGTTTGTTTATTTTTAGTTTGTAGTATGGTTTTGTTTGATTCTTTATTCCTTAATTATTACAAAGAAATGAAACCTCTTTTCAAATTTCCCAATCAGTAAATGAAATCGTTCAGGGTTGGTGTTAATTGCTTCATGAAACTCAAGTCAAAATGGTTCAGTGCTGAGCAATGGAACCGGACGTCTAATAAGCATGTATCCGAAAGTCCTCCTAGAAAGTCACTGAAAAGCTTACTGATAATGGAAGAAAAAAATGGCAAATCTTTGGGCAACACCTTGCATGCATTCCACCAGAAATGGCTGAAAAATTGTCCGCCGAGAAATTAAGGATTCACATGTCTTTTGTGTTTGTAGTGGGATACGTACAGTGTTGCTCGAAAATATATTTCCCAAAGATTTATCAATCTTTCCATTATCAGGTTTACATATAAAACCTGGTGCGCACTTCCTGTTTTCCTGTCATTAACTGTAAATAAATAAATAAAAATTCTACAAGTTTCTTTACAAAGCACCACCTCACATCAGACCACACTGACTGACTTTGTTCACGTGTCAATGATTAATAAACTGAAAATTTGGTGGAATTTGTTTTCTCTTGAATTTATTGTTGCAGGTATGGTTTCATTTTAACTGACAACAGAAAGTAACGCAACATTTATTTAGAAACATTAAAATGTCATGTGAACAATGACAGTCCCTGACATCAGCAGGTTCGAGTTGGTTCCTTCATATAGTTGTTATTTTTCCCCAGATCTCTGCAGGGATATTGTCCCTGTTGACTTGAACTCAAAACCACACAAGAAATGTGATTAATCACTGGCAGCCATCAATTAGGTACATTGTGTTAACATTTAAACAAGATTGGGAGAATTATTTAAATCTTGAGTTATATATATATATATATATATATATTCTGACTTGAGATACATCTTAAGTATTTTAGCCAGACATTGTACTGATGCTGTTTGTTGATTTAATCAAGTTTATCTGGTTTACTTATCTGAAGTGTGAATACAGCAATTGGAAATAAATAATCAGCAGTTACCAAAACCTGGAGAATACTTGGCAGTTATTTTTAACCCCAATGTTTTAACTAAGAAAAACATGTTCTAATAAATAAGTACAAGAAAACTGGACCATTTACTGACATTAAGGAATAAATAATTTTCAAAGCGTAACAGATTGTAAATTTTTCAGAGGAACTGAGTATGCTTTAACACAGGCCACAAATCTTCCCAGAAAAGAGCCAGCGAGAGGTTTTCTTTCAGAATAAGCAGAAGCAAATCCAATCCAGTGTAGCAGCTGCTACATTAAAATGAAAACCTGCAGTGACAACAGCTGTTTGCGAAGAAGTCTAGCGACCCTTTTGTTTGTTCTAAAATCCTGGACTAAGAGGGCGACAATCTCATTATCCTTAACGCTCACTGACCTTAACCTCACGTTCGTCTCCAATAATCACTGATCAACAGCTAAAAGGTCTCCTTTACTCTCTGTTCTCGCCAGTCACTTCATCTTTCTGGATCTTGTCCTGTCTTGCATCGATTCCCTCTCGCTCTCATACCAAGTCTTTCAAACCAGGCTTTCTGCTCTCACTTTCTCACTCTCTCTCTTTCTCCTTTTTATCCACTCTATATGCACAATATTCTCTGTTTCTGTCCGCAAGAGACGTGCAGAGCTCTTGAAATCCATGGGAAATTGGTTTTGGTGATTTTGCTGCTGAAATCTCCAAAAATACTAAATCCTTTGGAGAAACTGTTCATATGTTGATTGGGATATTTAAATTAGACTGATAAATATTAATGAACTGAGTATTGCGAGGTCTATTGCTCAGAACAGAGCCTACTATAATCACTGACGTGTAATAACTTAAGAAACAATATTCACTCACTGCACTGAACGCACTGAACGCACTGAATATCATCCCAGACACTTGCAGTGCCCAGTCTGTTTGGTATTGTGTGAGCAGCGTGTATGCACACACACATATGTTGAAATGTCTTGTGAAGTTAGCAGGGCTCTCTCTCCGGGGTGATTTGGTCAGAGCTGTGTTTTCCCTAAGGAGAACACAGGTCCCTCTCTCCTCCATCCTCAAGGCTGCTGCTTGTTTTCGGCAGGGTCATCTGCAAGGCAGCCCATAGAACAGTACGGGACTTCCGAGTGCTACTGCTCAGGTCCTTTAATGCAATGGCCAAAAGAAGGATTTCTGTGTCAGAAAGACAGAAAAAATGGCAGTTTAACTTCTACTTTGGATAGCAATCAACATTACACTTGATATTAAATCAGAATTTTTTATTTTTTTATCATTTTTTTTTTTTACAATTTGAAACTGCCAGCTGACCTTCCCTATGTCATCATTTAAGTAATTTTATTGTTGTGGAATAAAGTATCATTACATTAAAGGTAAGAACTGTCTCTTCTCCAAAAGTTCAAAAAGAATATTTTCATCAATAGGAATGATCTGTTGCTGCGTTTATTAAATACAATTAGCATAACAATTGTACAAAATCTGGCCCAACATTAGGGAAACAGAAAGGTGTTATGGCTGCTGAAATTTTAAGCAATGTATACTTGATGTAGATCAAGACTCAACATTCAAAGATGCCCAACATCTTATAAAATTTATTTTGTTTTTTTGATGATCATGCAGGACATTAATTACATTTGACTCATTTTTTAATTTTCAGACTAATTTTTACATTTTTAGAACGATGTAAAGCCCCTTTGCGGCTTAATCCTTAATCCACAAACACCAGGGAGCCATATCCAATGCCTGGGGAGCCACGAATCACTAGGCCATCACTGCCCCATGTGCCAGTACAGACAGGGTAGCCGTATTTTGTATTCCTCTAGTTTTATCTAATTTGTTTCCACCTCAGTATGTCTAGATGAGTATGGAAGTACCTCTGTCCTCCCTGGGGTAAGCTGAGCTTTGCCTCTGTTTGCTGCTGTTGTTGAGGGACTCGTCCTTGCGCCGTGCCTGTGTGATGTGGATAGCTTCCAGGTGTCTGTCCAATGCTGAACAGATATTAGCATGGAGAGGGAAACTCCGCAAGCGCTCCATCTTCCCTAGCAAACTGACCACCTTTAAAACAACAAATATACACGTAATATTCAAATGAGTGATACCTCAAATCTGCAATACATTTGCCAAATTTATGCATCTGTTCACAACCACAGTTTCTGGTTGCAAACAAAACACTGTCGGTCAGTTTCCCTTCTGGTCCGTACTATGCGCCAATGATGCAAATGAAAAGTGGTAGCGCTGGTGAGAAGAAGGGTTCCAAGAAAATCCAAATCCAGTTGAAGAAAGAAATCATTGAAAAGTATGAGCGTGGCATTCGTGTTACTGATCTTGCCGCCGAATACAAGTAGTCAAAGTCAACTGATCTAGTCTTTGACCCTGAAGGCGTTCTGGAACAACAATTTTAACATCGTTAAGTTTTCAAACTTTATATCTTCCCTGTGCTTAAAACTTTAAAAAATTGTGTGCAGCAAACGGTTTGTAAGGGTATAGCGCAAACTTGGTCTAGCATGAACTATTGCAATGTTAGTTTTCTCTGTTGTTCAAAGTTTTCTCAGTGTTATTCAATGTTTTTACGTTTGGTTTAAGGCAGCGGTGGCCTAGTGGTTAGGAAGTTGGCCCCGGATCGGAAGATTGTGGGTTCAAACCCCTTCTTGTGGGTTGCCCTGAGGTACCCTTGAGCAAGGTGGCATCCCCATCAGTTCGCTCCTCCCTGCAATAGACTGAAAATGAATGACTGACTGACATTTAGTTTACTATTACACGCTGTATTCTATGGTATAATTAACTATTTTTGTGCTTAAAAATCTTTAAAAAGATGTATTTACATACAGTTCGTACGGTCTGCAATGGATGAATTGTATTTACATATAATCTTATGGGGAAACTACATTCAGGTCACGTCCAAATCAGGTCGTTTTTGGAACAAATTATGGTCGTGACCAGAGGTTCCACTGTACTCAAACCTGTTGTTATGTCACTTGTAACTGAGCTCTTGGGTTTCTCACTTCTTACAATAATTCTTGACATGCTTCTATAACCTGATTGGAGTCCCTGTGGACTGATTTCAATGGCCAAAATTAAGAAAGGCAAATATCTGTCTATAACTAGTGTCACGTGACGATGTATCACAGAGATTATACCAAGCCATGTGAATGAGACAATTTACTGTGGACCTGCTAGACTGTAGAGTTAAAGGACAGATCTGGAGATGGACATAAGAACATTTCTGTAACATTAAAACTGACCAAGAGCATATCAGCCTCTTTCATTCCCAAGATTTTCACAAGCCCTAACACAAACTGAGGAATCAAAAACAAAGGAAAGTTGCTCAGACAGGTCGCCAAGAACCCAATGGACACTAAGTATGAAATCTAGTTTTCCTGTGAAGATAGGGAAACCAAATGCTCATGGCTGCCCACTGGGAGTTTGCGAAACAGTTCTCAGACCATGAAAGGTAAAATCCTTTGGTCTGATGAAACGAAGACTGATTTATCTGGCTATAATTCTTAAGGGCATCTGTGGAGGAAACAAGGGCCTGAGTATCACCATTCCAGCAGTCAAACACAGTGATAACAGTTTCAGACTGTGTTGATGTTTTTCTGCGAAAGGGGATCAGAAACATATGACCAAGAAATGATATTTCTGATTACATTTCTTTGGTTTTGGGAAAACTCTTTGAAAGTTCCAGAGTAGAAAGTCCAGCCCGAGACCAATGGATGTTCTATGTTGTACCAAAAGAAAGAGGAAGTTAAAAATAAATGGCAAGCTTGTGAAATCATTCTCAAAGAAACTGGGAGATGTCACTGCTGCCCAAGATGCTATAACCAAGTACTAAATGAAGGGATAGAATCAATTTAAAGATGAGACAAACATAAAATGTGGAACATTTTAAGCATGCCCTATAATTTTCTATTTAATATAAAGACAAAAACTATATAAGAGACCAATATTGTAATCCTGCTAGTTTCACCCTTTACAGAACGTATTCTGCAAGAAATGTATTTTATTCCTTTATCTTTTTGATGTTTTATTTGTGTGTTTAAGCTTACCTTGGCCTGTTCTCGAAGCTGATCAACTATCAGTCTATCCACTCTGGAGGGGTTGGGAGGCATCTTGGGTAAAGAGTTATTGCCAGCCACAGATGCACGTTTGCCAGGGTAGCTCTTCACCAGTGCAGCCTCTGTCTGTTTGAAAATAACATTTGACCGATTGTAAATTTTCACATTAAGGGACAAATACCAGCAATGCTGAAGCTAAACTCAGAAATCATTCCTAGACATCTAAGATTCAGTGCTAACCACGTAATTGTTATGTACATAAGGGATTAGTTTAAACTTGGATACTTATTGCTAGGACCTTATCTTTTTTAACATAATTTGAAGATTCCAGCTACTGTCGTCTACTGCTGTCTGTTATGATTACCAGACTAAAATGAATGATTCAAAATCACTTCCTAAAAAGGTTGTATCCTCCTGTTCAGTGATAATGGTTCTCTATTTACATCAAGCATTTTATCCATAGAATATTTAAATTTGAAACATGTTGCTGAAACATTTCTCTTTACAAGTTTACCTTCTTCCTCTCTTTCTCCAGCATTCTCCACTGCTCATAGCACTCCTCCAAATAATGATGCAGTTGGCTTATCGGGGCTGCATGGCACTTGCTGAGCTTGGCTGGCCTTGTGTTGGATAGAAACCCATTGAAAAGCCCATCTCCACCAGCTGGGTTTGTGCGCATCAGGTCCTGCAGGTAGGGGTTTAATGTTGGGAATTCTCCATCTGGGACAAGCTCACTCATGTCCACGAAAGGCATAGAGGCTCCATAGTGCACCAAGGAGCGGGAAGGAAACGAGTGGCATGAATTCTGCCGGCAACCCCCCATCTGGTACATGTAAGGGAGCATCTGGGGTGAAACAGGTTTGACTTGACTGGAGAC
Source organism: Hepsetus odoe (assembly GCA_017165825.1). Classification (NCBI taxonomy): domain Eukaryota; kingdom Metazoa; phylum Chordata; class Actinopteri; order Characiformes; family Hepsetidae; genus Hepsetus; species Hepsetus odoe. Next base: position 1,896,429 of record CM029384.1, read on the forward strand.
AGATCCACTGCGTCGAGTCTCACCAGCATACATGTTACCCACAATATGATATGGGCTCTGGTGGTGGTCTTTCTCTGCCTCTCTGGGAAAGCTAGCTGGAGGCTTGACTTTTACTCCAAACTGCCCCTCAGGAGCAGTGGTAGCTCCTGACAGCCTACCCTTGTCAAGATGCAAACCAACATCCCCTCTGTCTCCACCACATGCTACATTTCTCAGTCCATCCAGCCCCAAACCTAAACCTGCCTGACCCATGTTTTCTTGTAGATTCACTCCATTGCCCTGTCCAAAATCTGAGAGAACTCTAGCTGTAGGCCTCTGCTGGGATGACAGGAGTGATACAAACTCAGCCACAGAGTGGGACATGAGCTTAGACATACCTTGATGGTCACTGTTGAAGCTGCTCTTGGCTGAAAGTTTAGCCTGACTCTGATACTGATTTGATTGGCCATGATGATACTGGTGGAGGCTACTTTGGGGGACCCTGCTTTCCCCTTGACTCACCTCTTTACTTGGAGAAGGGTTTGGGGGGTTGAAAGAGGGTGAGAAGGATGAGAGAGGTTCAGAATAGTCTGCCTCTTGAGTGAACCTAGAAAACTCCTTGGTGATATAACCACTTTGTAAGGAATTACCTTTCCTGGCTTCACTTCCTCTTTGCTCCCTCAAGCTCATAGTTGTATCCCTTTGATGGCTGGGCATATGAGAAGCAAATGCGTACATGTTTTGGAATGAAAACGTCTTCATATCAACCATATTTTCGTCCTGAGTCTTTACAAGGCTGTTCTGAACATAATCATTTTTAAAGACATCTCCATGCTCCCCCATAAGAAGTGCTTGAATGTTACTGGCCATCTTGTTACTGTCTGGCATAGAAAATGATCTGCTGTTTTTTATTTTGGACTTGTTCAAAGCATCAGAGTCTTGGTATGGGATGAAGTAAGAGTCATTCAGTTCCTTTGGGAAGCTGCAATGGTCATTAAGTGAATCTAAACTCTCGGTGAGGGCATCACTGGTGCTGCAGAAGCTGCTGTCTTTGCCATGCTCAGAATTAACCATTCTGTTCTTAGAAAGAAAGGTGTTGGCGGCCGGCGGGATAGCGAGGCCAGGAGGAGGTCGAGCTGAAGAATCTCCATTGCCAGTGGAGAAATGCCAGGTCTGGTTAGCAGCATCAAAACCATTGAAATGTTGATAAATGCCATTGCTTTGGTTAGAGTCTCTTCCCACTGACTCAGGACAAAGATTGTTAGATTGCATACTGGAACTGGACTGCAAATGTGCCCCAGAATTAAGGTTATGCAAGCTCTCCTCTTTCATGGACTTGGGGGACCACACAGTTTTAAAACCAGATGATATCCTGTTGAGATCAGTGTTTAAGTTAAATACTTTTTAAATATTGATAATCACAGTTCATATTATTACAAAGAATATTTCATTACAAGTTGTCCACTGAGCCTTTGCGATGAAAAAAAAAAAAACACATACAATTTTTTACAAAACATAATTCATGAAGTGACAAATACATTTTTTTAAATGAATATTTATCAAAAAAAGGATGAAAAGCTATATAACATTTTTTTTTGCAAGGCTCAAATACAGATTTACAGTAAATACATGCATGAATCATGAATCATGATACTAACTCTGGTGAGAAGTAGGAGTCCGCTGGATTAACTTCTTCCAGAATTGTTGACACTAATCCATAGAGGTCAGTCTCACTTCCACAGTCATCGGCATCTGTAAGATTCCTGTGATGAATGAACAACATGACTTTTACGGATCGTCTGCTTTTAATGATTCTGTGTTCAGAAATATAAAAAGATTTGGTCATTCAAATTAGTGAAAATCTTGTTAAAAGTTGAACACAAAAATCAAACAGTTTTCTCACACTATATTTGAGTAATCGACTAAGACATAATTGGTGGATATTTGTTGAATTTATACCCCGCTGATTAGCAATATACAAACTGCATGACTCAAACCATAATTACTTGCTGATCTTAAACAGACCGTATTATGGGGTTTCTAACACTGTATATCCTACAGCGTATGGCATTCAAGGGTTGGAGACGACAGAAAAAGATGGTGGAGCTGGAGGTGACAAGAGTTACAGATGCTGAGATTTTTGCACTGGGAGTGACAAGGATTGGCAGGATTAGGATTTATTGACAGGAATAGGAATTCATTAGAGGGAAAGCTCAGGTTGGACGATTTAGAGAAGTCAGAGAAGCGAGATTGTGTTGATTTGTGGTCTATTCGGAGAAGGATGTTGAGGTCAGAACTGCCAGGTAAAAGGAGAAGAGGAAAGGGGAAAAGGAGGTTTACTGATGTCTAGAGGACAGGAAGAAATGGAGATTGATGTTGAAGCAATCCTTAACAGGAGCAGCCTAAAGGAGCTTTCTAGCTGATGATATTTAATATCTCTGATGGCAGAAAATTTTAACTTAAAGAAACAAACATTACTCATTGTATAGGCATTAAAAACCATTTCACATGGAAAACATGAAGCTTGTTATTTAACTGAGAAACGTTTAAACCAGTAATTCTAGGACCATATTTTAATGTCACTTCCTGTTGGACCTTATCTTAGTATTTGTGAAATAAAAATGTATTTAAATGATTTGAAACCAGAAAGCATGCACGTGTACAAGTGTATTTCATATCTGTGTCCCATATGAATATAACTGACCTGTTTTTGGAGAGGCCTTGGCCACAGTTTATCAGCTGATAAGGGTCATCCTGAGCTGCCCAGGAATTAAAGGGAAACGGTGGGTCATTGAGCAAGGAAAAATCTGTGGGAATAGCCTGAGACAGCCGTTCACTATCTCCACTAAAACCATTCTGTTTAAGGAGAAAAATAAAGCGAGACATAAATCACCTTTGTGAATTCTCAATAAAAATCAGTTAAATATAATTCACTCAAATTCCTAATGCAATTTTTTTGCCATTTTTATTATTTCATACCTGAAACTCGCAGGGGGAGTAATATGAGTCTGATCCAAAGTTATGAAATCGATCGAAGGCATGTCTTGCTCCAACGGCTTCCACATTGATTTTACTTTTCCCTGCATTATTGACCTTTAATCACAAGATGGCGCAATGATTAATCAGATTATATTAAAAGTATAGTATTTCTGACAATATTATTACTATGTTAATATGCTATTAATATGCAATTAATATTCTATGTTAGTAATGCTATTATTAATAATGATGATTGATTTGCATTGGATGAAAATAGTAAAGCAACCGTTCCAACGAACAGTTGTTAGTGGTGTGGTCTAACTGGGTAGCGGTGGTCTAGTGGTGGGTTCTTGTTTATGGACCTCTGGATCAAGAGGTCCCAGGTTCGAATCCCACCTCTAGCACTACCATCACTGGGTCCCTGAGCAAGACCCTTAACCCTGAGTGTCTCCAGGGGGACTGTCCCTGTAATTAGGACATGGAAGTTGCTCTGGATAAGAGCGTCTGCTAAATGCCGTAAGCGTAAATGTAAATGTAACAGACAACTCTTTGCAGGTTCCGTATCACACACTGGTCACACAGAAAGGTACGTGTAAAGGTTCACACCGCTGTTCTGTTCATGTGAAAGCTATCTGAGATCTTTCTACAATGAGTTTCTCCCATCAAGCTCTTTTGATCATATATATATATATACCTTCTGTAATTACATTTCTCCTCTGTGCCAGTCTACCTCATCTTGTGCAAGTCTGTCATAAAGTGAAACTATTTGTCACTGTGGAACCCAGCACACAGTGAACCACAACAAAAGCCTTTCCATACAGTTACATTGTTGTATTGTTTTTTAAAGCATATTTGTATAGTAACTCCATTTCCTGCACATTTTTTAAAAGATGAATGTTAGGCATGATGTCATAACTTGAATTTTCTTCAGGATAAAGTCCCTATCTACATGTCTGTCTGTGTCTGTCTGTCTATGTATGTATGTAGGTATCTATCTATCTATCTCTTTGTTTATCTATCTATCTGTGCCTTGCTATCAGTCAATCAAACTGTCTATCTATCTATCTATCTATCTATCTAACTGTTTAACTAATTGTCTGGCTATCAATCAGTCTAGCTGTGTATCTACCTGTCCGTCTATTGATATATCTATCTATCTATCTATCTATCCATGTCTTGCTATCAATCAATCAAACTGTCTTTCTGTCTGGCAATCAATCAATTTAGCTGCCTAGCTGTGTATCTTCCTATCTACCTGTCTGTCTATTGATATATGTCTATCTACCTGTCTGTCTGTCTGTCTATTTATAAGATTATGTATCCTGCTTTTCTGTCTCTATCAGAAGCGAGTCAAAAGTGACCAATTAACTTCTTTAGGCTCTGTGAAGCATTTTATAATCGTTCTGTATTTTTTTCCAGTGTAAGATTGCTCTCTGCCTCACTGCCTCGAGTCAGAACTGAAGAAGGCCCTTTTCTCACATGCTAACTAAACGTGGGCCCTTCTCTGAGGCCATGAGGAAGCTGAAAAAAACATTATCTCACCAAACTAGTCTATATGACAGACTACTCATTTTTAATATCATTCATTATACAATTATAAACGCAGAAACATAACATTTTCATGGAAATAATCATATTATATTTGGTTTGTTAACTGTTCACAAAGTGCCTCACTATCCTAAATGTCGGTTAAATCCTCGACAAATTCACTCTTCTGAAACACCTCAGATATGAAGACAATGCTGTTGAAATAGTTATAAAAAGTCTGAAATGTTAGCCTCGAAGAAAACTGAGGAGAAATCCCCGCCCTGAATTTAACGGTTCCCTCACGCGGGCTAGCCGTGCTAACTCCAGCTAGCCTCGCGCTAACTCCAGCTAGCCTCGCGCTAACTCCAGCTAGCCTCGTGAGCCGTCTTACCTCCATCCCTAGCAATAAATTACTTTTCTCGACGAGATAACTTCTTATCGTGATTTTTTTCCACGAGTGTCACCTTAACTTTTATTACACTGTTAATAACTTTAGGTTTAATTTTTGATCGTTTATATCTCCAACAGAAAAGTGACTGAACTCTCCGAGGCTCTCGCGCTCCGCCCGTTTAAGTAACGGCATTCAATAGAACGTACTCACGCGTCTAATGTTCGCTCGACTCTAATTGGTCGCCTGGGTCTGAACCAGCCAATCACGAGGCAGAACAACACACCATAGCAACGGTACGCTAGGTTTTACAGTCAGCGACTTGGATCTCTGTTGCTTTCGGGTTGCATAATTATTTATGAAGATATGGAATCAAAAATAACAACTATAATAGAACAAATCTTAAAATTAAAGTATAAAAAGTGTAAAAGTGTAAATAATTGGTCTTTTGAATCCCTGATATAAATATAAGTAGTTGTTTAGAGTCCCTCGTTTCTCACTGATCTGAGTTCAGTTTCTCACTGACGTGAGTTCTGCTTCTCACTGATCCGAATTCTGATCCCACTGATCTGAGTTCAGTTTCTCACTGATCTGAGTTCAGCTTCTCACTGATCTGAATTCTGATCTCACTGATCTGAGATCTGCTCTTACTGGTTTGAGTTCTGATCTCACTGTTCTGAGGTCTGCGGATCTTACTTTGCGTCCGCCTCTCTGCTGGGCGTGGCTTCCATGCTGCGTTCCCATTGGCTAAAAGCTTTTGAGTGACACCGAACATGCCTCGTTGGTTAATATAGTCGAGCGAGAATTTGAGTTTGGGCAGAAAATCAGCGGACAGCTTAACCTTCTCCATTACATGAGCTGTTTTTTGGGCGGTATATATACATACACAAAAAAATACGCACAGAAATCTAGAGAGAAGAATAGTTAAATGGAAAAAAATATTCCTTCATTCAGGCTTCACTCTGCATTATCAGTAAAAGGCCACGAGATGGCGACATTACACCACTTAACCAAGATAGCTAGACAGACAGACGGACAGGCAGATAGATAGATAGATAGATAGATAGATAGATAGATAGATAGATAGATACTGTTTTATTCACGTTAATATGTGTTTGCCAGCCTCTACATGCATTAGTGTGGAAAACTGCATGTTTCTTTACAGACTGACAGAGTTTAGGGAATAACTTTATCTGTTCTGTTTTTTTTTATGGAACTGAATGAAATGAACGGGCTTTTTAGAAAGTTTTATGTCTTCCCTCCTCCTTTTTTGTGGGGGTAAAGTTGGACGGGCGCTCTTCTGACCGCAGATCAGCCGAGTCTGGAAGAGAGTCGGTTTCAAGGCTCCCCCAGATCGCTCCTCCTTCATCTCATGAGAAGGGGGGCTTGAAACCGCCCAATAGGACAAAAAGCGAGAGGAGGGTCGTGCGGTCCTGCGGGGCGGATCAGCGCGGCTCGGACGAAAAAGTTGTGCGGAGTTGGTGTTTTGTTGGTGATTTTTGAAACGTGAGTATCGGGAGTAATATGTTGTTGAAGTCCTAACGTGGGCCGAAGTTTGAGTTGGTAAACTTGGGGCGATAATGGAGAGCCGGACTGCTTTCTCCACGTTGCTGCTGCTGGTGTCTGTGGCGGGACAGTATGGGGGTGACCACGGTATAGCTGTGCCAGACCACGGCTTCTGCCAGCCAATCACCATCCCCCTGTGCACGGACATCGCCTACAATCAGACCATAATGCCCAACCTGGTGGGCCACCTCAACCAGGAGGACGCGGGTCTGGAGGTGCACCAGTTCTATCCGCTGGTGAAGGTCCAGTGTTCTCCAGAGCTCAAGTTCTTCTTGTGCTCCATGTACGCGCCTGTGTGCACCGTCCTGGAGAAGGCCATCCCGCCATGCCGCTCCATCTGCGAGCGGGCCAAGCAGGGCTGCGAGGCACTCATGAACAAGTTTGGCTTCCAGTGGCCAGAGAGGCTGCGGTGCGAGAACTTCCCCGTCTTGGGTGATGGCCACATATGCGTTGGCCAGAATGACTCTGCGCCTACCGCCCCGCCTGCCCACAACATTCCACCTCCAGGAACGCCGGAAGACCACCTGTTTTCCCCGCCGGACAGGCCTTTCCGCTGTCCTCCAGCTCTCAAAGTGCCGCCATACCTCAACTACAAATTCCTCGGGGAGTCGGATTGCGGCGCCCCCTGCGAATCTTCCAGGACCCACGGGCCTTATATGTTCTTCAACGACCAGGAGATCGCCTTCGCCCGGGTCTGGATCTTAGTGTGGTCATGCCTGTGTTGCGCATCCACGCTCTTCACCGTCACCACTTATTTGGTGGACATGCAGCGCTTCAAGTACCCTGAGCGGCCAATCATCTTCTTGTCCGGCTGCTACACCATGGTTTCCATCGCATACATCATGGGCTACTTCCTGGGGGACAAAGTGGTGTGCAATGAAAGTTTCTTCTCTGACAGCTACAAGACCATCGTGCAAGGTACAAAGAAAGAGGGTTGCACCATCCTCTTCATGATGCTGTACTTCTTCAGCATGGCCTCCTCCATCTGGTGGGTCATCCTCTCGCTCACCTGGTTCCTGGCGGCGGGGATGAAGTGGGGCCATGAAGCCATCGAGGCCAATTCGCAGTACTTCCACCTGGCCGCCTGGGCCGTGCCGGCGGTGAAGACCATAAGCATCCTGGCCATGGGGCAGATAGACGGGGACGTTTTGAGCGGCGTCTGCTTCGTGGGCCTGAACAACGTGGACCCGCTGCGAGGCTTCATCCTGGCGCCGCTCTTCATCTACCTCTTTATCGGCACGTCTTTCCTGCTGGCCGGCTTCGTCTCGCTCTTCCGCATCCGCACCATCATGAAGCACGACGGCACCAAGACGGAGAAGCTGGAGCGGCTCATGGTGCGTATCGGCGTCTTCTCCGTGCTCTACACCGTGCCGGCCACCATCGTCATCGCCTGCTTCTTCTACGAGCAGGCCTTCCGGGAGCACTGGGAGCGCAGCTGGATCAGCACGCACTGCAAGAGCCTGGCCATCCCCTGTCCCATGCAGCCCGGCCCGCGGATGACCCCGGACTTCACCGTCTACATGATCAAGTACCTCATGACCCTCATCGTCGGGATCACCTCCGGCTTCTGGATCTGGTCCGGCAAGACCCTCCACTCTTGGAGGAAGTTCTACACACGTCTGACTAACGGCCAGCACGGCGAGACCACCGTGTAGGAGCCCGTGAACACAGACACACTACCTTCTGCCTTTCTGATGACTGAATTCGCTTCCCTTCTCAAAGAAAGAATGTGGAACTTTCACGTATCGTCAGTATTCCGAAAATTCCGTGAGCGGCCGCTTGTTTGCTGTTAATTGTAATTCACTCGTAAGACTCGGAGGAGGCTTATTTTTAGTGTTTATTTTCCCTTTTTTATGTTTTGTTCTATTTTCTATACTCAAAACGGTACAAACTGAGGCGAAATCAAAACCAAACCTGGATTTTCCAAAAGAAACAAACATGGACCTTTTGATGCCATGTGCTGAAACGCTCCCCCACCTTCCCCGCTCTGCCTGTCCCCTCCCTGCCTTTCCTCCTCCACTTACCAGCCATGAAAAACTCAGGCTTGTATAGCAAGATGCCAGCTGGGAATTCAGCAAAAGGAGGGAGGTGAGCCGTGGCGGGGGTGGAAGAGGAGGAGGAGGCCTTTGAACGTGGACTTTTTTCTTTTTTTTTCCTTTTTTCTCGCAGTAAATTGTGTTAGATGTGCTTTGAGGCACTGTAAATACTATTTGTAAGAAAGTATATATATTTGAATATAATTATATATTTGTATTTAAACCCTGGAATGGTCCTTGTTTTCAAGTTTGGTCAGGTTCCTAAATATCTCTCTCTCCTCTCTCTCTCTCTCTCTCTCTCTCTCTCTCTCTCTCTCTCTCTCTCTCTCTCTGACGCATACACATCATCAGACGGAGAAATCTGTAATCTTGTTTCTCCCTCATGTGCTCCATTACTCCCTTCGGAAAGCTGTTTCAAATTAGAAAGGTTCACTAAACGCAACGCTCCCTCCCTCCGTACCTCTAATAGAGGCCGGCGAGGCGGTAAAAGTGACCAAACTCAGTCTTTCAACAACCTCAGGAGGACAATTTACACAGATCCCCCCTTTCTTTTCCGTTCCTGGGGCTAGAATTGGGATTTTTAAGAAATGTGGCTGCTCAATTCGCTGGCCATTGGACGTTTGGGGAGACGACCTTGCGGTCCAGAGTGTCGGTTTTTAAATAAAAGCAGGTGAACGTTGCTCAGAGACATGCTGACCCTTTAGATGCTCACAGCTCTGAAGAGCAGGTTCGGAATCAGTACCGGTCGGATTCTTCTTCAGGCTATTATTAAAAGCTTTGTTCTCTCAATGGTGGTTTATGAATGTCGACACGGGTCCAAAGGGGACTGAATGGAGGGGTGTTGTTGGGGTGTGTGTGTGTGTGTGTGTGAGAGCGAGAGATAGGAGTGAATGTGGTCTTTTTTAATCTCCGTTGATTTTGTGGACCAGCAAATGTTTCTCACATGATGTGAACTGCCGAGGCTGCTGGGAGAAGGAAATGAGGAGCACATGACGAAAAGCAAACGGTGTGTTTGTGTGTGTGGTGTCATGATTTTTTTTTTTTAGGAAAAACAGGGCTAATATACAGGGTCAACAAAATACGCTTAACTTTTTAAGCGCGTCTCAAGAAAACGTCCTTCTTTTCAGCTGCTGAAGTTCGGATTTGAGATTTTGTTCTGAAATCGTCGAACGTTACAGTTCATGAATACAGTAATGATATATAACTATATGTAGTTAATACATCTACGTGTCCCTACATCTATAACATGTGTATTCTAAATAGATTCGTAATAAGATTATGCAGAATAATGTTGGGTCATTTCAGTTGATTGTTTGGCAGTGTGTAGCAGCTGGAGTTACATGGTTTGGTTCTCGTAGCGCATATATATTATTATTATATATAAAGACTGAGGAGCTGCAACGTATTAAACATCTATCTATCTATCTATCTATCTATCATGTTGCTGCATGTTGGTCTTTTTTCGGCTGCTCCCGTTTAGGGATACAGCAGGTCTACCGTCTCCATTTCTTCCTGTCTTCTGCATCTTCCTCCTTCAAACTGACCACATGCATATCCTCTCTCACCACGTCCATAAACCTCCTCTGTGGTCTTCATCTACAAAGTAAAAAATTTAAAAAGTTCAATCAAATTGTGAGGGACGTGTATGTATGTGTGTGTGTGTGTGTGTGTGTGTGTGTATATATATATATATATATATATATATATATATATATATTTTTTTTTTTTTTTTTTCCCTTTAACACTACTGTATTAAAATGTTATGCTACAAAAATCCATACTATACTATTACGTGTTGCTGGAGAGGCCGGTGTAGAAGCGTTTCGGAGAACTTTGTTTACTGAGAAATTGGAGATGATAAAGAGCTGTCAAATCATTCAGGTGAACACTCTTGGTACTAAACTGTAAGCAAACCACGTTTTATCATTTCAATCACCCCTCTATGTGGTGCAGAGTCAGACAGCTTTAGCTGAATTGTATTTCTGCAACTTCTGCATGTGTCGTGCATTAGCTATCAGAAATACACATCAGATCCCAGTGCTTTGATGGTGAGATGGTGCTCTGCTCCAGCTTAGCTTCAAGTTTAAGCTAAATATCCTTCCTAAATGCTAGTGTGACAATGGCCTTCTCATTGTTCTCACACTGATCACAATTAGATGTGGGCAGTCAAGTATAAGGCTAAAGTGTTTCTGATAGCAGCAATGCAAACCACTTGCGCACGATAAGACACCTACAGTCCAGTGACCTATGCGATCCCTTTAAACAAACAAAAAAAAAGGTTATCATCTGTGCCATGCAGCCACTGTGTCTATATAAAGATGGCAAGCAGTTTGAGTTCAAGTTAATTAAAGCTTTATACTGTGTTTTAACCACATTGTGAACTGCAGTCTTATCACAGACAAAGTGTGTGTATTACTTATATTTTGAGAGGCTTAAGAAGACAGTGAATAAACTTTATGCAGCTTCTCACATTTTGACACACGCAGCAAAGGGGTAACACAATTGTGAAGCTTTTATCATCCAATCCTTCCACAGGAAGCCAAAGATGCAATCAGAAAGAGAGGTACTCTGTAGACACTGCACCAAACCTGCCATAGAAAACTCATGGAGACAGGCATCCAGGGCGGCACCTTCAGGTAAATACCCCAAAGAATGGACTCACACACATACGCATTTTATATTACATATGCAAAAAAAGTTTCTTCACAGATTATAGCATTTTTATTCTAGATAGATTGATAGACAGATAGATAGGCAGATGGACAGGATAGATAGATAGATAGATAGATAGATAGATAGATAGATAGATAGATAGATAGATAGATAGATAGATAGATAGATAGATAGAAACAGAAAAGATAAAAGATAGAGAACACTGTGGCTCTCTTGTGGTACGCTGGTGCTGTACTGCGGTTGCTTGGCAGAAGGAACTGTACAGTATTCTGCAGTGCATGCTGATTGGCTGTACAGTGCGCACAGTGTGGAAACATGCAGACGTCACCTTTCACTTTGCGTGTGCGTGAGAGAGATTTTAACATGATTTTATCAGATGCACCAATATCTTTCTGAAAGTCGAGAAATGGAAACACAGTGCAGTATAAGCGCATTATCTCACACAGTCATCTGCTGCAATCTACAATGAACTGAAACAGGGCTTTTACTCTTCTTTTTTACTCTCCTGCGCAAAACACACATTCACACTTTCTATTCACTGCCAGAGAAATGCTGGGCGAAGTTTGCTGTCTCTGTTTGCTGCCGATCTCTCTCTCTCTCTCTTTGCAGCATCCTGTGCGTGCATGTGTATGTATGCATGTGTGCATGTGTATAAGTGTGTATGCGTGTGTATATGTGTGTATGAGCGAGAGAAGGAGGGGAGAGGGAGGGAGAGGGTCTGTTGGTAAGAAAATAGGTGACAGGCCACCAAAAGCTTTATGTCATTCTTGCAACCTCACCCAAACTTCCCTGTGTCCTTAGTTCTCACAAACTAACTAAACAAAGACAAAAAGTGTTAACCACGCATTTTTTTCTTCATCTTTTGAGCTGTATGAGAGAGGATGTGGTGTGTGTGTGTGTGTGTGTGTGTGTGTGTGTGTGTGTGTGTACACAACGAGCAGTACAGCAGGTTGCATGTAGAAGGTTGCCACAGGATGTACTTATCTAAAAATGGGCCCCTTTCACAGCATGATGGCAAAGTTGGGATGTCACATCTGGCCTGCATGTTTCATATCTCGCCATCAAGTTGATGTATTACACACCAGATGCGACTCCATACTTTAGCAGCAAGGCTTTGAAAAGCAACTTAAAAGCTTCCCAAAAATGTTCCTGTGCTCTTTTTTTTGCTCCAGCTGGAAGACCGGACATGCTGCGTGTGCACAGAAACAGCTGTCAGACTATTCAAACCACACCAGTAATATATAATAAATAAATCAATATCTTCATCCTACTAATCAATCATGCTGCACCCTATCTCAGCACCGGAGAAACCCACTGGATGGGTCGTCAGTCCATTGCAGGCCAAAGAACGTGCTCACAAACGTTATAATAACTGTAAAAAGAAAAAAAGATTTCATGCAGGTAGCAGCTCACAGTGCTGTGATATTCAGCAGTAATCAAAAAATTCAATAAAGTTTATCCAAAGTGTGTACTGAACCTGACATCATGCTATCGCCATAAGCTCCTCACTTTAGAGCTGCAACCAAAAGAGGCCAGTAATTGATAGTAATTGACCTCGTTTTACAATGTAAGATACACAGCCACTCATACAGCTATGTGTTCACTAACGGGGGAACGTGCAGCACAGGCTGTCTGTGGAAAGGAAACAGGTCAGTTTAGGCTAATAATTTGTGTCATTTGAGACCTGACCACAGCGACCTGCTTATGCTCCTCCAGCTTGCCTAAACGGGCTGAGGTCATTTGTGGTGACAGTTTATTTTTCGCACAAATTGCAATAAAGTCCCTTTATTTCGTGCATGCATAAGGCTGGGTACGACGCTCTGTTCAGTGCTGTTCATAAGGGACAATGTCTGTTGCTTTTAACCCATTTCGTTGCTATGATGAAGTCCCTCTCTGACCACAATGTCCACCATTAAAGTGAAGGCTTGTTAACTGACCTCATGCAGACACGCACACACCAGAACCACATCTCACGGCTGCATCTCACATGTGGGCAGATGGTCTGTATGCACACTGAAAGCCTTATCTCTGCTTCAAAGCACAGAATGCTCTCAGACATATACACATGTGTGCGCTAACAGGGGAACGGGTGAGCCAAAGTAGTGTGCTGACCAGTCCATGTGTGAAAATACTCACCAGCGCGTCTTGAGTCTATTTCAGATGGTGTGATCTCACCAGTACGCTGCTGAAGGAAAAAAAAAAAAGACATTGTTGTAAATACCTGAAGTACCTATGCTCCACTCACAAAGGAGCTTGTAAATGTTTGAACAAAAGGTTTATATATATATATATATATATATATATATATATATATATATATATATATATA
>CM029384.1:1913004-1955504 GCA_017165825.1 Hepsetus odoe
TATATATATATATATATATATATATTTCATCTCAAATGTGTCAGGAAAAACCTTTCCTGTTTCCCTTCTTTTTTTTTTCTTCACCAGAGAAGTCCATTTTGGTGTGAGCCTAAGGAATGCAATGCCTGTCCGGAAAGTCTCCATGAAGAAATGTAACGCTGTTAAAGCCCCTTGTCAGTGCCGGACATTAAAATTGCACATTTTCATTAAAAAAAAAAAAAATCGCACTGCCACACATCATTATAAAAATGATAAAATGATGAATTGTTCAGCCCTAATCATCGATTAGTGACAAAAGTAAGTGAACTAAAAAGGCTCTGAAGTCAGATCATCGCTTGTGTGGAAACGAAGCTCCCGTTTGAATCCGCTGCATCGAATGGATCTCTTTGAAAGTGCATCCGAAGGAAGAGTTTAACCAGACGGAACCTTATTTACGGAGCAAACGCTTATCAGGTGCATGCTGCAGTGACCCTGCTGCCTTCGGTCTCCGCTGGCAACTATTCAGCTCTTACCCATGTATGCTTTTAGACCTGTGTGTGTGTGTGTGTGTGTGTGTGTGTGTGAGCTCGTATTTCCAGTCTAATGCATGCCCCTGAGGCAGTCAATTTCATGCTGAGTCCCTCACACAATGGCAGCCCTCTGTCTTTACCTAAAACCTTGCTCCCTCAGCATCCGACACTTTCTCCAACCAGGCCCACAGCTGAAAACGTGTCTGTGCAGTTGTGGAAAGGGTCGAAGCATATCTGCAAGGAACCCGACCCAACGAACAAACGTTTTCATCATTTCCCCGCCAATAAAACATATTCCATCAACACAGATTAAAGTCTTCCCGTTTCACCCGCTGCTGGGAAACACTCTGCTCATTTAATGCACGTCAGGCCCTGTTCACCACTGCTCCACTATAAGAGCAAGGCTTTCAGAAGGTGACCTGGGTGGTGATGGACATGGACCCATGATCAGAAGGTTGTGGGTTCGAGTCCCGGGCCAGTAGGTTGCCCTTAGTCACCTTTTGATCAAGGTTCTGTCCCCATCACTGCTTACCAGGCACTGGATATGAAAGAATTTTGTTGTGGTTTTGTTTGGTTCAGTGAAAAATAGTCACTTTCACTTTCAGTCCAGGGCAGAAATATGAAACGGCTGATTTTGACGCTTGTTCCACTCTTTCTCTAACCGCTATATAGACGGATCTACATAGAAGAATACACGGCCTTCCACTGCGGAGGTAACAAAGGGAATTAAGACACTTAATCTGGAAATGGATCGTTGTGACCTTCAGTCCCAATGAACAGCAACAATATGGACTAAGGTTACCTCCACAAAACACCCGAGTGATGTAGTTTGGTAACGTTTTCAAGTTCTGATATTATATTCTGATATATAATCTGATATTCTGATTATTCTATCTGAAACATCATCTGATAACATCTAATATTCAGCAGTGGCTGTAGTCACGTTTCCATTTTAGCATTAAACAATATAATGTCTTCTCTTGAGCTTGCAAGCTTTATATTTAAGCTCAACCTGAAGATGCATCAGTAGTTTAATATCTTCAATACCTTTACAATGCACTTTACAGGGAATCTAAATTGTCCCGTGAGAATTTGGACCTTAACCTTAAATGGTAAGTAGGCTGTGATTTCAAACAGCGATGGTCTGTAATTACGCTACTTTCTGCTAGCGCCCCTATGGGATTCCAGTGTTATGTTAGCACTAAGCTAAGTGCATTTTAGAGTAAAAAGGTTGTCCATATTTAAACTGAAGCTGCATATTTTATTTCTGGGTAGCATTTAAGAGTGTGTCCTTCAGTAAGAAGTTCACGGAGCTCCTGTTGTTTAACATCAAACTGCAAACTGTGTTCGCAGTCAGTGATGTATCTAGAAATTCCGAAGAGATAAAAGTTTTTATCGGGACATCCTGTCTGGACGTCCAAACTATGTTAATTGATAAGATGAAAAGCTGAAATTCCAGCTCCTGAAGGTCTAACCAACGAAAGCGCATGCTTGCCTGCATCTACCTAGTTTGGATCATTTTCCTTTGGACGTTTAACAAAATGCTTTCAAGCATTGCTTTGTGAAATGTAACGCGATGGTACTCTGAGAAATGAAATATATAAATATGAATTTATTAAGCAAAAAAAATCAATACCATGAGGCCTTCTCGGAGGGGTGTTCCTCCACCGTTCACACTTGGTCCAAACAGGTGTCTTCCATGATACAATCTGAATTATACAACATTCGGCACAGGTACGAACATGCCTCTCGGAGACACACTGTGATCTGATTGTTCAAACCACCTTCGTCCACCTTAATCATCTGTGTCATCGCTGCAGAAATGAAAGCAGCTGTGTTTATCGGCTCTCCCGTTTGTTTACAAGGCGCAGTTTGCGATCACCATGTTAATGTCAGGTAATCAAGACATAGCAAGCCTGCACTCACCCCTTTTGAATGCCTGGGATCAGAAACTGACCGGATCTGGAGGGTGTAGCAGACGGGTCATTACAGGCTGTGCTGCAGTCCTGCTTTTAATGCTTATAGCAACTTGTGCGGGAAGCTTAACAAGGACAGAGACTGACTGTAAACATGGCTTCTTCCATTCCCAAAATCCAATCATAAGCTGTCACTGTAGAGGCTTTCCAGACGCATTTCCAGGTTCTATGCGTCTCGCTCAGACACTCAGACTTTATTTGGGCCTTATTCATGTGGAAATGACACGTTTGAGAGGAGTAAACTCTGGATTTTAAAAGAAAAATGGATTTTAAGAATACTGTTGGCAAGTGCAGTTCCTGAAGGTTCTTGGTGTGCATGCACAGCTCTAGGAAAAACTTCTTAAAAGATTCTTGGGCGGCACGCTGGGTTTAGCTGTCACTTCACGATGAGAAGGTCCTGGGATTGATTCCAGGTCCTTTCTGTTTGGAGTTTGTTCTCTACATGCATGTTTCCTCTGGAAACTCCAGTTCCTACCACCGTTCTAAGACATGCGGGTCAGGTGGATTGGAGATGGTAAATTGCCCTCTAGGTGTGAATGCGTTTATCTGAGTGTCTGCCCTGCAATGGACTGGTGACCTGTCCAGGGTGTGTCCCTGCCATTCCCCCTGTGCGAGCTGGTATAGTCTCCAGCACCGAGCCCGACACAAGCACAAGCGGCTCAGAAATCTAACGAGCAAGCAAGGGACTTTTGTCACTTTTTTTCAAATGACCAGAAATAAAACGGCCTCCTTAGTTTGTCATATTATACATGCTTTATCATCTATTTAACAAAATGCACAAAGACAAAAGTCCTGTTTTTCTGTAACAGCTAAAGAAAAACAAGAGGTGGGCAGGGGGGCATTGCCCAACCAAATGTTAGCATTTCCAATCCAAATAACCCACCTGTCTGAGCAAGCAGCCTTTGTAACTTTGCGTCTGGGAGGTGGGCAAGACGGAAACTGTGGGGCAGCTTTGGCCTAGTGGTGAAGGAGTTTCCCCGGATCGGAAGATTGTGGGTTCGCTTCCCTCACCAGTTGGTTGCCCTGAGATATCCTTGAGCAAGGTACTGTCCCCGTCACTGCTCCCCGGGTGCTTTCAGGGCTGGACACTGATGCATGTGTATATATATATATATATATATATATATGTGTGTGTGCGTGTGTGTGTGTGTAAACAGACTTTTCATGGAAATCACACAGGTTTCCAGAGTGAGCACACATTGCAACAGGGCACGTTTCTGCACTTCTACCGTGACCCTGAGAGTCTGAAACACTGAAATAAATCCGTTAATTGAACTCATGGCTCTTTAAAAGCAGTGTTATGTAATACGCCATTGGCCCCCAGGGTGTACATGAAACCCTGTCATTGGGTTTTGCCTAATTATTTCTCACTTGAAGCTCATTCTGTTGAACATGTAGTTACTCACCAGACCACATAGAAGAAGTGATGTCTGAATAAAGTTGGAATTGGGTGAGGTGTCATATCTCTGTGTGCAATACGCTTTTCTAAATGCAAAAAGCTCAAAGCTGTCCATAAACAGTGTACGTTCGATTCATTATTTAATTAGTAATTACACGTAATTCAGGATGATTAGACGCTCCTAAAAATGTGCCTGATATACATTAAATGAATTATAAGACTGGACTACAAGACGCAGCTTCTGATTCAAATAGTGCACGTTTGTCGTTTTCAGTGTCTAAGAAACCGGATACCGGGACGCTTCAGCGCCTTAGAAGAATAAGCAATAAAATCTTTGTAATTGTAAAAAGGCAAATCGTGAGTAACGGTTCTCCTTTTGCCGCATTAGGGAGTGCTCAGCAGCGCCCTCTGTGGCCCGCAGTGATGAGGATGCCATAGATATAAACAATATCAGAAATGTTTAGTGACAAACAGGGACTTTATCTTAATAAAACAGTGCAGCTGGGTGTGTTGTGAGTTTCGGTCAGTGTGTTGACGTGCTGCAAAGCAGTGCTAAAGGTGCACTTTGTGTATTTATCTAAAAATCTGCTAATCTGGCCTTATTGTTGTCTGATTACTGCGTGAGTTCAAACTCCCTCGTTTTACATCCCTAGTAATTATGTAGTTGCACTTAAATAGCGTAGCTAAGCAGCAGTAACTAGACAACCAATGGTTAAAATATTCCCCAAGTAACAAGTTGCAGCCCATAAAAGTTCCTTTCTGTTTTTTTGCTGTTCGTTGTATCGTGAGCGCTTTGGAGAAACTTTGATAAGCCCGTCTCAAGCACATCTGTTTGCTTTTAGACTGTGCAGCAACTGCTACGAAATGCATTACTCACGGTAGAGAACGTACATACACACACACACACACACACACACACACACACACACACACGCGCGCACACACACATACACACTGACAGGCACAGATGATGCAGGACAGGCATACTTGAAATAGCATGGCTGGACTCTAGAAAGCCCAGTGACGTCTGTGGCCCTAATGGAAATAACTTTTGTGTGTGTGTGTGTGTGTGTGTGTGTGTGTGTGTGTGCACTCACTTGCTTCCCAACAATAATCTCTCCAAACATCTAGTCAAGTACAGACACTTACTCATCTGCACAAAGGCATTGAAGGCTGGAATCCCCCCGAAAGACGCAGGATAGTAATTCAACCCCTGCCTGCTGATGTCATGAGGCGGATGAAGCAGAGGAGAAAGTAAATCCACCCAGAATCTTCACCACTGGCCCGTGGCCACCTGCAAAAAAAAGCGCTTTAAAGGGCCAGTATTGTGGAAAACTGAACGTTAAAGTTGCAGATCAAACCACTGATTCTGTGCAGCACGTAAACTGGAAGGAGATCAGTTCATAGGTTCGAGTCCCAGACCAGTAGGTTGCCTTGAGGTACCCTTGAGCAAGGTACTGTCCCCATCACTGCTGCCCGGGTGCAGGATATGAAGGCCCACTTCTGCGCAGTGTGCTTTCACTCAAATATTGACACATTTGACTGATTTGTTTTTATGATGTCACAAAAACCTACACACGTGTTGAAGGCCTTTTCACCCTAAAAAGTTTAGGCCCCACCCACTCACTTTGAAGTTATAAGGAGCGTTCCAACTGCTTTTCTGAGCGTGGCTCAACGCGAGAGCTAATCAGAGCAGAGAGACAGGTTGCACTCTGAAGTGAAAGTGACTATTTGTCACTGTGAAACACAGCACACCGTGAACCACAACCACATGCGTTCTCTGCATTTAACCCACACACGCGTGCAGCTGTGCACCAGCCATGTCCAGCACCCAGGGGGCAGTGATGGGGATGGTACCTTGCTCAAGGGTACCTCAGGGCAACCTACTGGTTTGGGATTTGGACCCATGACCTTCTTATCCTGGGGCCTCATCCCTAAACACTAGGCCACCGCTGCCCCAGAGTACAAGTCAGCAGAGGAGGTCTGATGCTCTGGACAATGATCTGCTAGGAAACCTTGGGACCTGGTATTTATTTGGATGCAGCACCAACCTAAACATTGACACAGACCAAGTACACCCCCTCAGGGCAGCAGTAGTCCCTTTATGGGCTCTTTCAGCAGGACATACAGCCTGAAACACTGCAAACACTGTTCAGGAACGGTACAAAGAGTTTAAGGTGTTAACCTGGCCTCCAAACCCAGTTTCAGATTGCAGATTTGGTTTCAGCATTTGGCTGTATGAGTAAAGTCCTCAGCAGCTTCTCCTTCTTAAGGAAGGAAGCAAAAAGTAGGAAAAAACTGTGGATTTTAAACTTTTTTTTTTCTCGCTTTCAAAAGCATGCTTTTAATCTGAGCTTTTAGTGAAAGGGATAAAGTGAAAGTGACTATTTGTCATAGTGAAACACAGCACAGCACACAGCGAACCACAATCAGATTAAACCTGTTTTTCACTCTCACACACCGTGCAGCCGTGAGCATCCAGTTAAAGCTATTTTAGTTCATACTGTGATGTATTTGTGTTTTTATTCATTGATATATTATTAAATGTTTTATTATTTTTGAAACATTCTTTTATTTTTTCTTACAGTCATTTCATATAATAATAATAACAACAACAATAAAAAAAATAATAATGTTGTTGTTGTTGTTGTTATTATCATTACCATTATTATTTCTATTATTGTTGTTGTTGTTTTTGTTATTATTAGCATTATTATTATTTTTATTATTATTATACTAGATATTATTGCTGTTGTTGTCCTTTCAGCTGCTCCCGTTGGATCAACAGCCACAGTGGATCAACCATTCCATTTCTTCCTGACCTCTGCATCGTCCTCCTTCAAACCAACTTCCTGCATGTCCTCTCTCACCGCATCTTTCTCTTTGGTCTTCCTCTTTTCCTCTTTCCTGGGAGCTCCATCCTCAACATCCTCCTCTAAAATATAATCCTCATCTCTCCTCTGGACATGTCCAAACCAACGTAACCTTGTCTCCAATCTCCTTCAGACTGACCCTCCTGCAAAGGATATAATCCACCTGTGAGCATCTTCCTCCACTCTTATACATCACCCTGTGCTCCTCCCTCTTCTTCAAATAAATATTAACTACAGCCATTTCCATCCTTTTAACAAAATCTACAACCGTCTGACCTTCTACACCATAACTACCCATCACCAGCTCATTACCTCTGATCCCTTCACCAACATGTCCAATAAAGTCTGCACCAATCACCACTCTACTTCATCTCTCTATCACTTCATCTAACTCACTCCAGAATTCTTCTTTCTCCTCCATCTCACAACCAACTTGTGGAGCATAAGCGCTAACAACATTCATCATCATAGCTTCAACTTCCATCTTCAAACTCATCACCCTCCGTGACACCCTCTTCACCTCCAAAACACTCTCCACATACTCTTCCTTCAGGAGAACACCTCCCCCATTCCTCCTTCCATCCTCACCATGGTAGAACAGTTTAAACCCTCCTCCAGTACACCTGGGCTTCCTACACTTCCATCTAGTCTCTCACACAGAACATCAACCTTCCTTCTCTCCATCATATCAGCTCATTCTCTACCTTTACCAGTCATGCTGCCAACATTCAAAGTCCCTCTCTCACTTCCATTGTCCTCCCCTTCTTTCTTTCCTCCTCCCTCTGGACATGCCTTCCTTCTTCTTCTTCTTCTTCTTCTTCTCCTTCGGCCAACAGTAGTCCAATTTCCACCCTCACCCTGTAGGCTAGCAGCACTGATGGCGGTCGTTGTTAACCCGGACGATCCGGTATGGAATTCTGTTTCCTTGTCCACATATTGATTTGGCAAAGTTTTACACCGGATGCCCTTCCTGACGTAACGCTCCCCATTTATCCGGGTTTGGGACCGGCACGAAGAAATACACTGGCTTGTGCATCCTTAGTGGCTGGGTTTCTTCTTCTTCTTCTTCTTTTTCATCTTTTTCTTCATCTACTTCTTCTTATTATTATTATTTGGACAGAGAGAGAGCGAGGGCGCTCTCTTGGAGTGAATTTCAGATTTGTTATCTCTTATGTTTTCCTCCTCGTTTTGCTCCGCCCTCTGAGGAAATGAGGTGAAAATTCAGTGATAAGTTAAGAGGCCAGAAGAAAAAATGCAATAAACATCTCTGAGTTATTATAGCCAGTGTTGGTGGTCTATTGTGTAGCAGGTTGTGGCTTCGAGTCCTGGACCAGAAGGTTACCCTGACGTACACTTGAGCAAAGTACAGTCCCATCACCGCTCCCCGGGTGCTGGATATGGCTGGTGCACTGCTACACAGTGTGAGTTTGTTAAATGCAGAGAAAGCATTTCGTTGTTGTTGTGCAGTGTGTTCACAAAGACAAACAGTCCCTTGCACTTTACACACGGGACACTTCACAGCCAGAACACCTTCAATCATCCTCGGGCAGTACTTGTAACTGCATTCATCCAGGACAGGGGATCCAGGGATGGCTGTAGCTTAGCTTTTTTATGCACTGGTTGTGATTCTTTTTCCCACTTTTGGGCCAAAAGACTCATGCGCTCATCGACTAGCTGGGAAAGAAAACTCACTCACTCATTTTCTGAGCCACTTGTCCTGATTAGGGCAGCAAACTGCTGGAGTCTCTCCCAGGTCTCACAGGGCAAAAGGTGGGGACACACCCTGGACAGATCGCCAGTCCATCAGAGACCAGACACACAAAATCTCCAGTCCTCCTGACGCGCATGTCTTTGGACGGTGGAAGAAAACCCGAACACACAAGCAAACACGCTCCACACAGAAAGGACTTGAACCGTCCCGCCTGGGAATCAAACCCAGGACCTTCTTACTGTGAGGTGACAATACTACCCCCTGCACCACTGGACTGCTTGGGAAAGGAAACCGTCATTCATTTTTATAAACCAGCTGTTTATATATATAGCAGGAAGACATAAAGCTGAGTGAGATCTGCAAGCAGCTGCAAATGTTTTTAAATGTTTTTTTAAAAAGTAACGATTACTTTTAGCAAGCGCTGTTCCTTCCTTTATGTTGCCTGTTTGGCGTTTTTAGACTGGAAATGTCTGGATTGGGACTCGACGCAGAGCACAGAGCTGGAAGAGCTGGAAGAGCTGGAAGAGCTGGAAGAGCTGGAAGAGCTGGAAGAGCTCTCAGAAGAATAAAGCTGTTTTAGGGTTTGGCATGCCTCACTCTCGATAAGCCTTCCTTTTCTTTTTTTCCCCCCTTCTCTTTCCACTCCTTCATTACCTAATTTTCCCATTCTCTCTCTCTCTCTCTCTCTCTCTCTCTCTCCCTCTCCCTCCCTCTCTCTCTCTCTCTCTCATATCTCTCCCCCCATCTCTCATCTCTCTCCCTCTCATCTCTCTCTCTCTCATATCTCTCCCCCCATCTCTCATCTCTCTCATCTCTCTCTCTCATCTCTCTCCCTCTCATCTCTCCCCCCATCTCTCTCCCTCTCATCTCTCCCCCCATCTCTCTCTCTCTCATCTCTCTTGTGTGTGTGTCAAACAACAAAACCTGTACAGGGCTTCTCTAGCCTGGAGGGTTCACTTCCTGAACACGGTTCAATATAACAGTGGAGTCTGTTTGTCCTCTGTTCCAAAAAAGCAGGGGAGGGAAAACTTATTAAAAAAAGATGAGGAGAGGAAGACAAAAGAACAGGAAAGTTTCTGTTGCTGTGGTGTGTGTGTGATAGGTGTGAGTGTGTGTGTGTGTGTGTGGTTTAGGTATAAAGGGTGTCGAGGCCTTGTAGAAACACCCCTGACTGGAGGACGCTTGGATCTGATTATTAGTTTTAAAGTGAGAGTGAAGCCTTTTCCTTTTTTCTTTTTTCTCTGACTGAGGATTCGGATCAGAATAAAGCTGCGTGTGTATATATACAGAAAAAGCTTTTAATTGGTGTATTTATTACTCAGAAAAGCCAGAAGGTAAATAAACACAAATAAATAAAAAAACACGAACGTACACAATAAGTAGTGATTTCCTGGACCCTGAAACCTTGTTTAGGTTCTCTTCAGCGAATCCCAGTCCAGTGAGGAGTTCCTGACCAGCGCCCGCTTCGGTGAATCGATGCTTCGGTAAGTTAAATCAGGTGCTGCTGATGGAAGTGTTCGGTTTACTGTGTGATCTGGAACTTCACCTGCTCATAAGTGTGTCCTTAAAACCGTCATTTCACTTTTACTGAATCTCTTTTTTTATTTGAGTTTATTCATCAACATTTTGCAAATCCCTGCATTTTTAAACGTTTTATTTCAATGTATACATATTTTATTATTACACATAGACCACACATATTTAAAGATCGATAGATAGACAGACAGACAGACAGACAGACAGACAGACAGATAGATAGACAGGCAGACAGACAGAAAGACAGGTAAATAGATAGATAGATAGATAGATAGACAAAGACGGACAGAAAGACACAGACAGACAGATAGATAGATGATAGATGAATGATAAATAATTTATAAGACAGACAGATAGATAGATAGATAAATAGACATAAAGACAGACAGATAGATAGATAGATAGATAGATAAATATAGATAGACAGAGAGAGACAGGTAGATAGATAGACAGACAGACAGACAGACAGGTAGATAGATAGATAGATAGATAGATAGATAGATAGACAGACAGACAGGTAGGTGAACCAGACAGACAGATAGATAGATAGATAGATAGATAGATAAATAGACATAAAGACAGGTAAATAGATAGATAGATAGATAGATAGATAGATAGATAAAGACAGACAGAAAGACAGACAGACAGACGGATGGACAGATGAATTTAGATAGATAGATAGATAGATAGATAGATAGATAGATAGATAAATAGACATAAAGACAGACAGATAGATAGATAGATAGATAGATAGACAGAGAGACAGGTAGATAGATAGACAGACAGACAGACAGACAGGTAGATAGATAAAGAGAGAGATAGACAGACAGACAGACAGGTAGATAGATAGATAGATAGATAGATAGACAGATAGATAGATATAAAGACAGACAGAAAGACAGACAGACAGATAGATAGATAGATAGATAGATAGATAAGATAGATAGATAGATAGATAGATAGACAGAGAGACAGGTAGATAGATAGACAGACAGACAGACAGACAGACAGGTAGATAGATAGATAGATAGATAGACAGACAGACAGACAGACAGATAGAGACAAATGGAATATATGTATCATCCTTCGTCCTCATCAAGTATGAAAACTAATTGTGCGTGTGCTTGCATGCTGGAAAAGACCTTGAATGGGAGCTAAGAAATTTGATTACGTGTGTGTGTGTGTGTGAGTGTGTGTGTGTGTGTGTGTGTGTGTGTGTCTCTGCAGTAGTAATAGTAGTAGTAGTAGAGGAGGAGATTTGGAAAGCATAGTGGAAAATTCAGCTTTACTGTAAGTGTGCTTTTTTCCTCCTCCAAGAAAAACACATCCAGTAACTGGAAAGAGGACGATGGTGGAGAAAGGATCTGTGCATCTGCGGAGCAGAAACGTTGAAACCTTTTTCTGTTTTACCTGGAGGCCCTAAACGAAAGCAGGCGTTCGGGTGCTGTTTCCGTGCGAGCGCCTCCAGTTTCTCCTGCCTTTGTTTTGACGGATGAGAAAGTGGTCAGACTGGATTGACCATTTCAGTTCAGTCGGAAACCAGAAACGCACCCCAGTTACAAATCCACCAAGCCATTCGCTGACTTTATAGTCACACAAAACATTATCGTACGCAGGACTCAGTGTGCTCCTGATGGTAAACCGCTAGAAAAGGTCACATTTGCTAGAAGCTCTGTTTTGCAGTGTGGAGCGTTCGTGCGTTTTACAGATAAAAAGATCACATTGCATCAGGAACCACACAAGCAATCTGTCTGACATAAATCGACAGTCTTATCATGGCAAATCTTTATTTTCATAGAAGTGTGTCAAGGCCTCAAGCTTTCTTTATCTGAAGACAATCTGAGGCCTCTGAGCTTCATGAGAAGCAGCCACTTGGTGGAAGCGCAGTCAAAAAAAAAAACGAAATGCATCAACTGTGAAAGACGGACGCGGTTAAATTAACCAGAAACGGGTCGTCTTCAGTACTGACCCAGCAAACCGAGCTGTAGATGTGAAGAGAAGGGGAGGCATATTGAAATGATTGGCTCGATTCGCTGGGCCAAGCAGAAGAAACTTGGACCTTGTCCAGTTTCAAGTTTCAAAACTTTTTTCTTTTTTCTTTTTTTTTGGCGCCAATGACTTTTCTCTCATGCGCGTCCATAACCATCATTCAACTGTCGAACATTCCTGGAGACGTTCAAGAGCCAACATTTTTGTCTTGCTTTCCTGTCATGGTCTCATTTTCTCTTCAAGGCTTAAAAAAAAAATTGCCTGACCCCACGAGCTGCTTTTAGCTGGTTAGCAACCTCAGAGTCAGACTTTATGGGCTTTATGGCTTTAGAGAGGTTTCAGGCAATAATACATCTTCAGAATAAATCTAATAATTCATCCTTCATTCATAATCAGATCAAATAATTCAATCATTCATAACTGGAATTCAAATAATAATTCAATATATATATATATATATTCCTATTACTTTATACTGAATTCTTATAAGAATTACATTTATGGTATTTAGCAGACGCTCTTATCCAGAGCGACTTCCATGTCCTAATTACAGGGAGAGTCCCCCTGGAGACACTCAGGGTTAAGGGTCTTGCTCAGGGACCCAGTGGTGGTGGCCAGAGGTGGGATTCGAACCTGGGACCTCTTGAGCCATTGGTCCATAGGCAAGTACCACCACTGGACCACCGCCACCGAATTAATTCTAATGGCATATTTTATTAACAAGTAAAAACAAAAATTCTCCTTCGCCACAGCGGATCATCCATCTCCATAGGGATACAGCAGGTCTACCGTCTCCATTTCTTCCTGCCCTCCACATCTTCCACTTTCACACCGACCCCCTGCATGTCCTCTTTCACCACATCCATAATCCTCCTCTTTGTCCCTCCTCTTCTCCTCAGCTCCATCTTCAATCTCATCCTCCCAATACAATCCACATCTCTTCTCTGGACCAACGTCTCTCTGACTTCTGTCTCCAGAACGTCTCCAACTCATTTCTAACCCTGTCCATCCTCGTCACGCCCAACGCAAATCTCAGCATCTTTAACTCTGACACCTCCAGCTCCTTTTATCATCAGCACCCCTGTCTCTAACCCATAGAAGCTGGTCTTGCTACCATCTTGTAAACCTTTCCTTTCACTCTCTGTGCTACCCGTCTGTCACAAATCAACCATTCATCTCCACCCATTCCAACCTGCCTGGATTCTCTCTTCCACCCTCGCCGTTACTCTGAACTGTTGAACCCAAGTATTTAAACTCCACACCACTTTGTATTCTGTCCCACGCACTTTCATTCCTCCCCTCTCTAGAGCATATCTTCATCTCTCCACGGTCTCCTCAGGCTGCTTACTTTCGCTAAGGAGCACAATTTCATCTGCAAACGCTGTAGTCTACAGGGCCTCCTGTCTTATCTCGCCTGTCAACCTGTCCATTACCATCGCAAAAAATATTGGGCTCAGAGCTGATTGATGTTATACCTCTAGCGCCTCTAATTTAAAAACATCTCTCATTCCACAGCATTGTCGCACTGCCTTTATACATATCCTATAACACTCACACATACTTCTCACTCCTGACGTCCTCATGAAATACCAAAACTCCTCTCTAGGCACTCTGTGAGATGTTCTCTCAGTCCTGAAAGACACAATCAATTTCTTTTTGACGTGAGAATCCTGTACCAGCGCTGTAAATGTTTTTTTTTGGGTTTTTTTTTTGGTTTTTTTTACTTTACATGTTGTAACATATCTGTAATTGCTATGTCAGAGGGTCATGCATAACGTTTCATTTTTGGAATAACATGTTATATATGATATATCAGTGCTAATCTGTGTGTCTAGTCATGCACTCTTTAGAAAAGTGCTCCAGGAGATGAGTTAAATACCACATAGACCAAACTACTGCTTATCAAGTCACTGGAGACAGAATCCTCAGCGCTAGACTGTGTGTGTGCATGCGTGCGTGTGTGTCTGTGTGTGTGTGTGTGTGTGTGTGTGTGTGTGTGTGTGTGTGTGTGAGAGTGTGTGAGGCTGTACGCTCGACTTATCCTGACTAAAAGCAATGGTCTGCCGCTTCTTGCTCAGGGCATGAAGGGACAGGCTAAGCAGTGGGCAGAGGAATGCTCCCCCCCCTTCACACACACACACACACACACACACACGCACAAACCCATGCAGTATCACAAAGAAACCTGTTCACTAGTAGACCAAGTGTCATCTTACCCTGAGATTTTCTCAGGTGTACATACACACATGGACAGGTTTGGTCAAATGCCATAGTCTGCTGATTTACTCTCCTGATAATAAAGCAACATCGTGAACAGAGAGCACACTTACACATTGTGCACAGTTTCGCTGCTCAACGTCGATGTATTTGCTGAGCTGAACACAGCGGATAATGTAGACACAGAGTCAAACTTTCTTGTATTTTAATGTCTTGTTAAGGAAGAGTTCTCCAGAAGTTTTTGTTTCTCATTTTCAGTACAGTCCCCGTACCTGAGCAGTTTCAGAGACGGAAGCAGTGACGGATCAGGCCTGGAGGACTGTTCCTGAAGACAGCTTAAAGAAACAACAAGAAAACGAATCAAAGAGAGTTCAGGCTGTGCTGAAGAATGACGGTGGTCAAGTCACTGACTGGTTGGAACCGAACAAACTAGACTTCACATGTGTGTTTGCGCATAAATCACTGCAACCCTTGTCTCATTTTCCGGCAAAATCTAAAAAATGGGCAGTAATTCAAGTCTGTGGGACGTTTCAGTCTCTCTCTCTCTCTCTCTCTCTCTCTCTCTCTCTCACACAGGTCACATTTTATGTTTATGTGCTAAACTGTGCAAAAAAGCCTGCATTGTGTGTTAAAATGTGCAGAAATGTTTACACTGAAGTCAACAACGCTTCCCGTAACCACTCATCTAAAGTATGT
Source organism: Hepsetus odoe (assembly GCA_017165825.1). Taxonomy (NCBI): domain Eukaryota; kingdom Metazoa; phylum Chordata; class Actinopteri; order Characiformes; family Hepsetidae; genus Hepsetus; species Hepsetus odoe. Next base: position 1,927,911 of record CM029384.1, read on the forward strand.
TAGTGTCCGTGCTTCTCTGCCTCTCTCTCTCTCTCCAATCCTGCCTTCTTTTTTCTGGACCTGGAAAGGAAGTAGGGTGTGTTTGCATGTCTGCCACCCTTATCAGGAACGACTTCCCTTTTAAAACAGCAGCAGCGACTCTCATTGTGCTGACACGCGAACACTGACACTTTACTGTCTGGTCAAAAAAAGTCTGCTCTTAATGTGATAGATTTGTGTGAGAACCCATTTAATAGTAAGCCAGTGTGTGTGTGTGTGTGTGTGTGTGTGTGTGTGTGTGTGTGTGTGTGTGTGTGTGTGTGTTGGGGTAAAGGCATCTTTTGCTACCAGCTGCCACACAGAGAGGTGTTGAGAGATGTATTATGGCTCTTTCAGTGTGTGTGTGTGTGTGTGTGTGTGTGTGTGTTTGTGTGTGCGTGGCTATTTTCAGAGTGCACTCAGCAGGGTGTGTGTGTCTTAGAGAGAGAGACAGACAGGTTTAGAAGCTGCGTAATTTACACACACACACACACACACACACACATTCCAGTGACATAGGTTCAGCAGTGTCAGAGGCACAAAATCTGGAGAGAAATCAGACTGACACAGTCTCTTCTTCTTTAGTTTGCTCCTTTAGCACTGGAACTACGAAACTTTGTTGCTGAAAATGTCCACAAAATGTCCACATTTTTAACATTGAATTTAAAACAGAACAGGAAGCGAGACGAGCCAGCAAGCAGACATCTCGAATATCTTTTGGCCAACAGGGCTAGGTCGGGGTGCTGGTGGTCTAGTGGTAGGATACTTGCCTAGAGGTTGCAGGTTTGGATCCCCCCTCCAGCACCACCACTATCGTGTTTCTGAGCAGAACCCTTAACCCCACGTAGCTCCAGGGGGATTGTCCCTGTAGTTGTAAATGTACTTAGTACCCAGTTTTTCAGTCTCAACCACCAGTATTCATTTCTCTAATTATGTAGTACAGTTGTAAGGGACAAAAGCTGGAAGCCAGAACAGTCTCCCTTATATAAGCATAGTATTGTGCTCATTTGCTTCCAGAAAGGCAGACTTGAGGAACAGTTCTCCACACTTCCTGGTTTTGTCTCCCATTTTCAGTCCAGTCCTACGTACGAATCATTCACACAAAGCTTAAGACATGAAGCAGTGAAGAAACAGGTGCAGATGATTCCAGATGATCAGGTGATCCGTTTACTGCCGATGCTGAACGCAGAGTGGTTGGAACCCCTTTATCTAGAACCTTGCCACTAAAGTGCTTTTGCACCAACAAGGTGATTCTTGGGAAAATAAAAAGAAATGAGACGCAAGACAACGATCTCAAGGCGCAGCACCAAATACATAATGACCACTGAACTAAAAATGTTCCATTTTTTATTTCAGAAATCTGCTCATCTTATATCAGACTAGTGCAGCTAAACCAGTGAAGATGAACTAGACCTGCTATTGACACTGAAAAGAATGATATGAAAAACAAGCCAGCCATATTGTTAGCATCACGCTAACTAATGGACTTATAGTTTTGTTTTTTGTTTTTTTTTTTAGATGCATCAGGCATTAATTAGAAATGAGTAAATTAGAGGGACAGCTCAGGTTAGACGTCTTGGAGACAAGGTTAGGGAGGCAAGGTTGCATTGGTTTGGACATGTGCAGAGGAGAGACGAGGATTATATCGGGAGGAGCATGTTGAAGATGGAGCTGCCAGGAAAGAGGAGAAGAGGAAGACCAAAGAGGAGGTTTATCAACGTGGTGAGAGAGGACATGCAGGTGGTCGGTTTGAAGGAGGAAGATGCAGAGGAGCAGAAGAAAAGGAGACAATCGATCCGCTGTGGTGACCCCAAAACGGGAGCAGCCGAAAAAGGATGAAGAAGAAGAAGATGCATCAGTCTTGTAGCTCCAGTGCAAAAGAACTAAACTGCAGACAATGAACATGTCTGGGCCAATCAACTGTATTTGAGGAAACAGTGAGACTATATGTATGTGATTTTTGGCTGAACTATGACTTTAAAGATATTCCTGCTACACTTATGGATGCCAAATCGTAAAGAATAAGCACGCCTGGTTGTACCTGGTTATGTAAACGTTGCATATGAATATACACTTATACGCCACTGCAAGATGAAGGTTTTCAAGGTCCATTGTTTCTTTTGGGAAGTTGCATGAGTTTTCAGCATCCCCTCACAGTGAGAAGGTTCTGGGTTTGATTCTCACCTGGGACAGCCAAGGTGCTTTTGTTCTCCCCATGTCTGCAAGGGTTCCTTCTGGGTGCTCCGATTTCCTCCAGCAGTCCGAACAAATGCATGTCAACTTGACTGGAGATGCTGAATTTGTCTCTCGGTGAGTGTGACAGGGTGTCTGTTTGCATGTCTGGCCAATTTGATAACATTCATGGCTGTGTGGCCTAGCGGTTAGGAAGTTGGCCCCATGACCAAAAGGCTGTGGGTATGAATCCCAAACCACTAGGTTGCTCTGAGGTTCCCTTGAGCAAGGTACCGTCCCCATCATTGCTCCCTGAGTGCTTGTGTATGGATAAAAAGCACAGGATGCATTTCATTGCGGTTCACTGTGTGCTGTGCTGCGCTGTGTACTCACAATAACAAGAATAGTCACCTTCACTTTCACTGTTCCTCGATACATAAAAAAACAGAAAAACAGTAAAAGCAGCGGACCTGTCAATGCATTCCGAAATTAAAAACCAGACACAAGCATGTGGGCTGGGTTGTGTTTTGCTTGCTGTCCTCAGCGCTCAAATTGAGTGGAAAGCTCTCCGTTGAGTAAACAGCAGCGGTCAGTAGACGAGGCTTTGGGCGAATGTAGGAAGGACTTTCTGGTTTTCTGCCTCCTATCCTTCCTTCTCTTCAAAATCCTTTACAGCTGTGACCTCAATCAATATTGACTGCCGTACCAAAGAAGGGATTTTCCTCAGTGCCCATATAAGAGAAAAAAATACAAGCACAGACATTAAACATCGCAAGAAAACACCATATAAATACTGGAACTAGGCTTAAAGGGCCCATATCCCATCAGATCGTATTCGTATCCTTATTATTATTATTTTTTTTAGGAAACATAGTGTTCTGTAGTGTAGTGAAGTGACTTTTTGCTGTTGTAAACGCACCACAGCACTGAGAGCAGCGCTGGGGATGGTATCTTGCCCAAGGGTGCCTCTAGGTATCCCTTCTGGGTCGGGACTTGTCGGGACCCCTGATCCGGTAATGGGGTCAAGAGCCAAGCCACTAGGCCACCACTGCCCCTGGATTGAGGGGGATTCAGTTTTCCATGATCTAGGACCTTTTAAGGTAAGTAAGTCTGTCAATTCCAAGAGACAAAGAGCTGGAAAATGATTGTGTAGGATTGAATCGTGACCAGATGAAAAAAGTGATCCATTAAATCGACTTTATTGAAATGCATTCATTGTTTAACACGGGAAAATTTGACATAATCACAGTTACTGCCCGAATGAAACTCACTCTGATGTCATAAATTCGTTCGCAGTGATGGAATCTTTTGATAAAGCCGGTTTACGGCAGCGCAGTAAATACAGGTGATCTGCTTGAGTTGGTCTGTAATATAAAGATGGAGGTCAGAGAAAGTACCCACCACACTCCCAAACCAATCTCAGCAATGAGATCTTTTGCATCTGAAGGTGAATCGAACAGAGTCAAGTACAGAATATGGACCTTATTAAAACATGAAAAAAACGAATAAAGAAGTGTAATTAAACGTGGTTTAATGCTGGATGAGTCCCTGCAGGCAACCCACAAGCCACCAGGGCCTGTCCGGCTGCAGACTCCGGAAGGTGGGCTGGAGGTGTAAAGCAAGCCCTGGTTCTGGAGGCCTGTGGTGCTCAGGTGATATATTACAGCCTGGCTCCCGACAGACGAGTCAGCCAGAGACGGCTTTAATGGAGGCCTTTAAAACAGCTCCTCCTGAGGAATTTACAGTCCTGCTTCCACACACACACACACACACACACACACACACACACACACACAGTGCCTGAGAGAGGAGAGCAGGAGAAAAGGAGGCAGGAGTTAACGCACAGCCATGCCATCCCAACAGAGTTATAACGGAGTGGAAATGTACTGCTGCTCGAGGCGAGGCGATGGCGTGTGTGTAGACAGAAGACAAGAAAGGAAAAGAAAGTGTTATGTTCCTTTTTTCATTCCCTCAGTCAGTCCTCAGTGTGTGTGTGTGTGTGTGTGTGTATGTATGCGTGAGTAAAGCTGATGGGCTGTACATTTGCTCTGTAATTTCCTCCTCCCAGTGTAATCACTTCCATGTGGGACCTGCCTAGAGAGGCCCCAAAATGGAGGTGAGCCACACACACACCACACACACACACACACACACACACACACACCACACACACACACACACACACACACACACACACCCCGCGGTACAGACAGAGCCACTTATTCTTCTCCTTTACTCCAGTGTAAGAGCGGGAGCACCTCCATGCATCCCAAACTTCAGCTCAAAATCTTCACCATGTTAAACTGTTTACGATTGTTTGTGTGTTTGTTTCTTTCTTTTTTGTGGAATTGAGCAACTGTGTAAACAACATTATTTCAGGAGAAAATGGTTGCACAAATTATTTAATGGGTTTGTTTTTTATTCACATAGTAAATCTCAGCTGATCAGGGAAAAACACAACCTTGAAGGTAGGAAGTTAAAGATGTGAAAGAAAATCTGCAAATGTGAACTGAAGTTTTCTCCACTCATTCAGCTGGCAGGAGAACACTGCCCCCTGCTGGACACGTCCCACCTCCTGCTGGGACCGCTGGGGACTAAATATAAATCTAAAATAGTATCAATAAAATCTGTATAAAAATCCTTCTCATACGACAATCATTTTTAAAAAAAGAAGATTTAAAAATGTAAAATAATAAATAAAAAATCGTCTGGTTTCTATTATATACAATCTGTACTTAAAAACATAAAAGAAATGTGTTTATTCTTGATTAATAGTAATAGTATTACATTTTGCGAAACAGATATTATTTTATTTTATTATAATAAAACTGATAAGACAACATTACTGGAGAAGAAAATGTATTGGAGACGAAAATGACCATATTCATTTATAATAGAGGTGTGTGTGTGTGCAAATAATAATAATAATAATTATTATAGTTATTATTATTATTGTTGTTGTTGTTATGACAACAAAAACAACAATAATTATAATAATAATGTGTTTATATAATGTGTTAAAATTATTATTATTAGTGGTTTGAAAAAGGGGATTAAACTGGATCTACGTTTCTTCAAAGCTGCTTTGAGGAAATGATTGCAGTAAAATGAAACTAAATTTGAACTGAATTGAACAGAACCAGGTTGTCTTTAGGAAAATACTGATTGGCTAATTGATAAACCCCTCCCACTTTCTGAAAGCAGGTAGTAGGGAATGATGAAGAGGGATGAAGAGTTTACGGGTAAAGGTAAAGGTGTGGGAACTGCACTCCTCAGGCGAACTGCTAAACGGTCCTGCGTCACCACGTTCCAAGCCTTTGTGACGTAGAAGTGGAACGTTCAGTTGCTGATTGATCCTCCTGAAGGGGGCGTGGTCAGTCTGTCTGTTGAGCAGAGAAAGGTAAAGTAAGTCTCTGTCAATATTAATGAATACTGAAAAATATTCAGTTTACAGTACACATGTGGAGTTAGACTTACAGTGTTACACTCCAGAGAGCTCAACAGCGAAGATGCACATGCTAAACCAGGCCTACATTAATGTACAAGGATAGGATTAAAAAATAGACCCATTAAAAATTAGACTAAATAGTATAAAGGGGTGACATTAGACTTTGACAGGCCTTTGGTGGTTGAAATGATAATAGAAGAATCTAGGATTGTCTCCTAAAATTATATTTATTTTTTGTAAAATAAAATTTTAAATTAACAGAATTTAAAACAGAATTTTTTAACAGAAAATTAGCATGACTTAAGATATAAACCATTTTTCAGAGAGATCTGCTATAAAATGCTCCACTCTGGGTACCTAGTAATAGTGATCGTGATAGGAACCAGATGTTTCGTTGTTTTTGGGGCAGCAGTGGCCTAGTGGTTAGGGAGTTGGCCCCACGATTGGAAGATTGTGGGTTCAAATCCCATACCAGTAGGTTGCCCTGAGGTACCCTCGAGCATGGTGCAGTCCTTATCACTGCTCCCTGGGCACTTTCAATAGCTGAGTGGTTGGAACCACTTCCTCTAAAACCTTGTAACCTTAGGCACTTTGTAGCCTGTTGTACTAAACCTTTTGTTCCCATTTCTTTAATTTAGTCTACTTTGTCTTTCTGTGTGTGTATATATATATATATATGAGAGAAGATAGAGAGAAGAGTGCAAACACTAAGCAGTACATGTATGTGAGGTGTGTTTGAGCAGAAAGGCAGCTGGACTGCTGTACTTATTATTCCAGTTTATTTCCAACAGCTAATCGTTTACTGTAAAGTACTTTCAATCTCCAGGCTGCAGCGGGACGGAGGCAGGAGAGACGTACAAGCCACATGTTGCCCCAAAAGTGCTCTTAATGAATATTCTGTCCTCTAGTTCATGGGGTACTGCTGTTTACTGGAGCATTTTGAAGCAGCTGTTGTTTGCTCATGTTGTTACATTGTTCCCCGGATGCTCAGTGAAGGCCCTTCTAACGCTGGTCACATTGGTTCAGAAATAAACAAAGCTGACTGACAGACTGAAATCTGGTTTCTGGTGAAGGTCCCGACGGGTCTGTGTAGACAAGCAAGAGGTGGAAGAAATCTCCACCAAAATCTTCTGAAAGAGATCAGTCAGACATGAAGGATGTGTCCAAAATGTCAGTGAAAGATGCTGCAGCAACATCGGGTGAGCTCATGATCCGCCTGTATTACAGTAAGGTCCAGTCCCATTTCACCCCTTGACCCTAACGCTAAGCCCTACCCTTACTTTTTGCGCAAGAGGTAGGATGCCTCAATTCTTGTTAGTGTAGAGGTCTGCAGGGTCTTCCACTGTCTGTCCATCTGTCTGTTTGTCTGAGTGTCTGTCTGTCTGTCTGTCTATCTGCATTTTAATCTGTCTAGCGTTTTTTTTTTAAGTTTCTGTCTATCTCTATATCTATCTATCTGTCTGTCTGTCTATGTGTCTGTCTATCTATCTATCTCTCTGTCTGTCTGTCTGCATTTTAATCCCAATCCAGTGGTTTAAAAATAAAAAAACTTTCTGTCTGTCTCTATATGTCTGTCTGTCTACTTATCTATCTGTCTGTCTATTCTTGCTCTATGTATCTTTCTATCTGTCCGTCTGTCTGCATTTTAATCTATATTGAGCGGTTTAAAAAAAACTTTCTGTCTGTCTCTGCATCTATCTATCCGTCCGTCCGTCCTTTAAACAGTGATTTATTCTAAAAACTCTTTTTTCTGTTGATTATATTTCTATCTGTCTAAGGTTTGTTGAGATCCAGGCAAAACGTTAGCAGGAGTTCAAATCCCAGGAGTTCAAATCCCATTCAAAAGGATTCTCCAGTGAAACTGGAGCGAAGAGTTTCCGAGTCAGACATGGGAAACCCGGGAGGAATCAGCAGCAGAAGACCTACTGAACACCAGAGGCTGCAGCAGCACCCGCCTAAAAGTAGCATCAACACAGAGGACCTGAAAGAGTTCCTGCAGTTCCTGTGAGGGTTCCTCTAGTGTTCCAGTAGCTGAAGGGCCACATATTGGGGAAAATCACATTTTAGTAGAATTCAGTTTTAATTAATTATTAAAAACCAATCTTTCTTGAAGCTGGGACAGCAGTCATTGAAAAATACCATTTAAACATTGGTTCTTGAAGGCAACTAAAATGCTCAATGCAAGAACGTGAGTGTAAATGACCAACAGATTCAGAGGAGCTCGGACGTACAAACGTGATCTACATTATTACAGAGACCTAATGAAGCAAAATGAGTTTTGCATCTGTTGTCATTTGCATTCATGGTGGCTAAAATAATTCTGTTATTTTTAGATTTCAGTATATAACTTACTGATTTAACATAGATAATACTTTTAAATATTTCTGTTACAAATGTTCTGCCATTCTGTCTCCCTTATAACAGGGGGATTGATGGTGTGGAGGACATAGATGTTCAAGATGAACCTCTTACTGAGACTCAGACTGATGGTGAGTGGTTAATCTCTCTCTCTCTCTCTCTCGCTCTCTCTCTCTCTCTCTCTCTCTCTCTCTCTCTCTCTCTCTCTCTCTACATATATTGTTGTCTTTTTGTCTTTCTCTTCTATCAATTGCTTTGTCAATTTCTTTTTCTTTTTTCTTTTTCTCACCCCCTCCTCCTGCCCTGCAGCGTTCAGGGCGCTGTTTGAGTGTTTTGATAAGAACACTGAGGGATGTGTTGATGCAGATGCTTTGAGCACAACTCTGGAATCCGTGGGGATCACCATCAGTCTGGGGGACGTGCACACAGCTCTCCAGAGGGCTGATTATGACGGTGTGTTTTGTACACACACACACACACACACACACACACACACACACACACACACACACTGGGATGTTTTCTTGATTAGTGTAGTTCTGTAGCTGAGCAACACCTCACCTGTGCTGGTCTTCACTTTAGTCTCAGTAACTACAGGCTCTCTCTAGTTTTTATAAAAACGGTTCTTTTTTTTTTTTTTTTTTGCCAAAAAGAGTTTCATTGTGACGACCTGTGAAATGTAGTCAGTTCTACAGATCTGTTCCATCACCATGAGAACATTTCATCTCCACGAAGGAAGAAAAAACACAAAAATGTCTTTTTCACACAACACACAGACTCATTTTCGAACACTCACTCACTCACTCTCTCGAACACTCACTCACTCTCTCGAACACTCACTCACTCTCTCGAACACTCACTCACTCTCTCGAACACTCACTCACTCACTCGAACACTCACTCACTCACTCACTCGAACACTCACTCACTCACTCTCTCGAACACTCACTCACTCACTCTCTCGAACACTCATTCACTCACTCTCTTGAACACTCACTCACTTTCTCGAACACTCATTCTCTCATTCTCTTACTCACTCACACTCACACTCTCTCACTCTCATTAACAATATTTACTGTTTAAATTAAGTACATTTAGAAAGGCTTTCTAATTGGCTGATCAGCTCGTGTGTGTGTGTGTGTGTGTGTGTGTGTGTGTGTGTGTGTGTGTGTTCTAGAGGATGGAGTGGTGGGATTTCATGACTTCCTGTCTGTGATGACAGACAGTCACCATTTCTCCAAGTGTGTGAAAGGTGAGTCTCCACGCAGGCCTTTATCACATGAATTCTCACAATATCAGCAGCAGTTCCAGTCAGTTTGCTCCTTTTCTTTGTGTTCTCGATGAAAATGAAAATATCAGGCTGATAAAATGCTTTTTAAAATGTTTTCCACTTCTGCATGAGTACTTGCTCTATTTGGGGTTTCGTTGTTATTTTAGAAATTATTCTGAATCGTGAGTTTATTGAAGATGGAATGACATTTCCAGAGAATATGATTCGAAGAAATTAGAGAAGCAGAGCCTAAACCGGAAACTGACCTGCGTTGTGCGTTTGTGACACGATCTAAAAGAAAATTCCCTCATTGTATTTGAATGTCACATTCAAAATCCATACATTTCTCTACAAACCGGGTAAATGATCCTTTAATCAAAATGTGTGCACGTGCCATTTGCAGATGTGGCATTACTTTTGCACAGGATTTGCTTAAATTTTTTTTGAAGTTATAATTCAGAAAATAAACATTAATTATGTATTAAAACCTGCGATGGGCTGGCGACCTGTCCAGGGTGCGTCCCCCGTCCTCGCCCTGTGTGCGCTGGGTTGGACACCAGCACTCCCCCGCGACCCCGTTTGGGACAAGCGGCAGAAAATGGATGGATGGATGGATGGATATGTATTAAAACATGCAAAAGTGTGCAAATGATTTAAACTTGATCACACTCACCACAACATGTAATTAAAGCAGGGTGCATCGTTTTTTGCATCACTCCTCTGGCTGGGTGTCCATGCTTCAGTTCATCTTTGAGCTTTTGGAGGACCTCCAGCGTTGATCTGTGCAGCGAGTGCAACACGTGTGAATCTCCGTTGTAACGAAAAACACCACCTAATATGGAAGTTCCTGTAAAAGTGAAGAAGTTGATGATGATGTTTATATAAAATGCCATTTTTACCCACTAAAGGAAGATTACTCACACAGAAACGGGGGCATGTCTCCAGTTCTCCACCAGAAAAGACCTTTATCTCGTCTTCTAATCTGACGTGCATGTACATAGACTGAACCTTCCTGTCCTCTGTGCTCTTCCTGTCTCTCTGTAGCCGAGGATACGGACCGGGTGGACGTGTCGGAAAAGGTGTTTTATAAAACACTGACTAAGTTGCTGAAAGCCGGAGTTCTTCCCAGCAGCGCTGCAGGAGAGATCGTACAGTAAGACTGTCCATGCATCAAAGCTATGGTCACATCTGCATTTTCTTCCATTTCTTTTCCATATTTGAAAGCATCTGCTGCCCTCCACAAGGTCAAGACCAACAATATTTATATGTAACATAAGCACACCGCAGTGGCCTAGTGGTTCGGGACTAGACCCCATTAATCAGAAGGTCAAGGGGTCAAGTCTCGGATTGCTTTGAGGAAGGGACCGTCTCTATAGGCAGCAGTGCCTTAATGGGAAGGAAATGCACTCCATAGTCAGAAGGTTGTGGGTTTAAGTCCCAAACCAATCTTAATTAAGGTACCGTCCCCATCACTGCTCCCCTGAGTACTGGACATGGCTGCCCCTTGCAGGACAGAGTTTGTATATGGGTTACATGCAGATGAAGCACTGGTTGCGGTTCACAGTGTTGTGCTGTGTCCTCACAAGGACAAATAGTCACTTTCACTTTCAGTGCTCCGAGCCTCCTCTGATTCTCACTACCATAAATTCAAGCCTGGGATACTAACAAATTTCACAATTCTTTTTTTTTTTCTTTTTTTTTCTTTGCATATATGAACCATTTGCGTTGTCACCTGCATTTAACCCATGCAAACTCACCAGTACTGACACACACACACGTACACACACACACACACACACACACCCAATGGCGCAGTGGGCTGCAATACCCATGCTTGGGGAGCAGTGGTGGGGTCGGTCCCTTGCTCAATGTTACCTCAGGGTTAACTGCTGGTCTGGAACTCAAACACACAACTTTTCGATCATGAAGGCAAGCACCTAACCAGCCATTCAAGCTGAGGTCTGTATCACCCCTAGTTACTATCATAAGAAGATGCTGCATCTGATTCGTCAGACAGCACGACTGGATGATGACGGCGGTCATGTTCTTACCTATTACACAAAAGGGGCACAACTGCTTGGACTCAACTGCAAACAGCTGATGAAGTACCTGAAACCTCTGGGTATGATACACACACACACACACACACACACACACACACACGGACTCCACTGGGCAGTAATGCAGTTCTCACTACTAGAGCTGTGAAAGCATGTTGTAATGCATAGATCTAAAATTGATTCAATTTCTTGATTTTGAGATGGGTACTACACTTAATCGGGGGAATACGATCGAATCACGCAGATGCACCACTTGGCAGATGGTTGCATTGTTCTTTATGTACCATCGTGGCCTGGTGTTTAGTAAAAGTGACCATTCTTGTCATTGTGGAACACGTGAAGTGAAACACAACAAAATTACGCCTCTGCATTTAACCCATATACTTCACACACAGGGGCCAGCTATTGAAAGCGCCCGGGGAGCAGTGATGGGGACAGTACCTTGCTCAAGGTTACCTCAGGGCAACCTACTGGTAAGTGATTCAAACACACAATCTTCCGATCCTGGGGCCTCATCCCTAACCACGAAGCTGCGCTGCCCCAGGAAGGAACAAGGTCCTGGACCAGTAAGATGCATTGAGGTACCCTTGAGTAAAGGTTCCATCCCCATCACTGCTCCCCGGGCGCTGGATAAGGCTGCTGCGCGGGTTAAGTGCAGAGGTTGCATTTCGTTGTGGTTCACTGTGCTGCATGTTTACAATGATGAGTAGTCACTGTTGTTTTCACTTTGTAGAGTTAAAAAAGGAAATGGATACAATTTGGGAATTTCAGGACACGATGAACTGTTCGTGGAAACATTGCGATGTCAGAGATTTGCAGCTGTAATCTCAACGTGTGTGCAGCCTGGACTCCGTGAAGCAGAAGCGCCTGAGAAATAATGTAGCTTTTCTCTTTAGCAACAGAGAAGAGCTCTCAGAAGGAAAGTCCTTATCTACACCATCCAAGTCTGAGAGATGACCATCCTCACGCGGGCCTGTGTCCCAGCTGCGCCGCGCTGAAGCGAATGGGCCGAATGAAGACCACCAAGACACGGAAGACTGTTGAGATCGAGGAACGAATCCGACAGGTAGGATCGCAGGATTTTCAGGGATTATTGGGACTTTTTTGACGCAGAGATGAGTTAAGGTACTTCTGCCAAACACTACATTTCACATGTACTGCAACACAAACAAACAGTAAACACACTTATTACAGGCCATAAACTTTACAAACTCTTTACAGTAAACTTTACAAAGCAACAAACCAGTTATTCAAAACACTGTAATAATCTACAAGTCACTGTAAAAAACTGGACAAATCACTTTGATTAATGTGTACACTGTGTATCACTGTGATTAACCGTAAAAATTATCATCTGAACAAAAGACTATAATGTGTGTGTGTGTGTGTGTGTGTGTGTGTGTGTGTGTGTGTATATATATATATATATATGGTACAAAACATCAAATTTGAAAACAATAAACTGTACAAAAACCAAAAAAAAGTAACAAATTTTTGAATACATTTTTGTGAATAACTGTATAAACTCTGATAAACAGTACAATAAATTGTATTCAATAAATATAAAATGTACAAGCCACTTAGCGAGATTGTATAAACAAGCATAAACTGTACAAATCGCCATGATAATCTGTATAAAATACTACAATAAAGTGGGCAAACTGATAAACTGCAAAACACAGTTAATCCTTAACACTATGATAAACAACAAAAACTAAAACTGTAACAAACACTACAGTAATCCGTTTTTAAGGACAGGACAGTAAACAGTGTGTGAGGTTTGGGGAAGAGAAAGTGAAAGTGAACGTCCATGTTAATGGAGTGTGGAATGGAGGTGATGTAGTTCAGTCTGAAAGCTGAAGGGCTCAAAAAAGAGAGGAGAGAAGTAGCACCAGCTTAGGCCTGCATTGGGTCCCCTGACCTTCGGTTCTCGTCTCCGATATAAAAAATCTCGAAACGCGCGCGCGCACACACACACACACACACACACACACACACAGTCGTAATGTGCCTGTGCAGCAGCTCCCCGTAACTGCAGTACATCACACTATAAAGCTGCAGCTCAAAGTGAAGAATCAATCAGAGAACCTTCTGTTGTGATCCATGAATCCATGAGTATTTTTTTTTTCCAGCTGTCAATCAAACATCCTGGCATGGAAACCAAAGAAATGATCACCCCGGTCAAGATCCAGGTGAACCTGACCCTAACAGAAAGAGATCATCTCACCTTCGACCAGATCGAGCAGGTTGTGTCCGAGGTATTTGGGAGAATTGTTTAAAAGAAATGTTTTTTTTAGGAGTTTGTAGTCAGTCAGCCAAGACATGTTTAGTGTCTGAGGTTTCTTTTTTTATTTGAGGGGTAACCAGGCTTTGTTTCTATCAAATGATCCAAATTAAATATAATACAATACAGGGTGGCTCAGTGGGTCGCGCTGTCGTCTCACAGTGAGAAGTTCCTGGGTTTGATTCCCAGGCGGGACGGTCCCGGTCTTTCTGTGGGGAGTGTGAGCTCTGATTTCCTCCCACTTTCCAAAGACTTGCAGGTCAGGTGGATTGGAGATGCTAAACTGCCCCCACACGTGTGCATGTGCGTGCCCCCCCGTGATGGACCGGTGACCTGTCCAGGGCATGTTCTGCCTTTTGGTAAAAGATCATGTGGTGTAGTTGATGTTAAAGGAGAGAAGAAAGCAAGCAATGAAGCACCTTCCTCAGGATTAAGAACGGCAGTAGCTCTTATCATGAACAAGTACACGCTTCATTCATTTCACCCAATCAGACAACTCTGTCCATCCGTTATCTGAGCTGCTTGTCCAAGGTCTCGGGGTTTGCTGGAACACATCTCAGGGGGTTAAAGGTAGACACAACAGGTCACCAGTCCAGGTCACCAGTCCTACAAACTTTCCTAAGCATTAAACTGTCAGCACTACTGTGTCCTAAATCAGATGGACTAGTCTGTAGGACCCAATGAATATCGAGATCTAATTTTGATGGATTGCGAGATGTTTTGATGATGTATTCCTACAGAAACAGTGTTATTTGGGTGACTTTTGACTTTTGATGGATTCCCAGGTGGGACGGTCCGGGTCCTTGCTGTGTGGACTTTGCACACAGAAAGGCCTTTAATAATAACCTCTGAACCTCAGACTGTCTCGCTTTGCTCTGTCCAGACTCAGTCAGGCCTGAATCACTACCTGAAAGCTCTGACTGAGTATAAGCGCCGTGACTCCTGGAACTCCTGGGGCTCCTTGCAGAAGTACTGCCACCTGCACCGCTGCAAACACTTCCCACAAACTTTCAGCACGTACTCCTGGTCCTGGAGCGCCCGCCGGAACATGATGGAGGCTCACGAGCTGGTGCAGAGAAAAGGGTCCGCGGCCCAGACCTTGCATAGGTTCCCTCCCCTGCAAAAAAAGTAAAAGATGTGAGTCTATAGTAATGTATTCATGTTTTTGGATAGATATCTAAATGTCTGTTGTGCTTCTAGGAGCTGCTGCATGTGCCGAAGACCAGAGGGAGATGCCTAGGAGTTGCTGAGAGCAACATTCAGCTGCGAACACACACACACACACACTCTTGCAGCCTTTTGGCCTCCGAAAATGCCAAACAATTAAATGAACAGAAGCTCTAACGGTTCTTGTCACTCATTGAATCAGTTCATTTGGAGCTCTAGTCCACTATAGGAGTAGAAGTTCTAGTAATTTAAAGGCGCTCTAATGTTCCTCTGATTCCCTGTGAGGATGAGGATTGGCTCCAGCTCCTCCCCATGACCCAGGTTAGGATCAGCGGCCCCGAAAAGTGAAAGTGACTATTTGTCATGGAGAACACACGCCATAGCACTCGGTGAACCAGAACGAAAAACTTCTCTGCATTTAACCCACAGCGGGGGCAGCCAGATCCAGAGCCCGGGAAGCAGTGATGGGAACGGTACCTTGCTCTAGGGCACCTCAGGTCAACCAACCGGTCTGTGATTTGAACTGTATCACACTGAGGCCTCATGAGACATCAGAAACAAATATACGAAGTGAAAATTTCAATCTGCATTACACAGCCATGTATTATAAGTATTTTATTCAGTCTAAATGTTGTTGCTACTGGTTTTACCGCTGGGTTTGGGGTCATTGATTCTTTCACCAGCAGAGGACGCAGGTTTCCCTCTTTTCTTGTCCTAAATAAACAGTCCCCTTCAAAATGATTGGACCCCACAAAGGCCAGTTCATTTTCTTTTGCTTTCCGCTGAGAGATCAGATTTTCAGCTTTTATTTTCTAGTATTTACATCTAGATGTTACATTTCATAGAACACCGCACCTTTTGTATCCGACCACCCAGTTGTTTAAGTGAACGTGACTGTTTGTCATTGTGAAACACAGCGCAGCACACAGAGAACCTCAATGAAAATCATCCTCTGCATTTAACCCACACCGTGCAGCAGGGGGCAGCCAGATCCAGAGCCCAGGAAGCAGTGATGGGGACGGTGCATGCGCAAGAGTACCTCAGGGCAGCCTGCTGCTCCACGTTTCGAACCCACAACCTTCCAGTCCGGGGGCCTAGTCCCTAATAACTAGACCACCGCTGCCAGTGAGCAAAAGTGAAACGTTCAGTGTAAATTGATGTTTTCAGTGCAAAGCAAAAAGAACAGGATGGGCCTCGCTGTTCCGATATTTCCCGAAGAGACTGTAAGAGTGAAAATGCAGCTGGTTAATCTGGTTTCTCTGGTCATATTTCACAATGTTAGAGTTCACAGTGTTACTAAATGAAACCCATTAAAGTGCACCAGCATTCTATCACCCATTAATCAGCTTGCCCCTGTTCTCTCCCTGCTATCAACCTCCTAAAAGTAAAATAAATAAATAAAAAACAGAAAATGCATCATGATTTCTGATTCACGTTGATTTGAACTCCACACTTCATTCTAATACAGTGTTCACATGAACACATAACAGTCACAGCTCTGAGAAAGGTCACTAGACTTGATTGTCATGTTTTGAACACACCTTTCTATTAGTCTACGTGTGTGTGTGTGTGTGTGCATGTGCATGCAGCAGGTTTTATGGACCAAAAGTAGCTTAGCTGTTGCCTGCACAAGTTGTGGGTGATTGAAGAAATGCACTCTGCATTCACTTTGGCAATCCCCTGATATTGTCTGTCAACCATGAAACGTTTCATCATTTCTACACGCCCACATACTCTTCCAAGGAATAAATGCTCACTGCTCAGACTACCCAAGGGCACGTTCTGAATGAGGAGGCCGGTTCACAGTAATACAAAATATCACTTGGAGCAGTCCGTCATGCCACGCTCAAACTTCTGTCACCATTCACAGCTTCACGACTCCGCTGTGAACTCTTCATGAGTCAATTCCACCAGTTTTCCAACATTTCTGCATAAGTTCATCTCGGTGCAGCAGTAGGATCGATGTGAAAGAGACACTGTAGACTGGAACCAAAGGTTGCTACTATGACAAAAATGGTACCTTTCTCTATAGCAAGATACCGTCCCCATCACTGCTCCCCGGGCGCTGGATATGGCTGCCCACTTCTGCACAGTATGTGGGTGCAAAGCAGAGGTTGCGTTTCATTGTGTTTCACTGTCTTCTTGTGCTCACAATGACAAAGAATCACTTTCACTTCACTTTCACTTGTCTTATCGAATATCGTATAAACTGTAAAGTTCGTGTTTATCGTGGTTTGTCATTTCTGTACTTTCAAACTTGCTAACAGTTTGAGTTTCGTGCACTGTTGCTTTTTGAGTGCCTGGGGAATTGTGGTCTTTGAGAAGGCATTCCAGGGATTTTTTGTCATTGTGAGCACACAACACTGCACACCTCTCCGCATTTAAACCACACACACCGTGCAGGCGGGGTCAGCCATATCCAGCATCTGGGGAGCAGTGATGGGGACGGTACCTTGCTCAAGGGGACCTCAGGGAAACACATCCTTCTAGTCCCAGGACTGAGTCCCTAAACACTAGGCCAACTCTGCCCCTACAAATATACAGTTGCTAATTGCAGAATACCGATATTGGGAACAGATTAACAGATTTAATAACCCTCTGTAACCAGCTGATTCCTGCTGGACGTCAGTTTTGCCCAGTCCTGGAGGATTTGTCCAGCAGTTTGGTGAGTTCCTCGCTCCAGTACAAAAATATCTGGATGGACTCACCTGTTAACTACCAGATTTAGTCAGATTGCTTCATGAAGGGACAAAGAAACTGCTTTGGTGCCGATTCATGCATGAATGTTATCTGTGCATGTGATCAGTAAATGTGAGCTGTAGATGGGGATTAACTGATGTAAGACGAGTTGTAGGAACTACTTCCATACCATGTTCCACATGCCTGAACACAGAGCCCTCCTTCATGTCATGACCACATTCCTCTTCGCCCCGTTCTCTTCACCTCTCGGACCATCTCCCAGCTGTCAAAGCATGGCTGGGAGGCCGCTTTATCATCTGGTCTGCATTTAAAGTCTCACTGCTTTTCCCAAAAAATCTGAGCTGTCTTCTGTCCGGAGCTCGAATTAGTCCAGAGTGGACTGGATTAAAATTCCAGGCCTTAATATTCAGGACATTTATCAGGAATGATCACTTGAGAGGGAGAGAGAGGGAGAGAGAGAGAGAGAGAGAGCGTGTGTGTGTGTGTGTGTGTGTGTTTGCATGTTCCCTACTTGTCCTCAAGTCCATTATTATATTATGAGGCCAGGAAGAGCCTTTCAGCCCTGCTATACCTTCCCATTTTAGGTTCTTTAAAGGACCCTTTTTTAAACAGGTGTGAATATGAAGATCCTTGTCCAGGTTTAAAGAACCTGTTAGACTGTAAAGTCAGAAGCCACATCAATTCCAACCTTTCGTTGAGCTAAAGGATCAGTTTTGAGTGGCGGGGCTCTGATTTTCTCGGATCCTGTTTCGTTTTCTGACCTGTTCCACCTGAAATACTGCGGAGTTGCAGGCTGCCAGCCAGCGGAGGGAAGCAGTCTGTAAAACTTCTCCTCGGCTTTAACAAAAACGAAAGCTTACAGTCGAAGTTTCTCAGTTTGTGTTTTTGAGCTGCTGGTCATTGGTTTGAAAACATTAAATGGGGAGCTAATTCTCTCTATTCATTGGCTGATAAGGCACAGCCTGTATCACATGTGTTGTTATTGTTTGGTGTGCCACAGTGATGTTTAGCAGTGCTAGATCATCATGGCGTCCAAATCCAATCATCCCCCCGTTATCTGAGCCACTTATCCCAGGGCCAGGGTCACCTGTTCATCCCGGTGTTATAATGTTCAGGGCTGTAGGGCTGAAAAGTTTGATGTTTATAAATGCTACGAAAATGTATATTTCTTTGGCATCAGAAGAACACTGATATCTAAATGCTTTGCAGCTCAGTGCCAACTGTTTCTGTGCGTTAATGGTGGGTGAAATTCAGTGATAAGGGCTCTTTAATGTCCCCCTTTATTTGTCCTTCTGAGAGAAAAGCAGGCCTTTCATGCTGGAGTCTAAACAAGTTCCCGTTGCTGTTTAACCGCACATTACACACACTGTTGTGTGTGACGGCGACAGCACAGTCAAAGTTCAACTGATAGCCCCCAGCCAACCGGGAGAGGAATGAGGAAAAAACAAACAAAATCAGAGCCACAAAGTCCCCCAGTGCGAAAGAGACCCTGAGGGTGAAAAACAGGAGCGTGTGAACAGAGAAACAACGAAAAGAGGGAGGTAAGAGGAAAGGCAGAAAATGGGCAGAAAGAGAGAAATAGAGAGAAGACAGAATAATGATAAAGAATAACAGATAAAGGTATAGGAAAATAGAGCTGGTTGAAAAGTCAGGAGGAAAAGAAGGATGAGAAAAAGAGAAAAGGCATAAAAGAAAAGAAATGGGAGGAGAAGCAGAGATAGAAAGGGATGGGGAAAGAAAGAGCAAAAGGAAGAGAAAGTAAAAGAAAGAGTGTGTGTAGTGATATTGACGGGATTTAACTGGAGCAAAGACAATCACTGGGGGTGGAGAGAGAGAGAGAGAGAGAGAGAGAGAGAGAGAGAGAGAGAGAGCTCAGTGTGAGAGAGAGAGAGCTCAGTGTGAGCAGCAGTAGTAGAGGAGGAAGCAGTGAGAGAGACATCAGAGAGAAACAGAGAGAGAGAGAGAGAGAGAGAGAGGAGGTTGAAGAAAGGGTGGAAGTTTGATAAGAGCTGGGGGAAATGCGTTAGTGTTCTCTTTTAGTCCAGCAAGTGTGTGTTCGGGGCAGAAAGATATGAGTGTGCGTGGAGGACAAAAGCGATATGTGTCCACTCTCAGGATCCAGCTGTCGGCACCAACATCTGGAGGACCACCAAACACCCAAGGCAGCATCTTAAAGAGCAAAGAAAGAGAAAACAACTTGGGTAAGTGTACACAGTGTGTGTGTGTGTTTTCATATGTTCATAAGTGTGTCAACGGTGCTAATGTTGCTAAAAATATATAAAAGTGAATGGACACCAGGCAGCACTGTTTAAATGTGATCGTCACCCCTCATAGCTTATTTGTTCCCTTTATTTCACTGATCCTCCGTGATGATACGAGGTCCAGCACCCTGTTCAGCAATGGATGGGTAAATGATTGACAGGTCTACTGGTGGGTGCTTGCCTATGGACCTATGGCTCAAGAGGTCCCAGGTTTGAATCCCACCTCTAGCACTACCACCACTGGGTTCCTGAGCAAGACCCTTAACCCTGAGTGTCTCCAGGGGGACTGTCCCTCTAATCAGGACATGAAGTCGCTCTGGATAAGAGTGTCTGCTAAATGCCGTAAATGTAAATGGTTGGACAAGAATCGCATTGTACCTAAAGAGAAATGTATTATTTTAACCCATAATTTATATCAATAGGTCACGTGGAGCTCTGGTTGCTAAACATATCATGGGATTATCGTTATTCCAAGGTGGCAGAGGGGAAAATTGACCAGATAAACATTGGGAGCGAGGAGGATGGACAGGATTAGGAACAAGTATAATTAGAGAGACAGCTCAGGCTGGATGATTTGGAGACAAAGTGAGAGAAGTGAGAATGTGTTGGTTTGGACATGTGCAGGAGAGACGAGGAGTATATTGGGAGAAGGATGTTGGGGATAGAGGAAAAGGCAAGAGGAGAGAAGGAAGCAGCCAAAAGAAGAAGAATATTGTTCTTCCAATATTGGTCTCTGAATACCGAATGGATCGATATGCAAATTAGCCTCTCACCAATCAGTGTTTCTGACAGGGGGGCCATTTTTTGTGAGTCGTGGTATCGATGTAATCCTAATTATTACAACCAATCCTTCACCTTTAACGCCAAAGGTGTTTTTAAAGGGCCCATATTCTACATGTTCCAATGAAAGTGAAAGTGAAGTGAAAATGACAAATTGCCATTGTGGTACACAGCACAGCAAACAGTGAGACACAACAAAATGCTTCACCCATACACACCGAGTAGCAGGGGGCAGCAATTTAAAGCGCCTGGGGAGCAGTGATGGGGACCGTACCACGCTCAAGGGCATCTAAGGGCAAGCTACTGTTCTGGGATTTGAACCCATGACCTTCCGATCCTGGGCCACTAGGCCTCCGCTGCCCAAACATCTTGTCGACAATGGATTAGCAGTTCATCACCTTAGCCACTCAGTGACCCTGTCTACAATTACCTTGTGTGTAGGGATGGTGGTGCTGATGAGGTTCCTTAGAGGAACATAGTGATGGAGAGGGAGCATAAGCCTGTATGAGTTTAAATAGCTGGGCTCCAGAGGTCACATTATAGGCAAATATCAGTGACTTGAATTAAATTCTGGAGACTCGTGGAGGTCAGTGAGCTGTGGAGTATCATGAAGCCTGTTTGATGGATCGATGGTGCATCATGTACTGGATCATTTGAAATGGTTCTGTTTTCACGTGCTGGGAGACCTGCATGGCAGTAATCTAGGCGAGAGATAATCATGGTATGGTCTTCTGAGAAAGAGACCAGAAGATGCCACAAAAGGACCACTGTTCAATTGTCCAAGTACTTTTGACACTGATACTCCTTTATTAATATGCTTCTTTAAATATGATCAAGCGCCACTGTGCGCTGTACAGCTTCATGTAAAAAGCAGGTGTTCCAGGATGTACACTGTAAACAGGCTGCAGTCTGACGTGGGAGGAAATCCTGACGGCCTCCTTTCCAGGAGCCCTTGAATGGCCCACAACCTGAAAACCCTTATGCAGAATTATTCCAGTTATTTCAACACTCTTAAGTATGGTATCTCTGTAGAGGGTATTTCCTGAAATCTACTTCCCATCGTGTACTACAGTGTGTGTGTCTGTGTGTGTAAGAGAGATAAGACTAGTCATGACCCAGTACGTGTGTAGACTGACTAAAGTATGTTGTGGCTAAACTAGAAGAATAGACTGCATGATATGCAGGCATACACTCAAATCGCCCATAAGGAAGCTGCTTTAATTTACAAAATCCACAGAAATTTCTAAAGAATGTAAAGGTCATGTTAAGTCATCAGGGAAGTGTGACATGAAATGCTAACTTCTTAAAGAAATTGACCAAATTGCTTGTTCACTGTTCACTGTAAATGAAACCAGACATCTGACGAGTGAAAAAATCTCGAGTGTAAAGCTCCTCACGCTTAGTTATACCAAGAAATGGTTATGATCATGCTGCCTGATGGCTGAGACAATGTGTCATGATGGGACCCGGAAGGTTGTGGTGTGAAAATGTTTAAATCCATCATTGTGGATAGATACCAAATCACACAGCAGACAGTAACTAATGAACAAGGTAACACAGCATTGAGTTTCCGGGTCTTATCACAGCAGCTGCTCTGCCCAAGAGAATGAACCGTGTAAGAAGAGAAACATAAGGGCTCTGATTCCTCTGAGCAAGAAACCCTCTTTGAGAGTACTACCTCTAACCTGAGAGAGGTTCTCTAAGTATCTTTAAATTGAGAGAAGTTCATGCTTTCTCTTTTCAGCAAGCTTGAAGTCAAAATAGATTTCTTTATACTGTCATCCTCTCAAACATTTTACTCCTCCGATGATTGGCTATGCCCTCTTGTATGAGAGGCAGAAGAAAAGTCATCATGTCACAGCATCTGTATGATGGACTGGTGACATGTCCTTGATCTGACTTTTGCCCTATGAATGCTGGAAAAAGCTACAGCACTCCTGCCATCCTGGTTAGGACAGGATGGATGGATGAATGGATGGATGGATGGATGGATGGATGGATGGATGGATAAATTAATGGATGGATGGATGGATGGATGGATGGATGGATGGATGGATAAATGAATGGAGGGTTGGATGAATGAATGGATGGATGGATGGATTGATGGATGACTGGGTGGATGGATGGATGGATGTATAAATGTATGGATGGATGGATTGATGAATGACTGGGTGGATGGATGGATGGATAAATGAATGGATGGATGGATGGATGAATGACTGGGTGGATGGATGGATGGATTGATGGATGGATGGATTGATGGATGGATGGATGGATGGATGGATGGCTGGATGGATGGATTTTCTTCCCAAGGGCTCTTGGACAGTCGTTACATATTCTGCTACACTGTGTACTTTCATAATGAAGATCTATCAGTTTATAGCCTTTGAAGTTTCTAGTTCTTAATGAACAAAGAGAGAAAATAATAAAGTACAAACGGGTTTCTGTTTTGAACTTAATCGTTTGTTTTTCTGGTGATTATTCATCTTAACTCTTCAATTGTAACACAAATATCTGTGCTTCCTTCTTACAATTTCACAACAGATTCAAACGCAGATAAAAGGCGTTTATCGAGTGTGAGATCTAGTGAAGTGAAGCAGTTAATGTTCATTATTTTCAGCAGATTGTTTTTATTGGAGTTCAAGGCTTTAATAGTCTTTGAACTCTGTTAACATGGAGTGAGACTCAGTTCATGTTGCACAGAAACAAAAGAAGCTTAAAGTGAAAAGAAGTTTAAAGTGAACCCCAACAAAATGCATCCTCTGCATTTAACCCACACACACTGTGCAGCAGGGGGCAGCTATTTAAAGCACCTGAGGAGCAGTGATAGGGATGGTACCTTGCTCAAGGGTATCTCAGGGCAGCCGACTGGTCTGGGATTCAAACCCATTACCTTCAGATCCTGGGGCCTAGTCCCTAAACACCAAACCACTGCTGCCCCGTTGATTCAGTTCTTCTGATTCAGTCACATTTCACACCAGTGTCTGTATTTCTGCTTACTGTAAGTAATGAATGTGTGCAGTTTTACGCCCTCTGGGCAGTAAATTTTCATGCTCATGCAAGACGCTACAGTTAGCTGCAAATCTGGCCAATGGTTTGGATCTGTGGTTTATTTTTGTCCCATTTATTTATTAATATATTTAAGTTCACTAAAGATCAGACCTAACTTCTGAAGCCTGTGAGATTCTCTCACAGTCTTGGACCGATGGCTCTGCGTGATCCAGTTAGTAACACTGGGAAAGTCCTGACCGAGGGGAGTAGATCAGGATGTATGAAGGGATAATTGGCTCCACCATTAGCTTTGCAGTCCACTGCTGTGACTTTAGGCTTCTAGAGTTCTTTTAAATAATCCCTGATTTCAGTTCCTTCAGTTCCTTTTCAATGGAAGCTCTTAACATGTTAAAACAAGCAAGGTATTTTAAAGGTCACCCAATGCTTTTGAAGAACCTGCTGATGTGCACCAGTGCTGGGCAATATTCAAGTCAAGTCAAGTAGGATTTTATTGTCATTTCAGCCATATACACAGTACACAGTGAAACGAAATGACGTTCTTCCAGGAGGAATCATGGACATCATGACATCACCTGCTACAAAGCTCTGAGCAGCTGCATGTTTTAAAACTTTAATTTAATGCAGTTCAGTGAAATGTTGGTGAAAATTGTGTATTTTTCCCATGTTGCTCACCCCTAGAGTGCACGTACATACATGCCCTCACAAACTCCCGCACCTAAGGCTGGTCACGCTTGTCATCGGGTTTCTGAATTTAAGTCTGTGGGTGTTTTACCAGCCTTTAGAACAGCGCTTTGCCTCATTTACGCACTTTTAATTCACATTAAACTTGAGTTTTGGAAATGCAATAATTTCAGGAAGGACTGAAAATATATGTTATATTTTTCCAGCCACTTTTTGTGATCCAATCAGATCTCCAGAGACCTTTCAGGGGTTGATTAAACTCTAGAGAGCACTACTTTGCAAGGGGTTCACATATTTTTTAAATTTAATTTGTAATTTATAAATGAATTGTGCTCATTTCGTCAATATGGAACAAAGCAAAATGTTTCAGCGATGCTTTAAAAACCTTTAAGGGACTTTCTAACAGTGACTCATCCGTGATAGCAGCGAACAGAACAGCCAAAGCTCGCCAGCCAATCAGCTCTCGACAACCAGATTGCCAGCCAGTCAGCTCTCGGTAACCAGGAAGCCGACTGAAAATTCCAAAGATGAGAAACTGTTTTATTAATAATAACCGTTTATCACACATTCAGTAAGGACTGCCTCACTGGCGCCCTCTAGTGATAGAGGTAGTTTCACATGATGGGAAAATGGGGTGCAATTACTGTCAAATGCTCTTTAAAGTCACATTTAGGAACAAAAAGTTACCCTCAAGTTTCAGATTGATTTGAATATTTTTAAATGAATTTTAATCGAAAGGTCCTTTTTAACACTGCGTTGGCCCGCGGTGAATTTGTAGCCGTGGTTTATCCACATCAATGACTCTCTGATACTCACGGAAGTCCCATGAGCACACCACTCACTCTCTCTCACTCCTGACACGTGGTGAAGGTTGATGGCTCCAGGCTGCACATGCACAAAGATTAATGATCATAAGCTGTACTCCACCCACACGCATGCACTGATAGTTAAAACACATGAACTTGTGCATAAATAGTGCGAGCGGAGCGGGTTCTTTTTATCATTATAACACCTAGAGGGGCAGTTTTGCATCTCCAGTTCATCTTACATGCATGTCTTAAGATTGCTGGAGGAAACTGGAGCCCCCCAGCAGACCCGAGGCAAACCAGCAAGCTCTGTGCAAAAAAGACACAGACTATCAAGGCCTGGAATTAAACCCAGAACCTTCTCACTTTTCATGTGTAATTTTTCTCTTTAAAGATCTATTCTGGGTTGACACACATTCATTTGAATGCCTTGTGCTTGAGTGTGTGTGTGTGTGTGTGTGAGTGTGTGTGTGTGTGTAGGCGGGTGGGGGTGAGAATAAATAAATGTAGGTGTGAACTAATGTCAGATTATCTTCAGACGTCTCACTGGTGGCAAATCTTGAGCTATGTGTAAGTGCTACTGTGCTCGTTTTTGTCTCCTTATGGGGTTCAGCCTCTGGCCTTGACCAAACTTTAGAATCTTGATTAAGTCTGAACTAATCCTGGGCTTGTGTTAGACTCAACAAGCGTGGAATTAATTACAGCTCTGCTTTGCCTTTGAGCTGTGAGATATGTGCGTGTGTGTGTGTGCGTGTGCGTGTGCGTGTGTGTGTGTGTGTGTGTGTGTGTGTGTTGCATTCCTGCAAAAGTTCATGTCGCTGGTTTGTTGGTGTCACATCAAATTAGTCCGCCTTGAGCTAAACAGTGTGAAACAGCTGTTAAGCCACATGCAGTTCTGTGCAAAAGTCTTGAGACCCTCATTTCTTCACATTTGGCTTCTAAAGAGTCAGACTGTCTTGGATCTAATTTACACCTGAACCTTCGAGCACAACAAAACAACTAACTTAAGACACGAAGCAGTGAAGAAGCAGGTGCAGATGATTCCAGATGATCAGCTGATTAGTTTGCTGCTGATGCTGAACGCTGAGTGGTTGAAACCACTCTATCTAGAACGTTGTATCTTGTAGCTTGTATCTGGAGTAATGAAACCTTTGTTCCCATTTCCTTCATTTATCTACTCAATATGGCAGTGAGTTAGAGAGGTATAACATAACATTTCTGTAAAAAAGGATGATTTCCTAGCAAAATCAAAAAAATATATATATCTGTTGTAAACTAAAGCTTTGGAAGGTCTACAGTGAATTAAGATTTTGATCATTTTAATATTGATATAAAACATTGAGTACCTGTCAATATGGATATTGTGCAGCCCTTCA
Organism: Hepsetus odoe; assembly: GCA_017165825.1. Classification (NCBI taxonomy): domain Eukaryota; kingdom Metazoa; phylum Chordata; class Actinopteri; order Characiformes; family Hepsetidae; genus Hepsetus; species Hepsetus odoe. The sequence goes on from CM029384.1 coordinate 1,954,303, forward strand.
CATGTATGGAACCTTTCACTGTCTGTCTTTGTCTCTGTCTCTGTCGCTATGGTATAAATTAAGCCTTGTCTTCCTGCATCTGTCCTCCAAAAGCTTGCAAACTGCTCCTCCTCGTGCAGGGATGGATAGTCCCATTCCCTGAACTCGGACAGGTTCAATGTTCTCTCGTACAGAAGACTCCACGGAGAAAATGGGCTGATCTTGTTTTTATTAAATAGAGAAACATCCAGGATGTTTTCCCCTTTTCTCAGCCCTGGTCTAATTTTCAGTTACATTATTTATAAATCTTAATCAATAATAGTCCACTAACACTCACGTTAACTAGTGAGTGCATTCTCCACAAGGGGGCGCTAACTGCACTCAGCTAAGGTTACTGAATTCCAAAAATGTTATTATGAATGTTTACAGTCACAAATTCTGTATCTTCTTCTTCTTTTGGCTGCTCCCGTTTAGGGGTCGCCACAGCGGATCAACCGCCTCCATTTCTTCCGGTCCTCTGCATCTTCCTCCTTCAAACCGACCACCTGCATGTCCTCTCTCACCGCGTCCATAAACCTTCTCTTTGTTCTTCCTCTTCTTCTCTTTCCTGGCAGCTCCATCTTCAACATCCTCCTCCTGATATACTCCTCGTCTCTCCTCTGGACATGTCCAAACCAACGCAACCTTGCTTCTCTAACTTTGTCTCTGAAACGTCCAACCTGATCTGTCCCTCTAATTTACTCATTTCTAATCCTGTCCATCCTCGTCACACCCGACGAAAATCTCAGCATCTTTAATTCTGACAGCTCCGCCTCCTGTCTTCATCAGTGCCACCGTCTCCAACCCGTGCAACATAGCTGGTTTCTCTACTGTCCTGTAAACCTTCCCTTTTACCCGCTGGTACCCGTCTGTCACAAATTACTGCAGCCACTCTTCTCCACCCATTTCAACCTCCCTGCACTCTCTTCTTCTCCTCTCTTCCACACTCACCGTTACACTGAACTGATGATCCCAAGTATTTAAACTCCTCCACCTTTGTTACCTCCACTCCCTGCATCCTAACCACTCCACTTTCCTCCCTTTCATTCACACTCATGTATTCTGTCTTTTTACCTACTCACTTTCATTCCTCTCCTCTCTAGGCAGATCTCCATCTCTCCAGGTTCTCCTCAAGCTGCTCCCTACTCTCACTACAGATCACAATATCATCAGCAAACATCATC
>CM029384.1:1960504-2053004 GCA_017165825.1 Hepsetus odoe
GGAGAGAGTGCATTTCCGATGCGTATCACTCTCTCACACACACATACACACACGCTCACATTTAACCCCTCCCTTGCCTGTGTGTGTTTGCTCACCTGTGTTTCTTCCTTACCTGTTCTAGAGGTGACTGCAAAGAGGAGAAGCAGCTCAGGCACAGGTAAGACCATCATCTTCTCCAGGGATTGACTGTTTTTGCTCTCAGAGGGCAAAACAGGTGGACTAATCATGTTAGAGATCTGGGATCAGTTTTATTCATTTCATTTCACTGTATTGGTCGGTTTCCCAAGCCCAGATTAAGTCAGAGCCACATTTAATTTGTAACAGTAACTGACATGCAGTGACTACAAAACCGGCCCTGCTTAAAACGTTATACGTGAAGAGAATAGGGACCTGACGATTCATAGGATTTTTTGGGCTTTGTGATAAATGATCACGAAGAGATGTTGGGAACAAACTTGTATGTATTCCTGAGATGTTTGATGAATAGGACGTCCTGTTACTTCAGAGTTAGCTGGTCAGTGATGCCCAAAAATGAATCTAAACAGGGTGAAATGGCATTTAGCCGTTATGCTGCCCCCTGCTGGAACCAACCCTGACCCTAACGCTAGGAGATCAGATGTCTTTCCAAACTTCCACTTTTGAAAACATGCTCAAGACGGCTTTTTATCCCGCAGCCTTTAGTTAATCAGCTGCTTTAACGTTTGTCTTTGCATCAAAATGTTGCACATTTATCTGCATTCTTCGATTTTCACTTCCTTTGATCATTCCTTATTGATTTGTATTTCTTACTGATTGCTTTTACGCTTTTTCCTCTCTGAAGAGCACACGGAATGACCTCTGTGTCTGATAGTGTGCCAAACAAATAAGCTTGCCTTGCCTAGTGCTAGACCTAACTAGATGTCGACAGAGGAATTTGAAGTATGGTGTTGTGCAGTGGGAATTGCCCTATCAGTGAAACAATCAGTCGAACAACATTTCAGTTGTGCAACATTTTGGCCGAGTAGCACCTCTCTCTCTCTCTCTGTCCATAAAGTCAGTTAAACTGTAACCAATTAGACCTTCTGTCTTAGGCCAGTTCAGTCTGCAGTCACAAACACTGTGCTCGGGCACAGTTCACACAATCTCAAGGCACTAGTTCTGGTGTTTCTCTTTAATCGGCACACATGAAGGTCTGTGAGAACTGCAACTGTGGTGTATCTCACAGACTTGCTCATGTGGTGCCTGATCTTTAAAGATGAACTAAACTATGTCGCACAACTCAAAGACAACATTTGTTATCTTGAGGCCTGAAATTTGTCCTTATTAATGTCTATTTTTGTGATAATGGGATCAGTCCGTTAGAGATGTAAACCAAAAGTCCACTGAAGTCCTTCGGAGGGGTTCGATGCTCCTTGGAGAATCATAATCAGGATTGTCTAAAGTGGTGCTGAGTGGAAACAGAAAGACATTCGAGCTTCTAAAATCTTATTCCTGGAAAAAGGACCTGGTCCACAACTACTGGGGCAGTGATGGTCTAGTGTTTAGAAAAAAGGACCCGCAAGCGTAAAATCGTGGAGTTTGAACCCCATAACAGCAGCATGCCCTGCGGTAACCTCGAGCAAGGTACCATCCCCATAACTGCTTCCTGGTTGCTGGACCTAGCTGTCTACTGCTGCACAGTGTGTGGGGGAAAAATACAGAAGATGCATTTTGTTCTGGTTCACTGTGTGTTTTGTTTCACAAACACAAATAGTCACTTTCACTTCACTGCTACAAGCGTTATAAAGGAAAGCTGTCTTCAAAGTAAACATTCCACTCAGCATTGGGTCTGTGTTCATTTCATGAAGGCATATCCAGCACACAGGGAGCAGTGATGGGGAGGGTACCTTGCAAGGGTATCTCAGAGCATCCTACTGGTCAAGGATTTGAATCCATGACCTTCCGATCCACTTGCCTAGTCCCTAAATACTAGACCACTGCTCCAGTGTGCGTTATTATTGGTAATATTAAAATGCCTTTATTAATAGATGTCATGTACCTCCAGTTCAAAGCTCATAAATCCAAACCGCACATGTTCAGCTCTTTGGATTAGATGTTTGATGAGCTGCTGCTTCATAGAGAGCGCGGAGCTGCAGAGCGGTCTATGTTTTAGGTCAAGGCAGGCGTGTGACATCATGCAGGCTAGATTAGATCAGTGCAGGTGAACCTTCCGTCTGAATGGGGTTACAGTGCAACAGCTGTTAACTTAACCCGTTTTGGCCTGTTATGTAAAAAGCCTCTGATACCAGGGGCCGGCCTTCTGCAGGATATTTTAAACGTGCGGTCAGTGCAGGCGTGAAGCGGGTTTCTGTCACATGCAGTCAAATGACGTTAACTGCTCTGATTTGAATAATGGCAACTTTTGTGGCTCTTGGTTCAAATGTGTTTTATTGTGTGCTGGACCGAGACGTTAGAGGACATGTATGTGTGCACACATGCTGATGTTTGAGTGGGGATGGTTCATTATGCATATCAGAGCACTGGTGATCCAGGCTGTAAAACCGAGTGGTCAATATTGACTTGGTGGAGGGAAGCAGGTGAGAGAGCTTTTATGTAAAACTGAGGTCATCCAGAAACCTCACCAATAATTATGCACATATGAGGTCATCACATTGCTCTCTTACAGTATGAAGCTCATTTATTAATATGCAAATTGTGCTTCATATTCAAATCTCTTTTTTAAAGATGGCCTCTTTATCTTTTCAGAATTAATCATTCTCGGATCTTTGAAAGACTTTTCTAATGATGCTGTGAAGCCCATTGATGTTACAGTGTAGCCTGAGAAGATTCTGGGTTTCGATTCCCACTCCAGACCCTTGATCGTTTCTGTTCTTGAACCAGTTCTGTTCAGGATTCTTTGAACAGTTTGGTGAAGCAGACAGCATTTCCCCCAGTTTGGAGCAGAACTGCTGCAATCAAAAATGTTGAACCAACTTTTCAGGTTCTAATTCGATTTTAGGTTGAAAAGCTCTCAACAGTTCGATATTTGGTGCCCAAACCAGAACTGACCCAGTTCCCTGTTGGTGGGAAAGGATTAGTTATGATGTCTGCATGTTCTCCCATGTCAGCTGGACTGTGTGCCCACCTTGGCATGGACCGGTGACCTTTCCAGGGTGTTTTTCTGCCTGTTTTGCTTTATGAGCACTGGGATAGGCTTCAGTGTCCCGGGCTAGGAAAAGCAGCTCAGATGATGGAGGGACAGGTAGACTGGCTTTAATCACATTACGTTTGGAGAGAAAAATAGCCTTTGGAGTCTTGCCCAGGGATGGGATGTGGTGTGACCACCTGGTCAGAGGTTCAAACCCCTGCCGGGAGGGTAACAGTTTTAACCACTACCCTATCCCACCATTCAAAGGAGCTAAACTAGAGATATGTTCACCTCAAATAGTTTAGCATTGTAGCATGAAGTGTCATACCCAAGGCTTCGGTGGTGTAGAAATGGTAGGCAGGCCTCTTTCTGCGGTGACTTGCATGACGCACTACACTACACTACCCACCGATCTGGTCTTGTTCAGACGGGAAGCTCAGATCTAATTTCTCACCATATGTGTTTGGAGATGGACAGGTTTTCTGTGGTGCACTTAAATAATGACCAACATAAAGTCTGGCCTATTCCAATTGGAGTTGAAATTGGATTACAGTTTTACCCTGACCTTTAGCAAAGATCTAATCTCAGCATGAATAGAGCCTAATAGCTGTAAGCTTTAAGCATTATTTGCTGACCGCCCTAATGTAATGTTGTTTGTTTTCGTTTCCGAGATCCTTCCGTAAACAATGTCGGTAAGGCTGTGTTGTTACTATGGCAGCAATAGGTATGTGTGATAATGTGGCAAGAGTCTAAACATAGTCGTCACCCTTCATCAAAAATACTGGAGTCTAAAAAATAGGTTGGTATCACTGTAAACAAAGTCATAGTGGTTTAATGAGCTTGTTTGTTTAGCTCTGATATATTTGATCAGATGAAAATGTGGCAAAAGGCGGAGAAAATGAAACAGACACAGATATGCTACTTAAAAAACACATAATTTCTCAAAAACGGACTCGAAAAACGAAAAGGCAAAAATGGGAAGGCTTAGTTCAAAGAATTAAAAATCTAAAACGCAACTGCTGTCGTAACTTTCCCCTTTGATCTGAGCACTAGTGTCGATAGTGGTAAAGGTATAAATATATACCTACTTCTTACCGACCTCAGGGTTGGAGGTAGCGTCCAAAGTGTTGTGTAACAGCGATGTATTTAGTAGCTCAACTTAATGTTTAAATTACTGTTACTGATATTCTCTTAATCTGACGATGACCCACTGTTACTGGCTGTTGGAATATTTTGCAAGGAGTGTGTGCGAAGACTGTCTGACCGTGATCACACTTGTGTGTGTGTCCAGTTGTCCCACTGCAGGTGGTTTCCTCCTGTGATCAGGTGGAGGTGCGGGTGGGGGAGAGCGCGAGTCTGAGCTGTGAGTTTCAAGGCACCTGTCCTATTGTATCCTGCTGGATTCGTAACAGACAAGAGGTGCTAACACACACACACACACACACACACACACACACACACACACACACACACACATTGAAGCTAATTGTCTCTCTCTCTCCCTCTCTCTCTCTCTGTCTGTCTGCAGGTGTTGGAGGGCAGTAGGTACTCCATACAGAGCAGTAGTGACCGCAGTACTCTGGTCATTTCTGATGCTCGGCCTGAGGACTCAGGACGCTACACTCTGGTTGTGCGAGACCGCAATAGCTCCACCCAATGCACACTCACCCTGACTGTGTTTGGTAAGCTCCGCCCAGTATGTGTAACAGTCCAAATCAGCGTTTGCTCTTCATTTCTACACCTGATCTATCCTTAGGGTTGGACTCCTCCTTCCCCCCCACCACCCCCAAATTACATTTAGACTACAGCCTTTCTGACACTAGGGCAGGAGAGGACTGATCCAGGATCAGATTCCTCTGTGTTAATGAAGGCACTGCACAAACTGATTCTTGTGTAATTGTGTAAAGCAATCAGAAGGCACTTCAGCAGTGCTGCACACATTCAATAAACCTTTTCTGGTTATTCATTAAAAAACATGTCGCTCAGTACCTACATAGTGTCAGTAGTGCAGAGCAGGGGTGCCAAGCCCTGTTCCTGGAAATCAATATTCTTGGAGAGCTGAATTTTTTGACACATGGTTTAAACATTCAGCTGAAACAGTAGGCCTTTAATACCTGGGTCAGGTGTTTACCTCTGCAGTAGTGGGGGTCACCAGGTCCGTGGGCCTAAAGGATAGAGAGGAGGTGTCCCAGCTGAAGGGGTTGCTGGTTCCATCTCCTGGAAAGACAGGAAAAATTGTGTAAGGGGGGCTGATTGATGCTCTCCCACTTCCTTTGGCATCTAACCCCATAACTGCCCCCCAGACATGCAGCCCACTGCTGCGAATGTGTGTGTTCACCACTGGTGTGTGTGGGAGGGGAACTGCAGATGCTCACAGTGTGTTTGTGTGTGTGTGTGTAAGCACATGAGTTTCATTCCATGTCAAATTCTAGTCGAATGCTTTACACTTGCTTTTGTCTTAATTTATTGCCATTTGTTGCATGTGTGTGTGTGTGTGTGTGTGTGTGTGTGTGTGTGTGTGTGTGTTTATGTGTTCCAGAGCTGCCCCAGCCCCCTGCCTCGTGTCCGGTTGTGTGTGTCCTCTCTCAGCGCTCAGCGGTCCTCTCCTGGTCAGGGCCGTGTTACGACGGAGGTTCGGCCATCACTGGTTATGTGGTGGAAGTTCAGTCTGTAGGCTCAGACGACAGCAAGCAGTGGACCGAGCTCTCCGCCCACTGCAGGAGCACGTCTCTGAGGGTGGACTCCGGGCTCCAGCCGCAGGGACAGTACCGTTTCAGAGTAAAGGCCTGTAACGCAGCGGGGGTTAGCGAACCCAGCCAAGAGTCACAAGTGATCAGGATGGAAGGCCAAGGTGAGAAATAACCCCATAACTGCGACTGGTGACCCCGAGAGAAATTTCAGCTTCATGTCCTGTTAAAAAGCAGCTCAACCTTCACCCAAAGATCAAATCTTCTTCGCTTACTTTACTCCTGCATCAATGATCAAATCATGTTTAGCTCATTTTGAAAGTAATTAAAGATGATGCATATTTTTCTGCAATTTTTTTTTCTGTAATTGCTTGCATATAACATATTCAAGGGGATTCAAGAAAATGTGCACAGATTTTTTTTCCAGTTCAGTGAATTAATGGTGATTAATAAGCAAATGAACTGTGCACTGAAGTCTGCAGTAGTGCCTTCACTGAATGGGATGTGCACAAAACATGGGAAAGGGCGCATAGCTTTAATATATAGTTTATTTTCTCCCTGCTGTGCATCGGGCGTCTGATTCTGGGTGGCTTTGGCGCCAGTGGAGTTGAAGCTCATGATCCCCTGATTCCAGCACTAACCTCTCCTCTGAAATCCTGCTTCTCACTTTCTTCATGTACATGCCAGAGTGATTTTTCCTGTTATTTTGGGAACAGACTGAGTTGTTTGTACCGGACGTGTGACAGTAAAGCTGATGTTTTTAGCTGTTGTCCCCAGTGTCGCTGTCAGGAGGATCACTGGAGGTTCACTGTGTGGTCGGTCAGTCTGATTCGTTCTGTGTTCTGCTTTAAAGTGGAGCCGCAGGAGGAGAAGACCAAGGAATTTGTGACCGTTACTATTGATGACAAGCACAAAGTCACTGACCACTACAATGTACTGGAGAAACTAGGAGTGTGAGTAACACAGACACACACACATACAAATTTGTATTGATAAATGTAATAATAATAATCCTGAAAAATCTTGAGCCCCTCATTTCTTTATATTTTGCTTCCAAAGTTTCAGATCTTTTATTAAAGTATCATTGAGGAGCAGTTCTCCAGATCTTCCTGAAGGACAGTGTTGTTGTCTCTCATTTTCAGTCCAGTCTCTGTACCTGAGCAGTTAGATAGTTTTGTGTTGGTTAATCCACACAGTGATCTACGTCTGAACCTTCAAGCAGAACAAAGTCTGACTTAAGACATGAAGCAGTGAAGAAACAGGTGCAGATGATTTTTGCAGAAGAACCTTGCAGCTTTAGACACTTTGCAGCCCATCAAACATCTGTTCCCATTTCCTTCATTTCATCTGCTCACTATGACAAAAATAAGACAGTTTGACAGCCAAGTTGATTCGCTTTTTTTGTTGTTGTTTTGCACAAGACTACCTACGTATGGAAGTATTTATCTGTGATAACAATATTCCCCATTATATACATATATATATATATTTGTAAGAATCTATTCTAAGTGTCCTTAGGACTGTTTCTGTTCTAACTACAAAGTCTGAACACGGTTTTTCTTCCTAAAAACGAAAGCAAACTCTCCATTTCAAACACACACACACACACACACACACACACACACACATACACACACACACACACACACAGGAGCTGCATTCTTGATCAGAAAATGCTCCAAACATAAAGTCGTGTTCACTAAAGCTGCCAGTTCAAGCAACAAACAAGTGTGTGTGTATGCGTGTGTGCGTGCGTGTGTGTGTTGTTTGTAGACATTATTATGGTAGAAACACTTGGCAACCCCCATGTCAATTGCTTAACCAAGAGAGTTTTTCAAATCCCTGGAAGAACTGGAGAAAGCAGCAGCAGATCAGGTTACAAAAAAACACAGACGTATTTGAACAAAGTCAGTTTTCGGTTTGGGTCTGAGACGATTGAACGGTCACTTTAAGATGGTTTGTGTTGGGTTTAACAGCGGGTCCTTGAAAATAACTGGAAGGTTTTTTTACAGTGCAGTTAATCAGGCCAGAGAAAGCAGTGTTGGGTAAATCCTCTATTGCAGAGCAGTGTATTGGTTAACGAATGAGTCCCACTCAGAGCCGTTAAAAACTCCTCATACCACCATCACCAGAGCTGAACTCGGTCTCAGAGTTATTAACGATCATCCATCCCTTCTGGGAATTATGGTTTACGTTAAACTTGGCAACCCTAGTCCAATGAAAATGAGCTACGCTGTAGAACGGAGAGAACAGAGGTTCTCTCAGTGCTCTTCACAGTTTTCTCGCTCTCTTCCAGAGGGAAGTTTGGTCAGGTGTTCCGACTGACCCATAAGGAGACCGGCCGTGTGTGCGCTGGAAAGTTCTATAAGGGTCGTCGGGCCAAGGAGAGAGAGGCGGCCAAGAAAGAAATTGAACTAATGAACTTCCTCCACCACCCTAAACTGGTGCAGTGTCTGGCGGCCTACGACAACAAGCCCGAGATAGTGATGGTGATGGAATTGTGAGTATCTGAGATCTGTGTGTGTGTGTGTGTGTGTGTGTGTGTGTGTGTGTGTGTGTGTGTGTGTTTGTGTGTGTGTGAGAGAGAGAGTCATAACCTGCTCTGTGATAAGGGTGGTATCTTGCTCAAGGGCATCTCAGCACAACCTACTGGACTGGGATTCAATTCCACAACCTTCCAGGTAGGCCTAGTTCCTAAACACAAAGCCGCTAGTGTTCTTCCCAAAACAGGAAGCATTTTGTTCTAGACTGCTTTCTGGTGGCACCGCACAGGACAGCCAATCAGAAGAGAGATGATATACATAAATCCCAAAGGCACAGTTAACTAAATCAGCCTGTTTCACTACACAGGATACGGAGAGGCAGAAAAATGATCATGTAAAAACTATTTACAGTCATTAAAATCCCACAGAAGTAATTTCTGGATCTTTGGGCCAAAAAGACGCAGAGTATGAGATCATTTTGTATTAATGTTGCTATGGTGATATATCCCATATATGTAGCAGGTGACTAAAGAAGTACATGGGTGCCCTAGCCAGTCAATGGGTTCGTTCATTATAATGATAATCCATATATCATGTTGATCATCTCTTAGTCTCTTTTGTTAAACCACAAACTCTGTGGTCTAAACTATGACACGCTTTTTTCAGACAGTTATTATATATGGTCAAATATAATAAAGAAATTATAGGTCGTTCGGCTCGTGCATCCACACCACCTTGTCTTAGGGCCAACTCTCCACCGCTTTCAGGTGGAAACTGAAAAAAAAAGCGTGTGGGAATGTTTTAAATCAGATTTCAAGGCTCAGTGCAGAAATGGCCATTACAGTTCAGCATGAAAGGCTCAGCTGGTTTGAGGAAGAGTGAACGCTCTCTATTTAGGCAGAGACTAGTTAGTCCCTAACTAGTTAGTCCCTAATCACTGGGCTACCGCTCTGTGTGTGTGTGTGTGTGTGTGTGTGTGTGTGTGTGTAGCATTGCAGGTGGAGAGCTGTTTGAGCGTATCGTGGATGATAATTATGAGCACACAGAGCCCTCGAGCGTCGGCTACATGCGTCAGATCCTGCAGGGCATCCAGTACATGCACCAGCAGAACATCGTCCACCTAGATCTCAAACCCGAGAACATCGTGTGTGTGGAGAGAACCGGCATTCAGATAAAAATCATCGACTTTGGGCTCGCCGCCAGGCTAGGTGAGTGTGTGTGTGTGTGTGTGTGTGTGTGTTTGTGTGTATGGATGGTTGTATGAGTGGGTGAGTTTATAGACATGTCATTTGAATATGGGTCACCTTATGTAGAAGGAATTTGGTGTATGTGTTGGGTGTGTGTGTGTGTGTGTGTGTGTGTGTGTGTGTGTGTTCTTCAGATCCATCGAATCCAGTGAAGGTGATGCACGGCACCCCTGAGTTTGTGGCTCCAGAAGTCATCAACTATGAGCCCATCTGTTTGGCCACCGACATGTGGAGCATTGGTGTGATCTGCTATATACTGTGAGTGGGAGTGTTTGTGTGTTAGTGTGTGTGTGTGTGTGTGTGTGTGTGTGTGTGTGTGTGTGTGTGTGTGTGTGCGCTCACTGGCATATACACATGATTTACATACTAGTTATTTATAGATCATTTATAGTACATATTGGATCAATTATAGTTGATACAGAATCATTTAAGGTAGATGCTGAATCACTTTCTAGCTGATACTGAATCATTTAAGGTAGAGATTGATTCATTTACTGCAACTACTGAATCGTTTGTAGCATATACTGAATCCTATTTGGTAGATATTGCATTATTAATTGTACTAGTGAGTCGATTGAGCTAGAAACCGAATGGTAAGTATTTTGATTCAGTATAAAGGAAGAAGCCTATGATTGTCTGGCATTTGATAATCAATACTTTAATTAAATTATTTCCTGTGTAGTGTTATGACAATCTAATAGTACTTGTTATATATATGGTGTGTGTGTGTGTGTGTGTGTGTGTGTGTGTAAAGGTTGAGCGGTGAATCTCCATTCCTGGGGGACAGCGACTCCGAGACTTTAGCTCTAGTGACCGCAGCCCAGTGGGAGTTTGATGACGAAAGCTTTGAGGACATCACTGACAAGGCCAAAGACTTCATCAGCTCCTTACTGCACAAAGACACCAGGTGAGTCAAACGTCCATTTACACTATTATTATTACATTATTAACTACAATAATGGGTGCACAACATGGTAAGAAACACAATTAGAGGAGAAACCTCAAATCGATTTCTTCCTTGTGTAAATATTCCCAAAATCTTGAGGAGTTGCACCCACACTCAAACTCAAACTCATGTCCGCTTTCCTCTCTTTCCTGCAGGCGCCGGATGTCTTGTGAAGAAGCTCTGTCCCATTCCTGGATGGGAGCGTTTGAATCTACAGGCCCCAGCGCTGCCAAAAATCTCTCAAAAGACAAGATGAAGAAGTTCTTAGCCAGGCAGAAGTGGAAGGTACTCACAGAGAACACAAACAGGCCTTCCTTTGGTTCTGCTGTCCACCTGAGATGATCAAGAACTGAAAAGTTTCTGTCTTCTGTGCAGAAAACGGGCAAAGCCGTGCTGGCTCTCAAGAGGATGGCCATGTTATCGAAATCTGACAGCTCTGCTTCTCTCCCCAGCCCTGTGGAAGGTAATATACACTCACCCCCCGTTCTGTTGTTCATACACACCATCACACCAGGAGCCTTACAGTCCATATCAACTGCTCCTGGTAGAGCAATGTATTAGATGAGCGGTGGATTGTTTTGGCCAATCATAGCCACAGTTTGGCATGAGGAGTCCAAGCTAATGAGTCTAATGACATGATGAGGAGTCCAAGCTAATGAGTCTGTATTCTGTAGAAACCGAGCAGGCCCTCAAGTCTCTGGAGAAGAAGATGCAGTCCAAGCCCGAGTTCACTAAGACTCTCTTTGACCTGTCCGTCTTTGAGAACTCCTCCGCCGAGCTCTTCTGCCAGGTCACAGGTTAGACATAAGCTCACTGGCCACTTTAGGAACTTAAATTACCATCATGAAAGGGGTTGGAATAAACAAAGTTGCCTTTTCTTTTATTTACTAAATCATTTATAGGTACATAATCATTTTATAAAATCATTTGAAACAGCTGAATCACAATACTCACTTAATCATTTATAGCAGATACTGAATCTTTTATAGTAGGTAATATGTCACACATAGTAAATACTGTTTTTTAAAGTAACCAAATTGTTTACAGCAGCTGCTAAATCATTTATAGCAGTTACTGAATCATTTAAAGTAGATACTGAATCATTTATAGCAGTTATTGAATCATGTATAGTAGATACTGAATCATCTATAGCAGTTATTGGATCATTTATAGTTGTTAAGGAATCATTTTTGGTAGATCCAGAATTATTTATAGTAGTAACTGAATCATTTATATCAGTTACTGAATCATTTATAGTCAGTCAGTCAATGAGTCACGTATAGTAGAAGCTGAATAATTTTCAGCAATTTTTGAGTCATTTATAGCAGTTAATGAATCATTTTTATTGAATCATTTATAGCCTTTGCTTTTGCCTCTCGTTTAAATTCACTTTGGACCACAACTCTTTTACTTTCATTTCTTATAATAAATGGTGACTGGTTCTGGATGGAGAAATGCAAACACAGACCCCTCTCTTTGACAGCCCCCTCTTTCTGTCTCTCTCTCTCTCTCTCTCTCTCTCTCTCCCACTCCCCCACTCCCTCAGGTTATCCGGACCCTGAGGTAGTGTGGATAAAGGATGGAGAGGTGCTGGAGGAGAAAGAGGGAAAGGTTCAGGTGGAGTATGAGGAGGACGGAAGTTGTGTCCTGACTCTGGAAGATGTGTCCCTGCAGCAGAGCGGCACGTACACCTGCAGAGCCACCAACGTTCACGGAGAGACGCTGTGCTCTGCTAAGCTCACCGTAGTGGACAAGGAGGAGGAAACAGATTGATAACTTCAAACAGCTGTAGATTTAGATAAACTATATAAATACATATATAGGCATGTATGCATTTAATATATATACATATATATATATATGATATATATTAAACACATACATGCTTCAGTTCTGTCTTCTATTAGCATTTTTCTGGAAATAGGAATCAGGTATTGAACTATAGTCCTGCTTATCTCTGTTTATCTCTTCATGTTCATGTTCAAATCTACAGAATGTGAGAACATTAAATCCACCAGTGCAGTCACCCCTCCTGGCCTGTGTGATTAATGGAATCTGGTGTTTTAAAGTGAAGGTGAAAGTGACTGTGTGCCACTGTTAAACGCCGCACACTGTGAATCACAACCGAATGCATTCTCTGTATTTAACCCGCACACACCATCAGAGGGCAGCCATATCCAGCACCCAGGGAGTAGTGCTGGGGACGGTACCTTGCTCAAGGGTATATGGGCCTGGAACCAAACCCAGAGCTATGAGAGGCGACATTGTCTCTTGTCCTTCTGCCAGGGAAGTTTATTCCATGTTACTCATTATTAAAAGTAATCGTGAAAAATAAAAAACATCAGTATAGAAGAATAAAATATTTTTCAAAAGTTAAGAAAGCAACGTAAAAGAGTACAGACTTAAGTGACAACAGAGGACAACAAAAGCAGCTGTTGGTTCCTCATTTTGTAGAACCGGGACATGGACCGGTCCCAGCTGACCTTCCTTAAGGTCAGTGAAGCTTCTACAGTCTCAAACACACGTGGACACAGTTGATTCCAGTGTGGACTGTTTCTGAATGCAACAAGACAATATTCCAATAAGAACATAGATTTAGACTTTAAGACTCAGAAATTAAAAATGGCCTGTTTCACTCTAGGTTGGGATTACTGGAACGTAAAACCACATAAACATAAACCTCCGGAAAAAAAAAAGCATGCAAGAAAAAAGTAAAATATGGGAATGGGGTGTTTGTAAACCCATAAGAATTTATTTTTTCTGCATAACTGGGTGGTGGTGGTCTAGTGGTAGGATACTTGCCTATGGACCTATGGCTCAAGAGGTCCCAGCTTCGAATCCCACCTCTGGCACTATCACCACTGGGTCCCTGAGCAAGACCCTTAACCCTGAGTGTCTCCAGGGGGGACTGTTCATGTAATCAGGACATGGAAGTCGCTCTGGATAAGAGCGTCTGCTAAATGCCGTAAATGTAATAAAAACGATCAAATACATCATCGGATCTTCATACAGGTCCTACAACTAGATAAAGAGAACCTAGTGATACAAAAAATATTGAATACCTGTAAGTGTCACACTTAAAAATGTGAAGCATATTTCCTAGTTATTGCTTTTTACTTCTTTCTGAACTTTTTGAGCCTGATGAAAGATGGATTAGTCTGATCTCTTATCAAATATTTCGACATGGCTTCTGCCCCATCATGCCTTTGGGTTACGACAGTCTAACTTGTTTCCATTTCCATGACATATGATATCCTGTTATTCCCTCATGAGATGCAGTCTTTCGATTAGAGATAATGATCCATAACCACATGAAATCCTGTCATTTGAGACCCTCGCTTCATTCAAAGGCCTTATGTCCCAGGACAGGCACTGTATGTAAATATTGATATGAGACTGGTCAGGATTCTGACTGGGGTGACTTTCTAATGCACTTTTAGGGAATCAGGTTACAAGTTTGGCTTTCAAATGAGATTTTTCCTATAATTCTCTTGTATAGTCTGATGGGCTGTCGCTGAATTATTATGGATGTAAAATCCATGTAGAAGATGATTTCCACCGCTCATCACGTCTGATTCTAAAATCTATCTCTGGGAATGCCGATTGCCTGCCCTAGTTGGACATGGATTTGACTAATAACCAGGATCTGGTTGAAGTCGTCATAATGATAGTCTAATTCTTCGCCTGCTTGCTATGAATCATCTACCTGGACTAAAAGGGTGGATAGCACAGTCAAAACTAACAAAACCACCTGGACAATTTTGCCCTCCGCTTAATCTGGTCGAGCAAAGTCAGAAGGACGCAGGTAGACCTCCGGGATGAAAGATGGCTGACGGTTCAGCCAACCTGACCCTGTCCCAAGACCAAAACTCGACTCTGGCTATAAGTTTCTGCAACAAACCTTTCATTAGGATCATGTTCATCCTGGAAATGATTATTGTCGCATACACTTTTCCAGCCAACACCATTGTCATTGTGGAGCTTCTGAGGAGAAAATACAAGAGAAAGAAAGATGGGAGTGTCTCCTCTACCTCTTCACTGTCTGAAGTCGTCCTCCTAAACATCAGTTTCATCAGCATCTGCTATTGTGTGTATCTCCTTGTGGTTCTTCTTGAAAGCCTGAATATCCTGCAGGTCAGTTATCCCTTTTTCAATGCTCTCTGCAGTCCAGTCTTTACCGTGAAGCCCTTGTTTTTGGTGATCATCTGCGTGGACTGTTACCTCGCGGTCGTTTACCCAGTGGTTTATATGACTGTCAGGAACCTCCGTCAGCGGACGCTTCTGTTCACTGCACCAGTCTGGGTGTATGCCTTGGTCATTTGTGGGATAATTCTCATTTACCATCTCCCCTTTTATCACCCCGTCTGCATGCTGTCGTTCTATGTCAGTCTTCCATCTGTCATGTTCTTCAGCATCTCCACCCTGAGGGCCTTGTACACCACCATACCTGGAAGCAGCAACCAAACACTCAACCCTGCCAAGAGAAGAGCCTTCAGCATCATTCTCAGCATCCTGGTGGTGATGGTGGTCGACTACTTGCCCCAGGTTTTGTTCTTCACCTACAGGTTTATTGAACCCACAGAGTCGGAAACATTTTTTTGTGTCGAGTACCCTTTGGTGGCGTTGCTGCCCATGTTGTGCAAGTTTGCGATACCAACCATATTCCTGTACAGTCTAGGTAAACTGGTTTGATCTTGCTTGATCAAGACTGGCGCTCTCGTCTTTCCATCCATTTATGAACATTAGTTCACGATTATACAAATTATACTTGACCAATCTCATCCGAAACCTAATAATACAGTGAGAATTTAAGACTAGTGTAACATAAACCATAATAACCAGACCCAAGTTCATTCACAAGCTCTTCACGGACTTAACGGCACAGGCAGTTAGAAGAGGCCAGATATTCTTCTGATGTCATTAGATGAGGATCATTTCTGAAAACAATCACTGGAAAGTGACCACCTGACATCTACGTTACAGCAACAAAGACACAATGGCTACCAATGACCTCCTCAAGAAGGACCACTCTACTTACAGATTCCAGAGGAAATCATGCAAATCCTACAGGTATTTTTCATCTATAAGATGTTAGTTCAGGCTGCCCTTCCTTCTGCGATACAGTGGATTCTCAAACAACATTATACTTATTGTACAAGACAGCAGAGTCCATATGAGTTAAAGGTGGACAGAAACAGCAGGTGACCGACTTTCTTTGCGTTGTACTGCTCACATGCCTTTGCAAGCTCTCATCTTCACCATGATAAAGAAGAAGACGCAGTGGAAGAAGTAGAAGGGCTGATATAAAGAGAGAAATGGTCACAAATCACACAAGTGGAGATTCTGTGACTGAGATCAGGAGAATGTTTTGGGGAGTTGGAACCAATGAATTTTTTTCCATAAGCTCTCCAGTTTAAACAATGCTGAAGCTCCAGCTTCCTGAGTGAACAACAACAATGTTAGAGAGCCCACTGTACCTTGGTTCCTCTCATTTCTCTTAAAGTTGACCAAAGTACTCTTGTTGTTCAGCAGTCACGTATGAAATCTTTAGTCTTTGTGTAAAGCATGCTTTGTTCTTTGCACTCAGTTGCACCAAAGTGGCACTTTGCATTGGTTCCCCCGCAGTTCTGCATGCAAATATGCTGTCAGACTGCTTTCTATCGTGTAATAGATTATAACCACCGATAAGATATCTGTCATGTTATGAGTGGCTTTGGTCACATTTAATGGTAAAGTTCAGATTTCAGGACTGGTTTTTGCCTCCCTGTAAATGAACTGAATGTACATTGGGTTTTTGTCTGGGACACCTCTTCAGTTTTTTGCTGAAAGGACATCTGTAGACCAAAGACCAGGACATCAAACATGGACACAAGTGGAGCCAATCTGACCCTTCTCCAAGACCTTACAAGGTATTTCATCTCATCACCAAATTTGTGTATTTAATGTACAACTTTCCTGCCAACATTACTGTGATTGTCGAGCTTCTGAAGAGAATCTATAGGAAAAGAAAAGAGCCAAGCATCTCCTCCACCTCATCACGACCTGAAGTTCTCCTGCTACACATCAGCTTCAGCAGTGTCTGCAACAGGTTTGGCCTACTGTTGTTTTCTCTCCAAGAACTGAACGTCTGCCAGGTCAGTGGCCACTTTCTCAATGCTCTCTGCAGTCCTGGCTTTTCTGTGGTGCCCTTGTTTTTGGTGATCATCTGTGTGGACTGTTACCTGGCAGTCGTTTACCCGGTGGTTTATATGGTTGCCAAGAATCTCCATCATCGGGCACTGCTCTATACTGCGCCAGTCTGGGTGTATGCCTTGGTCATGTGGGGGATAACTATCGTTTATGACCTCCCCTTTTATCACCCCGTCTGCATGCTGTCGTTCTTCCAGTCTTCCAGCGGTTGTGTTCTTCAGTATCTCCACACTGAGGGTCCTGTATGCTACCACACCTGGAAGCATTAATCAAGCACTCAGCCCTGCCAAGAGAAGAGCCTTCAGCATCATTCTCAGCATCCTGGTGGTGATGGTGGTCTACTACTTTCCCCAGGTTTTGTTCTTCACATACAGGTTTATAAAACCCACAGATCCAGAGAGGTTTGAGAGTCTTGAGTACCCCTTGGTGATGGTGCTGCCCACAATGTGTGATTTTGCAATACCTTCACTGTTTCTATATTGAGTCGGTAAAATGGGTACTGCATTTTGTCCAATCAAAATTTGATGTCTCTGTATTTTTTAATATACACATTTTGTTCACTCTAGTTTCCAGATAGGATCAGTGCCTTTTGGTTATGCTAAAGGGGGGCGAATCTGGTCCAGGAGATCTATCGCTTTGTAGAGTTTTGTTTCAAAACACCTCTTACACCTCCAGAACAGACGTTCTCAGTCCTGGTCCTGATCTAAAGATTCTCTGACTCAGACCCAACACAATCTAATAGAACGATTTCCCTGAAGACCATCACTACTTGTTTGGAGCTAAACTCTGCCAGGTGGTCTTCTGGACCAGAGATCCCTGCTCTAGAACATCTCTTCTATTCAGATGCTCTGAAAAACTAGAAGATCACTTCTGACCACCATCACTGAAAGACTGGACTTTGATAATGCAGATCAGCACTTTTATTGGATATCTGTCTTCCCTGCAACAGAAATGGAACAATGTCAACTTGTCTCTTGACCAAAGCTGTAACCTGGAGGCTCAGGCCGAGATGCAGGATGGCAAAACACCCCTCATCCCCTCATTTAGTAGAATTTTCTTCCTCAGTATAAACTTTACCAACATGCTCCAGTGTCTCAGTTCTTAATGAACTTTGTGTCCTTGCTGTGAAGCAAAGTCCCATAAAAGTGCTCTACAGTGCTGCTCTAACAGCAGGGCCTGTCTTCTTAGCAGTAATCTGTGTGGACTGTCACTTTGCTGTGGTTCAGCCAGTGCTCTAACATGGCTAAGAAGGCCTTGAGGAACTGGGTAGGATTTTACTGTGCAGTAATCTGGAGATATGCCTTGGGTATTGGAATCACCATCTTCTGGGACCTTCTTGGACCTTCAGAGCATCCAATCTGCCTGGCCTCCTTTAACGTTGCTCAACCCAGCATCATCTTCTGCCTCCTTACACCATGCCCTGTGCACAGGAAGACTAATATCTCAGGAGAACCTTCTGGATCATTAGGAGTATCCTGATGATGGCCATGTCCTTTCTGCCTCACATCTGCTTTCTACCTATTGGTATGCGCTTACCGGGCATTGGTTTATGTTTCAATGTCTGGAGGTGCCCTCGTTGATGATGGTGTCTATGATCTCCAGGAATATAACATCAATCCCATTCCTTTATTTGTTTGGTAACACAGGTAGAGGTCCAAATGGCATTAAAGGATTTTTGTCACATATTTAAAATACGTACATAATCATGTTGTTTTCTAACATCTCGATCTAAATCTAGGCATTATGTGGACTTAGTTGTATGTTTCAAATCTATGAAGAGACACGGGGAACCGCGGCTAGAAAGTGGATTTGTACAGAAACTAACTCCGTACTTGAATGCTGAAATAGACACTTAGAAACATTTCTAGCAGGAAACCCTTCTTAAAGGCAAAACAGTCTCACAGTGGCTCTGTCAGATGATAGGGGAAAACAGCTGCCCTCTCAAATCTTTATCAGCTTGCATACTTTTTCACCAGCGGGTTTCCAAAAGGAAATACAGAAATGTGCAGTTTCTATTTTTTCCCCTTTCGGCTAATGACCTCTGGGTTTTTGAATCCTAGGGCGTAAAATGTGTGTCAGAATAATAAACCTAAAAATCATTCTAATGAATAGATAGAACACTTTCTAATGAAGAATAACTTTTGGAGGAACCTCCTTTTTTACATATATTGATATTAGCTTTATGTGGATCATATAAGATATTGAAATTTATTAAACGCCACAATACATTTGTCCAGAAACTTTAGGCATTGATGGGGCATTAATATAACAAAGCATCATTTGAAAGTAGAGGATGGAGAACAGGGTATTTGCAGCCGTGCTCAGTCGATCTCATGAGTCCCGCTATTGCAGACTCTGGTCTTGATGGTTCACAGCAATGCCCGTGTGAGAGGATTTTTATTTGATGAAAATGAAAATGCTGAGGACTGAGTTTAACACTCTGATCTGAGTCGTGATTTCTGCTGGATTCTTTAATGTCTGGACTCTGAAAAGAACATGCAACAAACTCGGAGATGGAACTGAAGCACCTCCACAGTGCAGAACCTCCTTAGAAAAGAATGTAGACATTGAACATTGTAGATAACATGAACAAGAATCTAAAAAATCCATGAAACAATCAAGCATTTTTAGAACCTCTTGGCGTGGAGTGGAAGAGCACCGAAGCTCAGAAATGTGTCTTTCTCAAGTCTTCATCGTCTCAACTTCACCTACTCGACTTGAAAGTTTCAGGGTGACCAGAACCAGAAGAACCAGATTTCTGCTTGTTATTCTCCCTTCAAACTTCCTCCTCTGTAATAAAGTGACGTCACATTTTTAATTCATTAAACTTTTGCGTTTACTCACAAAACTGTGATTCATTTCTGAAATGTATCTAATCCTCCTTCTTAGTCTTTCTTCTGTTTCGATTACCTGTTCAGGTCCCTAAAACAAGCATCACCACCATCCCATCTTATGCGTTTGATGATTCACGTTTTTGATATCAGACATTACGAGAACAAAAAAAAAAAAAAAATCACAAATTGGAAAAAAGCTCAGAAAGATCAGAAAGAAACCCACACGATTCCTTCACATGAAAGCTGGAGACCTTAGTCCCCCTCCGTCCCCCTAAGAGAGAAAGAAGGAAGTCCGAGGAAGTGTTGCATCCCTACAGCGCCACGCAGAGAAGAATTACTCAATTACACATAAAAGTATGAGTTCCAGTGATTGAAACGAAGTCTTTTTGCAGCGGCTAAAGCGTCAGACACCCTGCTTTTGATCGCTTGGGTTCAGGCTCGCCTTTGAGATTTTACATCTCTTCTTCGGTGTGCGACAGCGGGCAGTGAGCCCTGTGAAATGTCAAGAGGTCAACCTTGCGCAACTCCGTGGAGAGCTCTGAAAGGACGGACACAGGAAGTTGAGTCGAGTGATGACACCAGCTCTGACGAAACGTTATAGCTGAAGGGAACTGCATCAAAGCATTTAAAAGCTTTAATATCCAGTTCATTTCATCCACGTTCATTTATATTCCCCATATATTCTAGATTTCATCAACACCAAAACAGCCGACACTGATTAACAACCCCCTCTGATACTGAACTGACCAGATCAACATTGAACCCATCAGCAGGACCGCTGCTCCCTTCTGCTCGAGGAACTGGATGAGCACTGCCAGAGCCCTACAAAGTGACCTCCAGCAAACCACCGGCGTGAACGCCTCCGACCAAAAGATTAGAAACAGACTTCATGAGGGTGACCTGGGGGCCCGACGTCCTCACTGCCCCGCACCGTGGAGCTCGACTGGCATTTGCAAGAGAAAACCAGGATTGGCAGCTCCAGCACTGGCGCCCTGTGCTTTTCACAGATGAGAGCAGGTTCACTCTGAGCTCACGTGAGACATGAAAGGGTCTGGAGAAGCTGCGGTGAACGTTCTGCTGCCTGCAACATTGGTCAGCATGATCTGTTCAGCTTAGTGATGCCCTGGTCAGGATCTGATCTGACGTTGTCAGAGTTGCACTCACAGATTATAAACTAGAATCAAAATAACTAAAAACGAAGAAAGCGTGATGAGATCACTGCGGGAGTTTTTCTGAGAAAGGTTTCTGGTTGAAGATGGCAAAAGCAGGCAGAACAGTGAATGAATAAAATGTGTGCTTCTACACACTGAGCAATGAATTTGTCCTCTGTATTAAACCCCTCCTACACACACACACCCCAGGAAAGGGTAAGCTGCCATTTCTTTCCCCAGGGGGCAGTTATGGAGTTAAGTGTTTTGCACACAGGCGTTTTGGCAGGAATGGAAAAGCACTTATCTCTTCACAAACCATTGATGTCCCATAATAAGCACAGGAACAGTCAGGAAAATGAATCTGGTATTCTGGATAACAGGTGGACATTCTGTCCATTCCACTAATAAGGTCCTGAGGTTCCTCAGCCTGTAAATCCAAAGACACCTTGTTATTTTCCAGTCGGAATCACTAAAAACTCAAACAGGATGTGGCGCAGTTCCAGCACCAGTTTAACCCTTTAAAACACCTGAACTGCTACCCAAGAAGGTCCAAAGCATCCAATAAACTTGTTGCTGTAGTTAAAACTGTTCTTTGCACATTTTTATTATCAGGTTTGCTCACCATCGCCGAAGAAAGAAAAAAAAAAAAAAGATCGACATGAAGGAACTCATGAGCCCCAACATGACCACACCCAAACGATGCGGAGATTAAACCACACAGTTTAAAAGAAATTAAGAAGTGTTCCTTATATCAAATACATGTACAGAAAGCATTTGCACAACAACGACAAGCAGATACGCCGAGCCTTTATTCGTTATAAAAAAAAAAAATGTAAAAAAAAAAGTATAATGCATATAAAAATTTTAATCTAGACTTGCGGAAAAAAAAAAAAAAAAAAAACAGGAAGCGTACATTATTACAAAACACAGCTTGTGCTTCCTCGCCCGCCCACGTCCTGTTAAAAACGCTCCCCAAAACGGCTGTTAAAGCAGCTTGGCTACAGCTCCGCAGCCAGAGTAGGTACAGGAGAACGGGAAGAGGACAGGGTTCAGAGGGTTTAAGGAACGCTAATTACTTAGTCATAGCATTTTCCAAGATCATCTCTACTCTGCCAATCAATCAGGGCTTAAAAAAAAAAAAAAGAAAAAGACAGGCAGGAATATCAAAATCACAACTGTGTCTTAAATTATGCAGCTTTGACCAGCATAAGCGTAGCTCGAATAATAATAATCTAATAATAATAGCTACACTATACTCAGCGTTTCAAGGCCTAAACTGGGCATAAACGGTAGCCGGGCTGCAGCGTAGTTTGTTTTAAAGAATCAGACTGATCGCAACTGGTCAGAAAAATTGCTAATAGATATTTGTCTCAAACTGTTGAGAGACATCAACAACGATGCCATTTTTATGCGAGCGCTGTGTGTGGCTGGGAGCCGAGGGACACGAACCAAAAATCAAGTCAAATCAGAAGCCGGTGGGTAGATACTGAATTCGGTCCTGCGTCAAATGTTGATTGGAAATCGTTCTCTCAAAGGGTTTTTCCCAAAAACTACAGCAGTTAGTTTTCGTGAGCATGGTATTGTTGACGCCAGGAATAGAACATAAGGATTTTTTACTTCAATCTGTTGCTGCGGTCTGTTATACAGCCGTGAACAAGCCTTTTCACAGAATTCAGCAGCTGCCCAACGACAAACAGTGTGATACCAGTTACTGACCTCAGTAGAGGATTGTATGGCATACGTTGTGAGTATAGATTAGGCTTTAAAACGTTGGATTATTCCTTTAAGGACAGTAACAACTGCACATCAGGGGCATCGTTTGTTGGTTCAGAAGCTGTGCTGCACATGCATGTTGTCAGAACGCTGCAGACGTGTAGTGTGGGAGTGCTGGGAACGAACCGGTTGACTGTGCTGCATGAAAGTGCGTTTGAACTACAGGAGAGAACTGAACTGGGGGAATTTAGTTTGCCTGAAAACTCTTGATCAAAAGGGGAATTTCTGCTACTTAGATTTTCTTGCATCCGAATTCTTAAAAAACTCCAATTTTTTGCATCCGTCTTGGAAATACCTGTGAAAAAGGACGTACGTGAGAAAACGAGAGCGTCGTGGCGTATTGAGTGTGGGGTACTAATCAACATGGGAAACCCTTTCACTAATTCTAATGCTCAAATTAAATAAGTTAATAAATAATTAGAGTACATTATATTATTGGCTAACAACATTAGGCCTATCCTCAGTATCCTACGCCCAAAGAAGCCAGTGATCTCCGATAGGTCAAACAAACCAGTGACTGATTATCGCTTTTCTATCTTCCGTGTGTGAATCAAATCAGAATAAGAAGTTGAGAGTCTAGAGGTGGCAGGCAGGAGCAGTGGAAGTACTGGGTACATTCTCTGATGCCAGGAGCTGTGGAAGCAGGATGTGTGCGTTTACATGGCTTTCACTTTAATTTGCTTCATCTTCATCTGCTTCTTCTCCAGTTTCTTCTGCTCGCGACGCTGAGCAGCTTCCTGAAAGACATAAACAAAAAGATGGTAAACAACACTACAAAGTGCCTGGGACTTGACCCCAAGATCTGAGAGTTGTGGGTTCAAATTCCAGACTAGTAGGTCACCCTGAGTAGCCCTTGAGCAAAGTACCGCTCCAAACACTGCTCCCCGGACACTGGATTAATTGCTGCATTAATTAGAGGGATGGGTTAAAAGTGAAACGGTTTGGTTGCGGTGCCCTAATTGTAGTTCTTAACTTGGGGTAAAGCATCAGAGATGAATAAACCTTTAGACAATTTATTCCAAGTGCTGGAGATGTGGGACAGTTCGTCAAAGTGAGCTAGGGAACAGTTTCTCTCTTACTATTAAATTCTCTTGCTTTGGCACAGGCTTTTAACAAGGCCTGGAGACCTTCTATCTTCTCGAAAAACGCCCATTCTTGTAGTAAACACCTTCTGCACTCCTCCGTACCTCTAGACGGCGCTGTCTCTCAGGGTCCTCCTCATTCATGATCCTCTCTTTCTCCGCCCTCTTCTTCTCCTCCCGGCGCGTCTGAGCAGCCTCCTGTCTCTGAGCATGAGTCTGCTTCAGGAAGTTCTCCTCCACACGAGCCCGATTGCGGTCCGCCTTCTGCTTGCCCTGAACACACCCATGTCAACTAGTAACTCGTCCACGTTCAGCTTCTGAAACTAAATCAACATTTTTCTGAAGCATATATGGTGAAGTATGAATGTGTCCCGTTTTTGGGACTGCTCACCTCTCTGTTGAGGCGCAGCTTCTTGACTTTGTCGATGCTGTAGATCACCATGTTCATCAGGGGCAGCAGGCTGTCCATGTCTTTTGGAGAGGTGTTCCCCATCCCAGGCACTAGGAATCAATAACTCCATTTAATACCAAAAGCCACTCTGGCCTAATAACCAAGTGTCTCCATAAGAGATAACAGCTTCGTGCAAGGGACTAAATGGACTTCTGTCTCCATGTCCACACTGAACTCACCATTAAATGTAAACAGTAGCGTTTTCTTGGTCTCGGGGAGCTTTAAGGGCTGGCCCTCCCTAAAACATTTTAACAGGAAAGCAGTGACAAAGATATAATAGGATATTTATTCCTTTACACTGAGATGAAAATGCACAGTGAGAAACGTCTTACTCTTGCATAACTTTTGGACCAGAAAATTGGTCCGAGAAATGGATGGACTCAATCTTGTCGGCATGGCTGACGACGTAATGAACCATCTAAACGACAAACAGACAAAGTGAGCGTTCAAGAAATGACCGTGATCGGTTTGCGAATATCAGAATTCAGAAGTTTTTCAAGATGCTTGGAAATCTCAGGACCCAAACGTGAGGCTTCAGGACATCTCAACGCACCTTGTTGTCCATCACTCCATCCGTGACCTCGCCCATCTCAGACAAGATGGCCAGAGATTCAGGGAGCCCATACTTTGCCCCCGACTTGGGCTTGTCCCCGCAGAACTCGCTCTGGAGAACAGAAGGAGCAAGGAGAGAAAAATAACAAGGAAAGAAACTAGGTTAACGATGTATAAAACACGCTTTGCTTTTGTTGCAAACGAGAAAATTCTGCTCCTCACCAGGTCCTGCATCTCCTTCTGCAGCCGGCTCATCGCCTTCCGGCTGCCCACAGCAAACACGAAGGTATCCATGTCCTCATCATTCAGGGTCACTTTGATTTGCTGGGAAGAGGTGACAACAAGCACATTCGTTTGAACCCCAACAAATGCTTGTGAGATATTCTTTCGGTTCGGTGAGGAGTTTGGTCCGTTTTTGTGTATTTGCGTTTGTACCCACCACTTGATCACACGTTGGCCTCATCATCCTGGCCAGCACATTCAACAGGTCCTGCCTTTTCAGAAACTATAAGAAAAAAAATGCAAAGCAGCAGTGGGTTTCCTGTAAAACGTCTGGAGAGAAAAAAACGTCAACACAAGAGCATGCCCAAACGATAGTGTTGAACTTTGAACTGACGACCTTTTATGCAAGTAGTTGAACTGACATTCATCCAAACAATGCTTTCCCACGTTCGATGAACCCCCAGTACCTTCAGCTGAATGAGCATGCCCTCGCAGCAGACGCGCCCTGAGCACCACAGGTTATAGATGTGTTCGTTCTCCTGGTTTAGCTTCCCGGTGCTGGTGGCTTCCTTGCTTGTGCCATCGTCCCCTAAACAGCAACATCAGTGAAAGTGACTATTCTCGTCATTGTGAAACATGGCACACCACACCGTGAACCACAACGAAATTCATCCCCTGATTTTCACCCGCACACACACACACTGTGTAGCAGGGGGCAGCTATTTAAAGTGCCCGGTGAGGTGATGGGTACGGTACCTTGGGACTCGAACCCACAACCTCCTGATCCTGAGGCCTAGTCTCTAAGCACTAGGACGCCGCTGCCCCCCAGCGAAACATATAAATAAAACACCTAACTTCATTTTTCATCACTTTGTGTGAAACGTACATGACGGGCAAACAGAGCCGGGACAAAATGACACCGAATTTTTCGTTACAAGTTCAGAACG
Organism: Hepsetus odoe; assembly: GCA_017165825.1. Lineage (NCBI taxonomy): Eukaryota > Metazoa > Chordata > Actinopteri > Characiformes > Hepsetidae > Hepsetus > Hepsetus odoe. The sequence goes on from CM029384.1 coordinate 1,986,175, forward strand.
TGCATGCAGAAGAACAGAACAAGAGTGAACAAAAGCAAGAGAAGCGTGTGATTTACCAACGAGTGCAAAGTTGCTCTCCAGCAGCTCCCGATGAGAGTTGAACCAAGCCTGAGCCAGCCGGGTGTTTTTGTTCTTGCCGATCATGTAATTCATGATGTAGGCCAGGAGGCCGGTGACCATCAGGATCTCCATGTAGTAGCTCTCCCAGCTGTTCTGGAGATGTGATGGAACCTTTCTCACAAACAAAGAAGAGAGTAGAGAGGAAGAAGAGAAAGAAGAGAGAAATTAACAATGGAGTCTGAGAGCCACTTACAGCAATATGGAAATGTGTCCTTACGCTGAATGTCATGCTACACTGACTGATCAAAAATCTAATCTCTGATACTTTACAAAGAGAAAGATCAAAAGTAGGATATCCTGCTACAACGCTCGGCTACCTCACACGAAGAAATCCTGCGATTTTAGGACAGATTTGTTGAAGGTTTGTTTCAGACTCCTCCTTTTATTCCACCCGTTACCCAACCCTGCATTTTCTGTTTGATAATGCCCCAGTTCTCAAGATGGAACAAAACAGGCGCCATCTGTGGCCACGCTACCGGTCACCCTTTTCAAACGAATCTCACGCCAATCAAAACCTCACATTTCTGTTAAATACAAATGAATATTTTGCGTATTTCAGCATGTGTGAAAGAAGCACGGACATACACACACGTTTCTCTCGGACAAATCTTTTACCTTTGGATAGACGAGGTCCTTGAAGGACGGATTCGTTTTCTCATATCCCTCAAACTCCTCGTTGTCGTATTTGCTGTACATGTCCCGTTCCTGAAACGGCAGAAAGAAACGTTTCGCAAATGGCCAGACGTGACAAAAGCCCAAGTGGGTGCTATTCATTTTTTTTATATACTTTGTAAATATGCTAAGACACGGCCAAAAGGACTTCTTATCCAATTATGATTAAATAAATCAATAAATAAATATTTAATATTACATATCCAATCAATAAAAGTATTTTATTTCGTGAAATATAAGAGGAGATCGGGGCAGTCTGATAGTAAAGAGGAACTTTTAATAGTGAATGTGTCTCTCTGGCCAACTCCGAATCACATCACACTCACCTTTGCATCCGCATCCTCAAACTCGTCCTGCCCGTCCTCAAGCTCCACCGTGGCTTCGTCCTCGTCGTCCTCTACGGGTGCGGAGGACGGCGCTGGCCTTGGTGGAGGCTCGCTCTCAGCTTCCACTGTTGGGTCCTCGTTGAGGTCCTCAAATTCAGCAAAATCGTTGTCATCGAACTCAGCTAGGTCCTCGCTATCGTCAAAATCGTCGTTGTAGCGCCCCCTGGTGTCAGGCAGGGCCAGCAGCAGCAGCAGGGCAGGGAGCAGCAACAGGAAGCTCCTCATGGCTCAGTCTGGACAAGCAGGGCAAGAAGATTGGAGTCAAATAAGAGTTGAAAGAGACCATTATCAAAACTGAAATCTTCACTGCATCACATTTGGTGCTGGTGGTCTAGCGGTAGGATACTCGGCCCAAGAGGTTGTAGGTTCGAATCCAACCTCCAGCACGTAAAATAGCTGCCCCCTGCTGCACGGTGTGTGGGTGAAAAGCAGAGGGTGATTTTCGTTCACTGTGCGCTGTGCTTCATAATGAGTCACTTTCACTTCACTTTAAGCAACGAGCCGCTAAAGGCAAGCAGGTTCCACCATATTCAACCCCGGTCTAAAATAAAACCTGCTCCTAAACACCAAACACTGAGGGTTGGATATGTTTACGTGTTTACTGTTTAGACATGGAGGACCGGGTGCTGTTTTGAGTTTAAACCTGACTTCACTGGACATTCAAGGCATTCATTACAATGGCGTCACCTCCTTATCCTCCTTTCCTGCTATTGGTCAAGAGAGGCGACAACTGGTGGAGACCTTAAGTCAACAAAAACATTCCCATTCATGAACCACGGAAGTGCTCGGGGTGTCAAACCGGCTGTTTGGGCTGAGCCAGCATCACAGAGTCCCCCGAGAACCCAGAATTGAACTAAATATTAAAATCGAACATTAAAAAATCATTAGAGATTAAAATCCAGCCTTACAGGGGAAGCACAGAACAGAGCTTCAGATCTTACAAAGAAAAGAAAAAAAGCCTCGGATCTTATTTTACCTTCAACATGCGCCATGAAACCAACAAATTATTAAAAAAACACCTTGACATGCCATCCTCAAAACGTACATTTAGCTGATGATATTATCGAAAGTTAAAAAGTGGCGAGCAGGTGCGTGAAGGAGTGATGGAAAAACAGTGCGTGTCCTGATATCCTTTCGTTTTCTCGATTCAAGGTTCAAGACCTTTGTCACATACAGGGTTACACAAGTACAACCAGCAGTGAAATGTATCCCTCGATCACTCTTTCTTTAGACTGTGCAGGTAATGAGGGAGAAATAAAAGCAATAGAATAATAATAATAATATTTCATATTTGTACAGGTCTGTATAGAAAGCATACAGGAGTATAACACAAAATGTATTTTACATTGAAAAAATTCAGTGTAATCAGTAAACGTCCTGTGCTTTCAGTCCTCCCTAACTCCCTAACCACTGGGCCAGCGCCGCCCCGGTGATCTGGAAGCTCTTTGGAGTGTTTCTAGTTGATCATCTTTCAGGGCGGTTCAGGCTCGGACGTTGTTCACGCCAGCAGTGAAGTCAGGACTTTCTGAATAAGCTACACCGAGGGAAGATCTTTAAAGCCCTTCAGGAAGGGGCTCGGCCTGAACCCCCTCCCGGCTCAGCGCTGCAGGAACTTAAGCCTCCAGTAATCAGTCTGGTGTTAAATCAAGACTGAAGACGCCCAGAGGACTCCGTCCAACGACACTTCACACTGCTGACAAATCAAACCTACACTTACACACAGACAGATGGACGGGGGAGAAAGACGGAAAGACAGGACAGATGGACAGGGGGACAGACGGGACAGGGGGCAGACAGGACAGATGGACAGGGGGACAGACGGGACAGGGGGCAGACAGGACAGATGGACAGGGGGACAGACAGGAGAGATGGACAGACAGGACAGGGGGCAGACAGGACAGATGGACAGGCGGACAGACAGGGCAGGGGGACAGACAGGAGAGATGGACAGACAGGCTGATTAGAGATTATCTTTAGCAGCTGAATTAGCAGACCTGGCTGTGTGTGTGTGTGTGTGTGTCGCTGCTCTGTCTGGGTTTTGTTGATGTGGAGTTTGGAGTAAAACTCGCTTCCTGATTGGTTGAAGTTGGCGGAGCTGAACTCTCGGAGCGTTAGCCGCTAACCTGTTAGCACACCGGACCGCCCGAGTTTCCCCCGTTAGTGGAGGAAGTGTGATTAAGCGCCGTTTTGAACGGAGGGGTGTTTCAGCAGTAACGCGTGTCGGTCCGGAGGGGAGATTAACAGCCTGTAATTCGGTCCTTAAACGTCACCGCCGCACCGTTTAAGGTGGAGCGGAACACGTGACTGAAGCGTCGCGGTTCACTTCGGTGTTTCTCAATAAACCGTCAAAAACGGCCTTTACAGGAGCGCGAGGAGCCGCGCGCGCGAAGTAGAGCTGCTTAAAGGTCAAAACTGAGGAGAACGCTGGGCCCTGCTGTCGGAGCGCTCCCGCCGACTCACCTGATTCCCGCAGAGCCCAAGACTCAACCCCGGGACGAAGAGCGGGACGGTGGAGGCGCGCAGCCGCGGCTCGCTGCTCCTCTAAGCGGTTAGAAGCTCCTCTCGACGCTTCGGGGACTCACAGGCCGCCCGACTGCTGCTGGCGAGGGTCGCGTCCCAAACCAAGCGCTTCTAAAACATGGCGTGGGGCGCGCTCCAAAAAGCACACTAGGGCTCTTAACGAGTGAGCACTAGTGTTCCAGGACGCTTAACTGATGGGCTCTACAGCTCTAGAACTCTAAAATGGGATCCGTTTTCTTCTAGAACACTACAGCAGCGTGCTTTCCTATTCTAGAACACTCAAGCAGTGTGTTCTACAGTTCTGTGGGATCAGTTCTCTTATAAAACGCTAAAGCAGGGTGCTCCCCTATTCTAGAACACTACTTCAAGGTGCTCCCCCTATTCTAGAACACTACTTCAAGGTGCTCCCCTATTCTAGAACACTACTGCAGGGTGCTTCCCTATTCTAGAACACTACTTCAGGGTGCTTCCCTATTCTAGAACACTACTGCAGGGTGCTTCCCTATTCTAGAACACTACTGCAGGGTGCTTCCCTATTCTAGAACATTAGTTGTGTGCTGTGAGTAGTTCGATGAGTAGTTCTGTTCCGGTTGTTGTTGTTGTTGTTGTTGTTTTGTTGTTGTGAGTTACAACACGTTCAATGAACACATTCATTTTATCCTGGTTTTCCAGAATGAGACACATTATAAAATAAAAGTTGAAAATATTAATTTCATAACTCCTGCCCATACCGGTATCAAAAAAATAAAATAAAAAACCTGCGTGCCTGTGTGTTTGTGTTTAATTAAAATAATATATAATGTATACATATGGTAAAAATGCACACACTAGAATTTAACTTAAAAGCCATGCGTAAAGATCACAAATATTTAAAATTTATGATCTTTAAAATTAAAATTAATGCATAAATATAGCTCGTTGCTGCCTTTTTGGAGCCACAAATGTTTAAAGATTTTTTTTTATTTACTTCTCCGCAGATTAGGACTTTTATTTTGAAATTCTTCAGCCCTCAGTCCGTCTTTAGTTTTGTGCAGAAGATAAAAAGGCCTTCAGCGGCGGCGGAGTTGAGCGGGCTCGCGGCGGTGATAAAGGGGGGTTTTGTGCGATGCTGGGCGGGGAGTGAAGTGTGGTTTGGACCCGTGGCGCGCGGAGGGTTTGGGTCGAAGCCGCTGCGGTTGGTCTGTGTTGTTATGAAGCTCCCTTTGTCTGCGTCAACGGCGCGTCTGGGCGAATTTTAGTCGCAAAAACTCCTCCATCCGAGCTGCTTTCGGGTTTAAACTTCACTTCCTTCGCTGCACGCGCGTGTTGAGCCATGTCTCTGCACGGGAAGAGGAAAGAGATCTACAAATACGAGGCTCCGTGGACGGTGTACGCCATGAACTGGAGCGTGAGGCCAGACAAGCGCTTCCGCCTGGCGCTGGGCAGCTTCGTGGAGGAGTATAACAACAAGGTAGAGGAACCATCACCGCACAGCTTTACAGCTCAGATTAAACCCTCACACACACACACCCACACACACACTGTCCACACAGAACCCACACACACACTGTCCACACAGAACCCACACACACACTGTCCACACAGAACCCACACACACACACACACTGTCCACACAGAACCCACACATGAACACACACACACACACACACACGTCCACACAGAACACACACACACACACACACACACTGTCCACACAGAACACACACACACACACACACACACACACACACTGTCCACACAGAACACACACACACACACACTGTCCACACAGAACACACACACACACACACACTGTCCACACAGAACACACACATCACTTTATAAAATCTGTGCAGTCCAGTGCTCAGTTCTGAGAAGCAGAAGATACAGAATACAGTTCCCTTGAGCAAGGTACTGTCCCCAACACTGCTCGCTGGACTTCACACACTAGATTGAGCTCATTAGCTTGTGTACAGACCTGCAGAGCCTGTGCTGGATTCTTTCTCATTCAAGGATCTGATCTTGGTTCAGGGAATGTTCATCAATATCATCAATGTGAAACGTAGCAGTTGGGTGGAAAGACTCTGAGATCCTCCTCGCTGTCCAGAATGTGGTCTATTGATTTCTCTCCTTGTTTGGCTTGATAGGTGCAGCTGGTTGGTCTCGATGAGGAGAGCTCAGAGTTTGTGTGCAGGAACACGTTTGACCACCCGTACCCCACAACCAAGATCATGTGGATTCCTGACACTAAGGGAGTCTACCCGGACCTGCTGGCCACCAGTGGAGATTACCTGCGGATCTGGAGGGTATGAACACGTGGGCTGAACAATAAAAAGGAACTGAGCTTTGCTGAAAAAAGACATCATAACGTGGTGGTCTAGTGGTAGGATGCTCTTCTGTGGACCAAGAGGTTGCAGGTTCAAATCCCACCTCATGCACTCATCTTTCCGTTTGTCTCAGGTGAACGACACAGAGACCCGCCTCGAATGCCTCCTAAACAACAACAAAAATTCAGACTTCTGCGCTCCTCTTACTTCCTTTGATTGGAACGAGGTCGACCCCAATCTTCTGGGTGAGAGGATGTTCTACACAGCACACACTGGGAACACGCTAGTAGATTACGTGTGTGTTTGTGCCATATCTGGATCTAATGGATGTTCTGTGGTATTTCAGGTACTTCCAGTATTGACACCACCTGCACTATCTGGGGTCTGGAGACGGGACAGGTCCTGGGGAGGGTCAACCTGGTGTCTGGTCATGTCAAGACCCAGCTCATCGCTCACGACAAAGAGGTGAGCTGTTTGATTTTGTTTTTTACAACTTATCTGGTATTTTTTTTTTTGGAAAAGTTCAATATAGTTGAACTTCAGTGTAGGTGAATGTGGGTCTACTAACCGGAAAGCAACGGCCCATTTTACAGCCAGTGTTAGTCATAATGAACTGCGTGTTGATGATGTTTCAGGTGATCACATCCTTTTTAATTATCATGAGACAATATAATTAAACCATTTGTATAAAGCAGGTCTCCCCTCAGGTCCTTCCAAACCTACGTCGGGGGATTTGATCACATTTTAGGGCCAAGTCATACAATCTCAAGGACTCTGTTGCTTGTAAAATCGTTCGTAATTTTTATTTCTCAGGGTTTAACAGTTTTCCATATCGTGGTATTTTTGTTTCCTCTGCTGAGCTGAAGTTTTAAAACAGCATCTCCAGGGCTCTGGTGACATTTTAGCTTTAAAAATGAAACTAAACCCCAGAATCGGTCACTTTAGAGGGTCACACCATGTCCCGCTGTCCTGTTTATGATCTTACTTCCTTGAACTGAGAAAACTGCTCCTGTCATTGCACTAAATTTGTTCCCGTTTAAGAAAAAATATTTTGCTTGAAATTTGTAAAAGCTCGGAAGCTGCCGGCTGGGTTTTGTCAGCTCAGCGCAAAGACGGCCTGGTTGTCCTCATACGCGTCGTGGAGCTTCAGCATTTGCTAGCATTTACCCTCCAGCTCCGGTCTTCATTCTCTGTGCATCTAAAACTCTGCAGAGCACCTTCTGTCTGCTCTTTCCAGAGCACTGAAAATGTTGATGCCATCGTTTTGAAAAGTGCAGGTATAATTCGTCTGCAGGTGTACGACATCGCGTTCAGCCGTGCCGGTGGAGGGCGGGACATGTTTGCCTCTGTGGGAGCAGACGGCTCGGTCCGCATGTTTGATCTGCGTCACCTGGAGCACAGCACCATCATCTACGAGGACCCTCAACACCACCCTCTGCTCCGCCTCTGCTGGAACAAACAGGACCCCAACTACCTGGCCACCATGGCCATGGACGGCATGGAGGTAACGTCAGTCAGAACTTCAGCTGGAACACGGCAAGCTCAGAAGCACTTGAAATGTTTCTTTTTATCCTTGTATTTTGAACAGCTCAGAAATGGCCTGTGCAAATTAAATGAATTTTTCCCAGGTTTTTTTTTTTTTCTCCTCCCCCTCAATCTAGTCCTCTCCAACTCCTCCTCGTCCTATCTAGCTAATAGACTATACTATCTATTACATGGTGAGGAGCACAGAGTGAAGGACCGTCTCCCAGGACCGAGTCTGACTGTTTTGCCGCTTTCATGTTTTAACTTTTCTTTTGAGGGGTAAATAAATGGAAACGACTTCAGAATGATCAGGATTTTTTTTTTTTTTTTTTTTTTACATCTTTGTCTTTTTTAGGGAATAAAAAGGGTTTGATGTTGTAAAGCGTGGTGTTGTGATGGAAGACGTAGTTTAGTCGAACACTCGTTTTCCCCTCAGGTGGTCATTCTGGACGTGCGTGTTCCCTGCACGCCGGTGGCTCGGCTGAACAATCATCGTGCCTGTGTGAACGGCATCGCCTGGGCTCCACACTCCTCCTGTCACATCTGTACTGCAGGTAAGCGACCAGCACAGCTACACACACTAACACACACACACACACCAGGTTTCTTGCTATGTCTGCACTACATCTAATCTCCCTTATTCTGAAATTGTATTTTTTTGTTAGGCATATTTAAATTTTTTTGCTTGTTTCAAGTCATTCTTTTAACACAATCCCTTTTCAGTCTTGCTGACTGGAGACACATTTGACCAAGTGTAGATGTGAGACTAAAATCTGATCAGGACACAATCCAGATGCAGTGGTGATCAAGTGTAAACGAGTGTCAGAAACCACATGCACCGAGCAGATCTTGGCTCTACAGCCCGATTCAGAGAGGACGGTGTGAATGTGGATCGGCCCTCTTTACCTGGTCCCTTGTCTTTTCATTTCCACTGTAGCGGACGATCACCAGGCGCTGATCTGGGACATCCAGCAGATGCCGCGGGCGATCGAGGACCCCATCCTGGCCTACACGGCGGAGGGAGAAATCAACAACGTGCAGTGGGCGTCCACTCAGCCCGACTGGATCGCCATCTGCTATAACAACTGCTTGGAGATCCTGCGGGTTTAACAGTGGAGCTGATACTGGCCCCGACTCTCCACACACCGAGGGCAGGGCTAGTCCCAGCGAAAGAGAGGAGGAGGAGGAGGAGGAGGAGGAGGAGGAAGGAGGGAGTGGATGGTTTCTGTGCTGTTGTAGAGGCCTAGAGGTCGCTGGAGGGTTCGGGTAACAAAAGTATTCTGGGGGTTGAAGGAGAGAAGTGTGTGTGTGTGTGTGTGTGTGTGTGTGTGAGGAGAGTGAGTTTGTTTATAGATGTGTGTGTGTGTGTGTGTGTGTGTGTGTGTGTGTTTTCCTGCATTTCATTTCTGTTTGTCCTTTATTGTGTGTTACTCTTGTATTAGGCTCAGATTGGAGTCCTTTTTTCAGTTTGCAGTGGAATCATGACTCTCAGTTTTCGAGTGTGATAATGTTACGACAGTCGAGACACGGCGGCAACGTTTCCCGACCAGAAAAGAAACTTGCTCTCAGTGGCACCGTAAGCAAACTGTGTTTAAGTAGAAAAGACTGTAGTTTCTGAGCAGCCAGCATTGAGATTACCCTGGAATGATTTTTTTTTTTCTTTTATTAGCTTGTGGCAAATATTTCTTGTCTGAGCAAAGTTCGGAAGTGTAAACCTGGGAAAATACGCCAAAAGCCCATTTCTCCGTATCTCCAACGTGCCCTGTTTTTGTTTTCGGGAGTCTGATGTTGCTCTTCAGGTCTACCGTATCAGGCACGTCGAAATGTGCTGCATTTGCTTGACAGCAAGCATGCTAATTAGACCCGAGCTTAGACATTAGGAGGGGTTTTAGTCCCCCCTGACTGTGGGTTGTGATTTTAAATCTCCAGTTATTAAAAAGATCTTAAATTTGAGGAAATGTTTTTCACTCTTCGGAGGGGAATTTCACAGTAACTGATCACGTCCGTGAGAGAGTGGACTTGGTTCATTGTGGACATATTTCTTCAGAGTGGGACAAGTGGTCACATCCAAGAAAAGAAACAAACACCTATGCATGTCTTCAGTGCTTTTTCTATGGAGGTGAAATCTGAGCTGTTGCTTCTTCACACCCTGCATGTGCCTCTCCATCATGAGTACGTTCAGAGCCAGAACCTTCCCAAGAAAACCGGTGAAACAACGTCTCCGGCAGAATATTTATAATCATTTCGGGGTAGAACTCATAGTGGGGGACGTCCAGACTCTCTCCGTTCACCGTTACTGTGAAAAAATCTGACCATTTTCCCGTGAAACCACTCGAGTGTGTTTAACTATTGAATAATGCTGAAAGTATCTTTAAAAAACCGAAGTTAGCGTTTGAACGGCGGCTACTTTTGATATCGTCTCGGTGAGGAAAAAGGGGCACTCTCACTTGTCCTCAGTCTTAACCCTGTCTCGCTTTCGTTGCTGTTTGAAGGTCACTTCCCTTTTTACCGCATGTTCGTGCTCAATGTGAGAGATGTACATACGTATATAAATACTATAAATAAGCTTGGGCGAAGCGTTCATGTTGTGGCTTTTCCAGACGGGTCTCTTGGTCTGTCCATGATAGTGTCCCGCTCCGGTGTAAGGGCGGAGGACACAGGACGTGAACACGGTGGGGCTCTGCTGAGCGCATCCTGACCCAGTCCTCTCTGAAAGAGTGCATACCTGATTGCGTCTGTGTGCCCGACTGCAATGTTTTTCTATTAATAAACCTGCATTGTTCTTCCATAAAAGTGTCGTACTTCTGTGTGCGGACGCTCCTCACGGGGCAACACACACCCTTATTCATAATTCTGGCCCTCTGATTGGTCCGTTAGGAAGTTCTGGTGTTGAATTAAGCCAGGCCTTCAGTCTGGACTGCACTTAAAAAAAAAAAGAAATCTCGGTCTCATCGGCAGGGATTGTAGTATTTTAAAAGTCTCTAGAAAGCTTGAGGTTTCTCCTGAAGGTCCTGACAGTGTCCCTTTAGTGAAAGTGAAAGTGTCTGAAGCACAATGAATGGAGCCATCCGCTTTTAACCCACACGTAACGTGCAGCAGCGGTCAGCCACATCCAGCCCGAGGAGGGATGGGGACGGTACCTCGGGTATTTCAGGGCACTCGGGTACTTCCCATCCTGGGGCCTAGTCTGAACACTAGACCAGCGGTCCCCGACCTTTTTTGTGCTACGGACCGGTTTCATGTAAGACAATTAAAAAAAATTTAAAAATGCAGCTCAGCAATCTGATGAATTAATGGGAGGTTTTGGTCGCTGCAGAAAATCCCACTTCCCAAAGATCAGGATGTTGGAAATGGAAACTCCTTTTTTCGAGCTTGGGGCCTTAATTTTGATGTACCGTCTCAAGTGACCGAGAGGAGCGTTTCATTCAAAATAAAGTCTTTTAGACTCTAATAATCAATAAAACATGTCTATATTCAGTTTTTCTGTGGGGCCCAGTATCGCTCCGCGACCTGGTGCTCTAGACCACCACTGTCCAAACGGACTTGAACCCTGGACCTTCAGATAGTTGAAAGAAATACACTTTGTCTTCTGATTTAGGAGGTATATTTAGAAATGTACAATATAACGGCAACGGCACATCAAATAATGACCTACGACTAATGAGGATTATAACAGTTTCACTGATAAATTCTTTTGTTTTATCTCTATATAATATGTGGATATATAGGTAGTGAGAAAGCTAGATAGATATATATATATATATATATAGTCTTGAGCCCCTCCTTTCTTGATATTTTGCTTCCGAAGAGAAGTCCCTCTACCTGAGCAGCTTCAGAGGAGCGTTTTTTTAAGCCACACAATGATCTACTTATGAATCATTCAATAGTGCATAAATATTATAAACCAATCAATTAGAAATATGTAATTATTGTCATTTCTGGGGTTACATAGTGCAGGATATTAAGTAGCCACCAAAAATAAACTACTTAATTTTACTTTAATACATTATTTTGAGTCCTGAAAGTAGATCAAATATCTGTCCAATGTTCAGTAAATGACTCCCCCTCCACACACACGACCTTGTCAGTTTGTTCTGCGCTACGTGTTATAAATAATCTTTAATCAAAAAAAACAAACAGTTGTAGATGTTGGGCTTCTGGAATTTTTAACAGTCCGAGAATTTCAGTCGAATTGTACAAACGTTCACCTCCTTCAGGCCACGAGCTTCACACACTGATCCAGACAGATCTCTCCATCAATGATCGACAGAAACCAATCTGACCCATCGAATGGGTTCTCCAGAGAACATAGGTACACACACACACACTGCATTTCAAAGTGACTGTTTATATTGTACAAGAGCAAACTTCTCATGATGTGTAACATGATGTCTGATGTTTCCCACGATCACTTACACGCGCATACACACTCACTCACCTACACACCTGAGCATACATTATCAACCAATCAGAATAGAGGGGGCAGAAATAACCACTTCGGGAAGAAACGGCATGCAGGGCTCAAACACACCAAGCCAAAATCAAAAATGGCCGTGATGGACTGGCGACCTGAACTTAGTGCAACACTAACATTAATGATTAGTGTTCTACGTTTCCTCCTTTCCCAAGGTGTGATGACAAGAGCAATCAAAAGATCTCAAACCTCACTTCTACTCAGACGCAGCGAAAAACCGCTCTAGTCCGCTTCACTTTGTATCAAGCATGTTTTGTGACGTCACTGCTTTCTTTCCTGTTACCCAGTGCTGACCAGGGGCCGAGGGCTTTCTTGGTCCTCTGTTTCTCCAAAGGTTTTACCTTCAGTTTTAGGGAACTTTACCTCTGTTCTTCACTGGGGCTCAGATCTGGACTGTGTAAAGCTGCTTTGTGGAAACAGCTGGAAAAAATGTATTCTTCACATCATTTACAGACCATCATTTCTAAAGATCTTTTTACTGTTGTCGTCTCAAAGCAGCTTTACAGAATCCAGGTCTAAGCCATTAGGGAGCAAAGCCAGGGCCACAGAGCCAAACCCACGTAAAAAACCTTGGGAGGAAGGGGAACCCGTCCTCTGATAGACGCTGGATCATCTAGAGAAGAGCTAACGTCATTATAATGAAGTGATTCTGAGCCAATCTGCAGGTGTTAAATACTCCCACACGAATGTCCAGCTCCTGTAGCCTGACGGCATCTAAAGACAGTTGGCTCGGTGCGTCAGGGCCGCTGCATCCTGTGAATCATGCGATTCGCTGAATCGGACGGCTTCTCTCTGCGTCAGATGTCAAACCCGATCCACTCTTTCTCCTGGGGCCACTTCAGGTGTGAACTGAATGCTTCTTTATCCATGAAAATGTTCCATATAATCAGAACAACTGAAAAAATTCAAAATTCTATACATCGAAAATACATTGCTGTAGCTAAATAACACGAAATGAAGTTAGAAAATGCCCAAGATATTTTCTTATAACAGCAACTCCTGGTCAGAATAACTTCTACGGGTACGGTTGGATTTAGAGAGGAAAGAAATAATGTCCCGCTCAGGGAAGGCGCTGCAGGAACGATTGCTAGGAGCAATCTGGAGAGAAGGGGTACGGAGGGTCTGTCGTGGCAAGATATTCCTTCGCAAATGTCACATTGATAACTGTGAAGCTGTGCACAGTGACACGTCATGCTTTGTGCAGATTTTTATTCTCAAACGTGAAAGCAGCCGTCACCCAGTGCTCCTTTACAGACGAGAAGCTCCTGAAAGAGGCTTCCAAACGGTGACGCTACTGGGAAAAACAGTTCAGCAGATCTCCTCCTCTCTCTTACCGAGGAGAGATATGGCACAAAGTTCCTCATTTGAAGAACGTCCGGTCAAACGCACAGGTTTGACTCTTTGCACCCCGATGGAGGGGCCAGGCTCCTTCCTCTCCTTCCTGAATGCATGATGGGCCCTCGCACCCTCGCACAAGTTTGGTTTGCATGTAAACTGTAATAAAACAGCCTGCATGTATTAAAAAGGTCAAACTCTTTGCTCCCGCAATCCCTTGAAAAAGTGTGCTTTTGCAGCTTTGCTGAAATGTATAGTCACATGCCCACGTTTGGGTGCCCCTGCTCAAGTGATGTGTACGCCATCCAGACAAAAAGTTTGCTGAAATGAAAATACTGGGAGGAAACTACGGCACATCGAAAAAGTTATAATTCAATCTAAAATTTTGGAAAATAAACAGAAATTCCACTTCAAAATCCATGTTTAAGTGTGAAGCCTGTAAAGGATGTGCACATATTTTCACTGGAACATTTTGAATAGTTATATAAACTCTACTCATGGGGCGCCTGAGCCGACATATGACTGTACATTAAGAAAAGGACGTGCTATTCCCTTCCTAATGGAACTCCTCTGGGATTCGGGAGGGCTCAGAGCTGTGCAGCGCTACGTTGCTACGAGCGTGCAGACATCGGTTGAATCCAGAACCCTAGACGAATTCCGTCTGAAATGACTTGGACCTAGCTGCGCCGGTGTTCAGCTTCAGAGGGATGTTTTGCCCGATTTTGCCACTGCTTCCCTCCGGAGAGCCATGTTTTGTTCAGTTGTCCACTTGTGCTTTGTTCGGTGTGTGTATGCGCATCAGTGACTCTGTGACGGGTCCTTCCCACCTGACATGGACTTGCCCGTGTAGAGTAGCAGCTTATGATTCACTTAAACCTCACAGTCCTGCAGATGATTTGGGAGAAAAAAGAAGGTGCAAGAAAAGGAGTGTGAACTGTTCTGTGGCCAGCACCGGGCTGCTGCAGAGTGTGTGACAGTGGCTCCACACGAATGTCCCGAGTGTGGTGGGCCCACAGGACGGGGAGATAAAACAGACCGAAGTCCTCTGTGGGTTCTAGCTGCCTGGAAGGACGGGGTCGGACAGGTGCCTTTGGATCGCCGCCGTTGCGTCCCGCGAAACGCTGGGGTTCTCCAGATGTTCGGGGAGCGATGGGAAACGCAGGCTGCCACCCAGAGGTCCAGGGGAACGGGCCTTGGCCTGCATTTCGGTTTGTACTTGAGTTTGGGCCTGGGGCTGGAAATGTGGAGGGACATTCAGAACCCCAGGAGCCCCCAGTTCAGTCTCTGGGGACATGGACATTGTGTCGTCCGAGGCTACGGTCAGGTGAACACCGCTGGACAGAGACTCTCGAGACTTGTGGATGAGGTTGTCAGAGTCAGGGCTCTGTGGGGCAAGAAGAAAGGCAAAGAATGTTACTGTCGAGAAGCAGTTTTTGGGTTCGTTTTACAAACTGTGTCCTGATAAAGGGAGACAATCCTGGAGGACAGGTGTCCAGCCGTTTGTCCTGTCCTGTTTAAACACACACAGTTGGGTTGTGAATGTGTTTGCTGAGAGGAGCTAAACCGTACTGGATACCTGCCCTCCAGGATCAGCGCTTATCAAATCAAAAATGACAATTATCATATGGGATAATGTTAATCGACTAACTGATAAAAACCACTGGTGGGAATCTGAATCAGAATTAGGTCTATTGGCCAATGGTGTTTTACAGTTTGTTTCCGGCTGTTAGCTACAAAGTCTATAAGAAGTAAAACGAGACACTGAAATAAAAAAAAAATAAAAAATCAGTGCTGAGATGTGCTGCAACACTATTGGTGCACAACTGATAGATCAGAATAACAGAATAACGTATTTATTTAATTTTCCCAAATGACTAGACAGCCTATTGGAACAGAATGAAGTATGTTTATTATGTATCTACTGGTTCGGGACCTTCCAATTATGTGGAAGGACTTTACAGGACTTTACTAGGACTTTACAGCTGTTCCCTGAAGCATCAAGCAGCAGCACATCTGTCACACCTGCATTTAGCAAAATCCTCTACAAGCAGGCTCACTGTTATAGGCGAGGGGCGGCTTTCGTTTATCTGAACAGAGGGTGGGATGGGTGCCGGCCCACGGAGGACTGAGCCCCCTGTCCCGTACAGAGTGGACGGGGGAGGAGGAGACACAGCACTGTAGGCTGGGGGGACCGGAGCCATCTGTCTCTGGAGCAACTGCAGAATAACGTTAATATCAGCCGTCATCCGCGTCTCCAGCCTACAGGGAGAGAGTAGGAAGCTTTAAAAGAGGTAAGGATGCAGAGTGAAAGACTGAAGAACTGAAGAAAAAGCTAGAAAGAGGGAGAGAATTGGTAGTAACAGAAAGGAAATAAGGAGAAAAATGTTTTAAAAAGCAAAGACAAAGAAAAAGGGCCATGAGAGATGTAATGAAAGAAAAAAAATGGAGAAACAGAAAAGAGATAATAATATCCACAAAGCAATAATAAATTATACAAATACAAATAACTAACACAATTGACTCAGTAACTGCTGTAAATGTAAGTGAAAGTGAAAGCGACAACCCTTGTCATTGCAAGGTCACAGCACAGCAAGCGTGAACCACAACGAAATTGGACCTCTGCTTTTAACCCATGCACACAAACACCGTGCAGCAGTGGGCAGCTATTGAAAGCGCCCGGGGAGCAGTGACGGGGACGGTACCTTGCTCAGGGGTACCTCAGGGCAACCTACTTGTGAGGGAATCGAACCCACAATCTTCCGATGAGGGGCCAACTCCCTAACCACTAGGCCACCACTGCCTGATTCACTATCTACTGTAAATGATTCAGTAACTGCTGTAAATGATTCAGTATCTACTGTAAATGATTCAGTAACTGCTATAAATTATTCAGTAGCTACTATAAATGATTCAGTAACTACTGTAATTGATTCAGTAACTACTGTAAATGATTCAGTAACTGCTGTAAATGATTCAGCAACTACTATAAATGATTCAGTCACTGCTGTAAATGATTCAGTTACTGCTATAAATGACTCAGTAACTACTGTAAATGATTCAGTCACAACTACAAATGATTCAGTGACTACTGTAAACAATTCAGTTACAGCTAAATGATTCAGTGACTACTGTAAACAATTCAGTTACAGCTAAATGATTTAGTAACTACTGTAAATGATTGAAAATGATTCATAATCAAAGAGTTCATTAATATTCTCTGTAACTTTGTAAATGTGAAAATAAGTTTAACTAGAGCCTGTTATAATTTTGGTTTTTTAACATCACAAGCATCACTGTCTCAAACCAACTCTTTTTACAGTTGATTGTCTAGTACTGATTTTAATGATTAGCTTTTTTACTGGAAAATGTAATGTATCTGATTGTAATGAATGAATGAATGTATGATTGTAAGTGTCGGAGGAACTGAGGGCTCACGGGGTTGAGTGAGTCCTCCAGGGTGTGTTCCAGGCTCTGACCTGTTAAGCTGGGACTGCAGTAGCTCGAGGCGGGCCTGCAGCTCGCTAGGCCTCTCTTCCAAACACACATTGCGGTGGTGGGGGCACACACGGGCTGATGATGAGTGCCTCGGACTCTCCGAAAACTGACTCGGCCTGCGCTCGGGCCAGTATCCGTACACGTTCAGAGACCCTGGAAAAGATGAGAAGAAGAGAGAGGAAGGATGCTGAGTAACGGGAAGGAGGAAAATGAATACACACAGGCCTTCATTCAACAGTTTGGCAATTCATCCAGATTTCCCCGAATCTACACAATTCTCCAGCATTTTTGTGTCTAAAAATTCCATCTACAGTTTTGCACCAAAGGCACATGTATTTAGTCCAGAGTTAGGTGTTAAATTTTAATAATGCATCATACTGACAGAATTCTGGCTTAAAGACTTTTCCTTTCTTGCACACTATTTTTTTTTCCATGTTTATAGATGAATGTAATCAAACTGCTTTTAGACATGCTCCTTGGGTCACGCTGACCGATGGTCATCAGAAGAGAGATGTTTATTTCTCAGGCACATCAGAAACAGAGGCCTTTCAGGAAGTAATAAAGCCAATAAAAAGGATAAAAAGTGGTATTAAAGTAGAATTCAAGTTAAAAATGTATGATAAATTTACATTTGCAGCATTTAGCAGACGTTCTTATCCAGAGCGACTTCCAGGTCCTGATTACAGGGACAGTCCCCCTGGAGACACTCAGGGTTAAGGGTCTTGCTCAGGGACCCAGTGGTGGTAGTGCCAGAGGTGGGATTCGAACCGGGGGCATCTTGATCCAGAGGTCCATAGGCAAGTATCCTACCACTAGACCTTGGGGTTAATCTGATCTCCAAGGGAATCTGGTAACATCAACAGCTACCTGCCGTTTCACTGCATGGGTTACATTTAAGGAAAACTGTTCCCCCAAACTATTCCTGTAGTAGATTATTAGAAATGTTTCTTTTTCTCTTTACCTGAGTAGGGATGGGCCCCCCGTTCCACGCCCCCCGCCATTCCTGCCGAGGAGCTGTTGGGGGACAAGAGGCTGACCACCGTCGGTGGATAATCTCGCACGTCTGGAGGGTAGATGTCTCCCCGGCTGTGCCCTGGAGGTTTGACTTCATCTTCACTAGACAGGGATCCTGCACTTGCACTGCTGCACAGTTCATCCCAATGAGAGTGTGATAGTGCCTCCCTGTGGTTCCCCATGGGGGCACATGACTGGTCTGGATATGCATCTTCCCTATCCATCCCATCTGAACGCAGAAAAGGCACAAAAACTCAGATCAGACATCCACAGGACCAAAAAAATGCACGCGTGACTTAAAGCAGACTCGGCACTTAGCCAGGCACTGCACATGCACAGTCGTTTTTTTTTGTTTTGGGTCGAATTACACATTAGGTTGAGGTGTAAATAAGTAAACATCCTATATTCACCAAAAAAGAGTCATTTTGTATTAATATGTGCAGAAGTGTGTCTCTGGGATGTTTCCTTTTTTTGCAGTTAAAAAAGAAACTGTCATTTGACCAGGGGCACCAAAACATTTGCATATGGCTGTTTATAGGAAAATAAACAGGTTTACCGGGTCGATTGCGCCGGAGGGAGTTTCTCCTGCGCCTGGCTCGACGGTAGCCGCAGTCTGACTCCTCACTGGGGGTTGGCTGCATAATTCTGTCTGCCTGATACACACAAGCTTCAGTAACTCATATAATGGCGCGCACACACACACACACACACACACACACACCGGCCCAATATTCAGTATTCTGCAAATGTCTGGGGCCACCACTCATTTCTTCACTTTTTGCTTCCAAAGAGAAACAGTTCCACCAAATCCCACCATGCATCTGCTACTGTGAATGCTATCTCCAAGCTTCAAGAGTTCAAACGTTCCCCTTGCTGTGAGCGTGATTCATCCATTCATCATTACTGAAGCTGTTTATCCCATGCAGGGTCACAGGGAGCCTATCCCTGCACTCACTGGCCGAAGGCTGAGAAACGCTCCGGACGCGTCACCAGTCCATCACTGGCTGGTCATGTTCTCTCTACACATTAAACACAGCTTAGGGGAGCACGAACGCACAGCGTGGGACTTACATCTCGGAGGTTGAAGGTGATCTCCAGGTTGGTCCAAAAGCTGTCAGAGAAGTCCGGGTACATGTCCAGCACCTCCAGCAGGTCGTCCCGCAGGATCTTGTGGAGGTCACAGTAGGTCAGAGCCCTCACATCTGCACTGGATTTCCCAGGCCTCCCATACAAACTGATGGGCTCCCCGAAGATATCGTTCTTACCTGGCCAGAAAAAAGAGGAAGGGGACGTAACAAAAAGAGGGACGTCTGTCAAAAATCTCACTCTCGTCATTCGAGCGTCTCAATTCATTTTAAGCAGCCCATTTATTTATGGAAAATCATGGAAAATGGTCCTTTATTTGTTGCAAGCCTTTTGATTTCATTCCAAATTTGAGCTTATGTGGTTGATCTTCCTTTACACTTGAGGTTTTTTAATGTGTTAATGACCAATATTGATCGTCTGTCTGAACACATCTATAAACTCCATGTTAGAAATGAAATTATTAAGAGTTAAACGTGTTAAAAAATAATTCTATTTAAAAAGTTATTAAGAAAATCTCTATTTTCATCACATCAGCCTCAGGACACATGATAGATCAGCTCACTGTGTCACTTTATTAAAATGGGTTTTTTTATGTGTTGTTTAGAAATGATATAAATAATGATATGAACTAGGTTAAAGCTATATTTCATTTCCACATCTGCACAGCTCTCGAACGGCCCACAATTTTCTCAAAGTACTCTTTAGGGACCCCCAGACAGTTCGCATTTTCATCTTCTTTGCTGCTCACTCTTAGGGCCGTCGGTGGCTCCCTGAGGATCACTTTGAAAATCCCTGTTCTTGAGCAGACACTAGGTGGCACTAAACCGGTTCGGATGCAGAGATGGTGGCAAATACAGACGCAATCTGACTTTTGACCTAAAGATAATCAATATGGCATGATCAATAAGACACAAGTACATGGAGTCACCCTGGTTTATCAGAGCAGAACAGGAGAGACAGAACCAGATGCAAGCAGAGGAAAGAACAAACAGGACAAAAACAGGCTGTGAGAGAGCAGAACACCAGACCAAGAGCATAACAGGTGCACAAACAAGACATGATCCAAAAAAGCAAATGAATTTAAATTTAAAGTCTGGAGAACAAGCTAATGTATATAAAATCTTTAGCTCAAAGGTTGCCGATAACCCAGATCTGCTTCTTTAGTTTCAACGAGGTTAATACAGCAAGCAACTGAGGAAAGCTTATGTCTCCTACTGAGCGTCATGTCTTAAACATTACACAATCCTCTCAGACCAGATGACCAGATACCAGAATTAGATGATCACTGCAAACTATTAGAAGATGCTTTTACCTAGAATGGCCACCACCACATCCTCTCTGAGAATCTCGATGGAGCCACGAGAGATGAAGTAGAGTGCGGTCAGCACGTCACCGCTGTGCACTAAGGTGTCCCCCGGCGGGGCGTGGGTGGTTTTAAAGCGCATGGCCAACGCTCGTAAGCAACCCTTGCTGGCCCCACGGAACGCCTTGCAGTTCTGCAACAGACTCCGGTTCAGATGCAGACAGATATCAGCCTGCAGACACTCGGGGAAACCCTTCAGCACCTGGATGAAGACACAGAGATGTAAACTGATGGAGAGAAAGAGAGATAAAATGAAAGAAGAACAGGGAATACTGAATGAGCCGTCATATAAAAACAGGTAAACAGAAATGAATGGCCCATAAGGGGCAGCAATGGCCTAGTGTTTAGGGATTAGGGCCCAGGATCAGAAGGTTGAGTGTTCGAATCCCGAACCAATAGGTTGCCCTGAAGTGCCCTTAAGCAAGGTACCGTCCCCATCACTGCTCCCCGGGCACTGGATATAGCTGCGCACTCCTGCACAGTATGTGGGGGTTAAATACAGAGAAGGCATTTCTTTGTGTTTCTCTGTGTGCTGCGTTCACAATGACGAATAGTCACTTTCACTTAAGGAGTGAAAGCGTTTAAGGGGCAGCGGTGGTCTAGTGGTTAGGGAGTTGCCCCCACATCAGAAGATTGTGGGTTCGATTCCCCACCAGTAGGTTGCCCTGAGGTACCCTTGAGCAAAGTACCGTCCCCGTCACTGCTCCCCGGGCGCTTTCAATAGCTGCCCACTGCTGCACAGTGTTTGTGTGCAGGGGTTAAATGCAGAGGTCCGATTTCATTGTGGTTCACTGTGTGCTGTGCTGTGACCTCGCAATGACAAGGGTTGTCACTTTCACTTTTTTTAACAAAAAGGTTGACAATTTTCCTCTTTCTTCACAACAGTCAAGACACATCCAGTGTGAAGCTTACTTGTCTAGCTTTTGACTGGAGAAATAAATAACAACAAATAATTCATGATATCATCACAAACCATATTGCTCGGTAATCTCAGACTGCTTTACGTGACACTGACTTCCTGCTGTCTGTGAACTTTTCAGGACACATGACTTTTCAGGAAACCTGCACAGTAAAAACGGAATTTGGTCTGTTACTACATCATCTGTAGTGTCCTCGACCTCGTCCCACAGAGGGATAGTGAGACTCACAGCGTTCATGTCGATGCCGTTGGTGTAGGACCACGCGTGCTGGAAATATTCCTCCAGCCTTTGGCGCAGGCCTCCCGGGATCTGGTGGAAGCGGATGAACTCCTTTACCCTCAGCATCTGCGTGTGGTAGCGTGCTGTTCCCGAGTACAGGCGCTGGATTATAGCTGATACGTTTCCAAAGATACTGGCATACATCAGGGCTGGTGAGAGCACATAGAACACAGTGAGGGTTACATGATGTGCAGGCCATTCACGGTTCCAGATCTGGAGTCGTGTTCTCTCCACTGTTACACTGGCGATGCTGCTTGGCAATGTTCTAAACTGATTTTTAGAACAGAGTCAAGTGGAGAGCATAAAAAACGTTTGGCCCCTGGAACACTACTTTTTAACGAGAATGTGAAAATGGAAGGGAAAAGAAATCAATCCCAATGGTATCATGTGACCCCTGAGTCCATTCCCCACACTGCAAAGAAATCGACAAGTTTCCCTTCGATGTTTCTCTACTATGTTCCACCGAAGCCACTCAGTTGCAAAACCGTAACCATTTCAGACACTGAATTAAGCAGAAATTAAGTTGCAAACATCCTCCTTTAACACCCCACTTCCCCTTTAACCATGAGACTAATTCGGCTGACAAGTAATGGAAACTTGTACACAACAAATTAGCATCATGCAGCCTGCCTGCCTGCCGACCCCATCAGATAAAGACTTGTTCATTCATTTCTGTCTTCTTCTGTGGTTCTCATCTCATCTCATCTCTAAATATACAGGCCCACTGCTTGTACTGTTTTTAGATACGCATGTCCATAGTGTCAGAAACCATACAAGCAAGCTAGTTTGCTTTTACTGAACAACTTGAGACTGTTTGTGGCAGGGGTGTGAAAACACTGTGAAAACTGACAGGCCACGTGGGGTAAATCAGGTGATAATATTTGAGGGGAAATTCCATCATTTTATCAAAATTTGTGGACGAGCAGTTCGATGTAAACGGTCTTACAGAGTGTTTTGATGCGAAATGCGTGTAAAACTCTTAACTCTATAAAGTTCTTCAAGCATCTCGATTCACCAACACCGGGAAGGATTTTCATTGCCTCCCAAAAAGGGACAAAGAAAAGTAGCAGGGTCACTCACAGCCAATGAGCATGACGCAGATGGAGAAGATTTTCTCGGGGTTGGTGTTGGGGGAGACGTTTCCAAAGCCAACGCTGGTCAAGCTGCTGAAGGTGAAGTACAGTGCTGTGACGTATTTGTCCTTGATGGAAGGCCCCGAGGTTGCATCCGAGTCGTTGTACTGTTTCCCGATCTGGTCGGCCAGGTTGTCCAGCCAGCCAATCTTCATGCCGCCAATACGGACAGAGCCGGTACGCTCCACATTGCCAATGGCGTACCAGATGCAGGCCAGCCAATGGGCAATGAGGGCAAAGGTACACATGAGGAGGAACAGGACGGCTGCCCCGTATTCAGAGTAGCGGTCCAGTTTCCTCGCCACGCGCACCAGCCGGAGCAACCGCGCCGTCTTCAGGAGGCCAATCAGAGTGGTGGTCTGAGGCTGAGAGGAGGGGGATGAGAGGATTTAGGCAGCAGTAGGATTTTCTTTAGCATCTTAAACAAGGGCCTGTGTGTGTTCCAACACTTCCAAATCTTTACTGCAACTCAAAGCTAACATAGCAGTTACTGAATCAAAGGTCGCAGCAGTTTCTGAACGATTTAGGACCATTTCTGAATCATTTGTAACAACTACTTAATCATTTAGTCACCATGGGTAACCAAATCATTTATAGTAGTTCCAGACTCTTGTATACCAATTACTGAATCGTTTAAAAGCGCTTACAGAATAGGTTCACTCATAGCAGTTGCAGAATAATTGATAACAGATACTGAATCCATTCAAAGTCATTTCTGAATAATTTACACTTGTGACAGATTCAGTTAAAAGAGATTGAATCAGTTACAGTAGTTAAAATTATTTACAGTAGATACTACCTAAAGATACTTTAGATTAACAGATAACTGAAAAACAAGTTTATTTTATGTATATTTTGTTTAGAATCATTGAAAACTTTTGTGTTCCGTTGTGAGTTTTTTATACTTGATGGATTGATTTTTTTTGCTTCTTAAGCATATCCTTGATTGGAGAGTTCAGCGCTCAACCTCCTAAAGCCCTCACTTTACAAACTGTGCTTCTCCAGGGCCTGAGCTGAGACTTGTTTACAGCACTTTGTGCAATCAGATAATTTCCACAAAATCTTCATTCTTCAGGAAGATGACAGTTGCAGTCAATAATTCATACTAAATGACTGCTTGCAGCCAAATACCATCCTTCCATCAATACATTGCAAAAATGTTGCCTTTAGTTTAAAAAACACTACATCAGATGTGGCTTAGTTCATTCTACACGGGTTTACTGGATGTGTATTGCTATTTCTATTAGAAGTTCCCTTCCACTGCAAATAAAACAACTTTGGAAGTTAATCATGCATTTACTTTTATGGCTTTTAGCAGACGCCCTTATTCAGAGCGACTTCCATTTCCTAACTCCAGGGGCACTGCAACTATGGGTGGTAGTGCTGGAGGTGGGATTCCAACCTGCCTCTTGGTTCATAGACGAGGATCCAACCACTAGACCACACCCACTCATAGATCTTGTTCGGGACTGGTGAACAATTTTTGTTTCATACTTAATTCCAGTGTATTTTTCTAAGTAACCAGCTAAACTTATTAGCCTGAAATCCATCTTTCAGGTCCACAGAACTAAACATGGGCCTGAGGATTCTGAGGCTTCTTCACTTGAATGTTGCTGAACAGTCAAAAGAGGTGAGAAGAGGAATGGGACTGTGCTCTGCTGTTACGGTAGGCGGCGCTCTGCCCTGATGGTGCACACCTTTGCTCGCCTGGGCAACAGGTGTGCTTCATGGGGGGCTGACTTTATAAAGCCCAATGAGTCAGAGCAGCGCGTCGGTCATTGTTTACGCGCTTTGTTCACGTGGTTCCTGAGTTCTAGTTATGTTTAATTAAGTTGAGCAATGTTCGAGTAACAACAGAGTGTTACATCTGCCTTTAGCAAGTGCTACCTGACTATGACATGTTCTGATTTCAGGAAATTTGTGTTTAAAGCCAAAACAATTAGGCTTTACTTTGAAAATGCACAGAATTACATGAGTTGTCTAAACACACACAGAATTAAAACACAATTAATGGGCTATGCAAACACACTGCGTGTGCAGGCATTCAGAGGAAAGTTTTTTTTTTATCTAAAAAACCTAATTTATGCTTTCTAAGCCGTTATTCCATTGATAAACTTTAGTTTGGAATGCAGCACCAATGAATGCATGTAAGGAATATGTCAAATTATATAATAACATATTTTCTATGTCAGTTAGCTTGGGAAATACATTCAATTCTGATTCTCAATCTCAGACGAGTGGTGGACCAGCTTTGCGGTAATGACAGAAACGGAAGAAAAAGGTTTTTCAAATTCGTTATATTAAGTGGAATAAAGTGGCACAGAGCAGGCAAAAAAGTCAATTCTGATGCATATCTTACAGAAAAGCACTGAAAAATCAGAGAAAATAATTGCAGGCCTATGAGGACTCTTATTATTTGTGCCAACGGAACGGTGGCTTTGTTGGTGTGCCCGCTGTCAGCAAACTAAATTAGGAACTGAACACCAACACAATGAATAAATACTCAGGAATTTAAATCTTTCATATTTCAAATAATTCCCCTTCATATCTCTCTAGAACCTCTCACCTCATCTGATCCTGACCTCAGGATGAGCAGGTCGAATGGAATGGCCGCCACAATGTCGATGAGGAACCAGCCTTTGAAGTAGTGCTGGGCTATCCGGCCCGGATGGCTCACCACCTCGTCGTTGTGGTTCACGTACGTGGTGCGGAAGTTGATGATGATGTCGATGATGAACATGACGTCCACCACCAGGTCCACCACATTGAGCGGGCTGCAGGTGTAGCCGCAGGTGTGCTGTTTCCCCTTCTCTTGCTCATCGAGCAAGAAGGCAGCGCTGTATGGTGTGAAGACGGCCGTGTAGAGCACCAGCAGGAGGATCACCCAGTCCCACACCGCCTTAAAAGGGCTGTAGTGCAGGATGGTCCACTTGTGGATGCGT
Organism: Hepsetus odoe; assembly: GCA_017165825.1. Classification (NCBI taxonomy): domain Eukaryota; kingdom Metazoa; phylum Chordata; class Actinopteri; order Characiformes; family Hepsetidae; genus Hepsetus; species Hepsetus odoe. The sequence goes on from CM029384.1 coordinate 2,011,744, forward strand.
GGGGCCTGGAGCTTGTACTCGGGAAGCACATCGGCTCCCAGAGACAGCACCTGAACGGGGACAGGGATGTAGATATTATTAACATTATTATATTATTGGGAAATAAGCTTACTACAGACCCAAAGACACGAAGCAATCAAACTTTGCAAAAAAAAAGAATGATATATTTTCATGAGGTACAAGTGATGGGTTTATTAATATTAAACAACAAGGTTTCACTGAGGCCCTGGACTGAGCAATATAGCTAAAAATGTAAGATGTGATATTATTAAGCCTTTATGATGATCAGCATTAACATTCAGCATTAATGGAAGGATACTCGCCAACAGACTAAGTGACTGCAGGTTCAAATCCATCTCCAGCAATACCACCATTGGGTTCCTGAGCAAAACCCTTAACCCCAAGTTGCTCCAGGGTGACTGTCCCTGTAGTTTACAAATGTAAGTCGCTCTGGATAAGAGCGTCAGCTAAATGCCGTAAATGCAATAAGAAGAAGGCATTTATGCATTGCAATGGAAATGAACTATTTGCTGCCAAAAATGTAATACTTGTTAGTTACACTAGCAAAAATATCTGTTTAGGAAAAGGGTTTGTTGTTTAAAGGTTTGTTTTTCACAAAATTAAATGATATACCACTGGTAAATCTACTCCTAGGTCTCTTTTGTACTGAAAGACCTTAGGGACCCTCAGCGAGCTCACATATTTCCCCGTTTGCTCAACATAAGGCAAAAAAAAAGGACGGTCTGGATTCCTGAGATTTGAGTTGAACCTCCCATCAGTATCTGAAAGAGTCCACATAGTGCACACTAAGGCCTTGGCCACAATAAATTAAAGCCAAGTGAAGATTTTCAGAAATATATCATCCTTTGATACATTAAACTATTAAAAATATCTGTATTTTTTGTGTTTTACAATTGAACAATCTAGTTAAGGCACCTGGGGAGCAGTGATGGGGACAGTACCTTGCTCAGGGGTACCTCAGGGCAACCTACTGGTCTGGGATTCGAAGCCATGACCTGCCGATCCTGCAGCCTAGTCTCTCAACACTAGGCGACCGCTGTGCCACTTTATTTTGGCCTTATCCAGAGTTAGAGTTAGAAGCGGTCTAGACTGTGTGACAAACATCAGTTAAAGCCAGAATAACTTTTCTATGTCTGGATTTTGTGAAAGGTTTTCAATTTGTCACCTTTCAGACATTTTTTCTCAGCTGTGAACAATCACACAGTGCTTACAGCACACACAGTCGCCTTTCAGACGGAAAGGGAAATCACTCAGACAAGATCAAACGATAAAGCAGAGCTTCTGTAGAGATGCTCTCTTTAGGAGGACTGTCTATAAGCGTGAATCTCCACTAAAACAACTTAAGTTGTATTTAAAACAGACACAGGAGATGGTATGGTACGGGGTTTAATGGACGAGTCTCTTGAAAGAGGAGGTTAAATTTGGCATTTGGGTAAATAAAGGTGATTCCAGAAACACTGTTCATGGGGCTCTACGGGGTCGGATTCTGTGAAGAGGACCAAGAGGTCCGCAGGTTTCAATCCCGCCTCCAGCACTACCACCGTTGGGTTCCTGAGCAAAACCCTGAACCCATAGTTGCTCCAGGAAGTACATGGAAGTCAGATAGAGACTGGCTGAACAAAATCACATTCACATTCTGAGACAAAAACTGGGAAAAAGATTAGAAGGCTAAATCATATTTATTTGATAGGAGCACTCATTTACATATAGAACACTTCAGAACAGCAAGGCCAATTCATTTGTTTCTGCTGTGGAGTGAACACGTTTGGGTTTCAGAGTAAAAGATGAACATCATGAGATGATCAGATATTCAGATTTTATTTTCTGGTATCAACATCGAGCTTCGTTACTTTACATAGAACACAGCATGTCTGAACGAACATTGACACATCAACAATGAACTTCATCAGGCAAGAAGAGGAAAGTTTTAGATGCTCCTATCCAGAACGAGTGCTCAGTAGTCCATATCTGTTCTACATTGCCGTAACCTAGATTTAAGCGAACTGTCGACTGACTAAAATTTACTTGAAAATGTTCCGTTCCAATGCTTTTGCTCACTAAAAAGTGGGTGTTCGGATACAAAAGTTACTATGTTCTATGTAATTCTAGATGTGACATATCTAGATGTAAAGGTCAGGAAATCATCTTCTTCTTCTTCTTCTTTCGGCTGCTCCCGTTTAGGGGTCGCCACAGCGGATCAACCGTCTCCATTTCTTCCAGTCCTCTGCATCTTCCTGCTTCAAACCGACCGCCTGCATCTCCTCTCTCACCACGTCCATAAACCTCCTCTTTGTTCTTCCTCTTCTCCTCTTTCCTGGCAGCTCCATCTTCAACATCTTCCTCCCAATAAACTCCTCGTCTCTTCCGGACATGTCCAAACTTGCTTCTCTAACCTTATCTCCAAAACGTCCAACCTGAGCTGTCCCTCTAATGTACTCATTTCTAATTCTGTCCATCCTCGTCAAACCCAACAAAAATCTCAGCATCAAATAAAAGATGAAAATCTGATTTCTCATCCTATCTCATCTTTTGATTTCAATCCCAAACAAGTTGAGAGCAAACCGAAAACAAATGAACGGGTCGTGCTGTTCCAATATTTTAGGAGGGGCTGCATGTCGTATGAGCATTATCTGTTCATGTGGACCACGTCGCTGGAGTACCTGCTCCAGTGATGCTCTAACACTAAGTACCTCTCAGCTCCCACTCTTTGAACACCACTGTGTTGGTGGATCTTTTAGTGATCACACCATCAGCCAATAGCTCTAATGTTCCATTAGCAACCGGTGATTATGGCTGGCTCGGGGGACCATGGCAACTGCTGGTTCCCATGGAAACCACAAATGGATCAAGGGACATCAGTAATGTGGAAAACCTGGTGGAATGGGAAAAAGGGACTTCCCTCACCAGTCAATGGCCATCACTGGTTACCATGGTATTCGAATTCACCTCAAAGCTGAACATGTCTGAAGTGGCATCTGAGACGGCTGGAAATAGTGGGTGTTGTGGGAATTTCCTAGCACAGAAATAGCTTGACCCAGAAACTCATGCTGTCAACAATCAACTCATCACTTGCTAATAGTTTGTTAAGATCTGACATGATCCAGTTCACTGCAAAGAGCAGGAAGCCTCATCTATTTCGGCTGAATGACCCCTCAACACTTTATTTCCATGGGATGTAAAAACCTCTAACATCCAGCCCTGCAGCTTTATTAGTCTCAGCTTTAACTGACACTCTACACAGACGGAAACAGAAATAGAAGAGGAAAAGCAAACCGCAATGCCAAGTCGATGTTTTGCAAGTGCACTTTGTGAGGATATGAACAGACTTTTTACACCGTCTTCAATCAGATTTCATATGTACACACACACACACGCACACACACATCACTGCATACCATTGTAACCACCAGATATAACCACATGCACTATGTATAACCGATTACACAACACTATACATCTTAATACACCACATAAATCCAATTGCACATCACTATACATAACCTAAACCGTGTATACTTAATTATACGTTACTATACACCATCACATACCATGTATGCCCATTTAAACATAATTTATACTGAGCTTTATCTCAAATATACCTCCCTGAACACCATCTATAACCATATATACACATAACTGAACACATATTTACACTTTTAACACATATATTCCCAGTTTTGCATCAATATACAGCATAGTATCCCATCTTAAACTAGTAATTAATACATTACTGAACATGGGTACATTATCTTTTTCAACCAGTTAACACCATTAAACAATGTCTTTAAGCAGTTATACGCCATCATACACTGCATTTACCCAGTAATTCCACCTAACACGCTGTCATACACTGTTTTTAACTGGTTTTACACCAACACATGCTTAAACCCTTCATACATCACTACACACAACTTTAAACCACTCCCAAGCAGCTCCCTGCCTGTTAAAGCCATACTCGCGGTACAGCTCCTCTAAGGAGGAGAAAACTCTACATCTCTAAAGAAGGGTTGCCTCGTGTGGGCCAAAGTTGGTTCGGGACATTAGGACATTGCATTCAGCAGCAGGAAGTTAACCTAAATTCATCCACTTGTCTATTGAGAGGACAAACATATTTTAGTACAAATACATAAGTTCTCTCCCTCACTCATTTTCTGAGCCGCTTGTCCTAATTAGGTTGCGGAGGGTGTTGGAGCCCATCCCAGCTCTCACAGGGTGAAGGGCAGGGAAACACCCTGGACCAGTCCATCACAGGGTGGACATACAGATAAACACACACACACACACACACACACACACACACATCTCCATCTCCAGTCCACCTGATGTCTTCGGTCTGTGGGAGGAAACTACAAAGACACGAGGAGGAACTCCAGACACTCCACACGCCCAGACTGCACCGTCTGGGAGTGGAACCCAGGACTTTCTCGCTGTGAGGCAACAGCCACTGTGCTGCCCAAATACGGAACTCAAATTTTCCTTCAAATATTTATAAATGAAGATTTCATTGCTAAAATATATTTTCACGTCTATTTTTCCCCCAAATCCTTGCACACTGACCCCCCGAGGCTGATGTGCTAATGGATCTCCGCCCCAAAGACTAAAACAGTGCTGCTGTAACAGAGATGCTCTGCTGAAGAAAAGCTCAGTGACCCTGAAAGAAGAAGAAGAGGAATATCTCTCTATGATCACATTAATCTCTCTCTCTCTCTCTCTCTCTCTCTGCCTCACTCTTTCTGTTTTCTTTTTCTTTCTCTCCTAACCCTATTTTCCTTGCTCTTTTTCTCTCTCCTTCTGTTTTTCAGTCCCTCTTTTCTCTCACACTCTTTCATTCACTCTCATCTCATCTCATCATCACTCTCATCTGTAAGTTCTTTCCATTCTCTCACTCCTTCTTCCTCTCACTCAAACACACACCCTTCTCTTATTCATCCATTCTCTCTCTTCCTATTTCAGGTCCTGTTGCTCTCCCTCCATCTTGTGTGTCTTTTCTCTCACACTCTTTCCTTAATCTCTCTCTCTTACTCGTACTTTCCATTCGCTCACTCTCTCTTTTACTCACAGACATATATATTCCTCTTAATCTGCTTCTCTTCTCTCCCATTCTCACTGTGCTTCAGTTTCTATTTCTCTCCCTGCATCTTTTGTGCCTCTCTCTCGCACACTTTCTCCAGTGTCTCTTCACTCTTTCATTCTCTCAACCTTTACTCTTTTTACTCTCTCTCTCTCTCTCTCTCTCTCTAAACTACTAAAACTTCCCACAAGCCTCCAAACAAAGCCATAACAGCCCACCAGCACACACTCCCTCCGAAACCTGACATCTCGCTGTTTCCATACAGCTCACAACCAGAGTTTCCACACGCATGTGTGAGCGAAAGCACACACAAACACACACACACACACACCCCACCACCATGAGTGCATACTCGGGTCCATGTGTTGGCTGATTAACACACACCCGGCGCTCACATGCACACACACGGATTCAGTGGCGCGCGAGGGCTGAAGTTATTGATATAATCCGGCGCTCTGTTTCATAATGACAGGCCCACTCTGATCTATCCTGTCTGCACGCAAACACACACACACACACACACACACACACACACACACACACACACTCACCACAAAAACCCAAAACAGGCCAGGAGCACGCTGCACTGTCAATTACTAACCTATCAAACCAAGTTACACAGCTTTTTTCAGGTCTGATGCATATTTGACATGAAATCTCAAAAGTCTAAAACCTGCATTTTCATGCTGGTGCAAAGTAACGAGCTGGAAATGGAAAAATCAGGCATGCACCGATATCAGTAATTATGGTCTGATAATCAATACTGTTCATGCATGCATCTGCTGAAGCCTTTTACATTAAACTGGCTGAAAGTAGACTCGGACCAGAAAACACCCTTTCCATCATTTGTGGAAATGTGAGATCAAAACTTCCCAGCCTTCGCTTTACCTTCGTTTTAGCATCACTGTGGATCCCTCATGGCAATACAGAAATACAGACGTTCCACAAAGAAAAGAAAAACCAGGATTGAGTTTAGATATTTACATTTAACTGGAACAACTACAATGAAATAAAGGCCAAAAAGAGAAGAGAGATTGAACCACCACACTGTAAACGGTGAACTAACCATGCGGGTCTCAGATCCATCAAATGTTAGTCCGGTCCAACCAGCTTTCAGATAAGATAATACATCTAGAATCAGATTCTAATAAAATGAATCCCTAGGATGAAGTTCTAATGAAAAATATACAGTATATAAAAAAGTAAATAAATAAAATATCTAAAAAGATCATGTGATTGACTGTACACTGCACAAAATGAAATGAAATGTATGAAGCGAAGTTTGAAAAGTAGTATCGCTTATAAAATACGTCTTTTACTCGACTGGCGTTTGTAAAAACTCATTTTTGGTCCTGGTTGCCAGGAACTGTTCGAAGAGACGACATGTTTTCCTTGAGTGGAGTTTCCACGAGTGCTATTTTCACTTTTAGCATATTTTTGGAAGCAATTTGTCCCCAAGCTTGCTTTTAGAAAAATTAAAATAAAATTAGAAGCAAACAATCAGTGAACTGGGGACTCTTTCAGCTGCAGGTTATTGTGCAAAACTTGCAACTCCAGTCACTTGATCATGTACCAAAGACACTCTGGCCCAAAACACCTTTGAGTAGTGATCTATATCTGCCTTCAGCATCAATCACACAGGGTCTTGACCTTGACTTACACCACCGGCGAATGCAAGCGGTAACAGACATCTACCTCTGAGAGAAAAAGCCGAAGTAAGAGAGGAGTTTGGAGAGAGAGAGAGCGAAAGCAGAGGGTGAGCAAGCAGTCTGTAAAGGACAGGATTAGTACTTACAGGTTTAAGTTTTTGCTTCAGGCTCATGGTGGCATTCTGTGAGCACTACTGGCAGAGGGAACCAGAGCAGACTGACACATGGGAAACACAGCTGCTCGCTCTCTCTGTGAGTCACACACACACACAAACATGTGCACACACACTTCAAAAAAAAAAAAAAAAAAAAAGCTCAGCACAGAGAGCGGAAAAATGGTAACGTATACTGCCGAGTGCAACATCAGCAGAAGGTGAGGAGGAACTCAGCACCTGCTCTTCCACCAGCAACAACGGAACCGTCACTGAAATGGTTTTTTTTGGAGCCGTTGGAGCCAAAAAACAAAAAGAACACCCTGTTGCATTAAGTTTGGCACAAAAAAAAGAGAAATTTTCACATTCCCAGAACGTGATCACATGTTTGGGGCCAGATTCTGCTTCTTCGGCTCGGTGTTACGCCAACATTGAGAAAAAGGAAAGGAAAAAGTTAAAAGTCACCCATAGCTTGTCCTGTGAATACGTCTCCCAAACTGGACCTCGCTGAGCATTAACTGTGATAAAAACACCATTTTAGCTCTCAAAATCAGCAACTGCTAAATAGCTGGAAATGCTGAATTAAAGTGTAATATCTGCTTGAAATACGTTGCAAAAAAATAGAATTGATCAGGAAATTTTGAAAATATATATTTATATGCTTGTGAATTAGTTTAAGATCACAAAAACAAACAACAAGGAGGGCACAGCCTTTTTTTGAAGCACAGAAAAAACCGAATGTTCAATATATATACATTTATATATATATATTCATATGCATGCGTGTATATATAGCTCTGTATATGGATATGTATATGGATATCTTTAGATATTTTTATATATTTTATATATTTTTTATAGTTGTTTTATATATTCTCTCTTTCTTTCTGTTCTTTCTTGCCCCGTAACACCCGAATTTCCCATTTGTGGGATAATAAAGGATTATTCTTTTCTATTCTATTCTATTGAGGTGGAGTCGGCTTGTGGACGTGGTTTAGGACACTATGACTTTTTCTGAAATTTTCTGCACTTATGAGGATGAAAACAATTGCACTCAGTAACCTTGACGACAACTTCGTTTTATCTTTTGATTTCTGCTTAAGGGACTCAGCTGCAAAAAAGGGGCATCGCTGACTCCCAGCTGAAGCTCTGCAGCAGAGCTGAGTGTGCAGTAAGGGATCAAATACTGGATGTCAGAGCCAGAACACTCCATGAGGACGAAGAAGAACGAGCCCGACCGTAAACATCTGAGCCAGAAACACTACAAACGGCCCGCTGATACACCTGCTCTATAACAGCAGCCGAATCGACGGAATCAGAAGGCACCGACAAGAGCAGACTAGAGCACCGGTGCCGTGCTGATGATCAATGTCCTGACGGCATCCGGTGGCCCACATTTTGCTCGGTGGATCCTGAGCCTGAGCGTCCTATTGGCTGTGTTTTCTAGCACTGTATGAAACAACTGTGCTGCCTTTATTGTTGGATGAGCTGTGATAGTTTCTGAACTGTGAAAAGCTTATTGAACCTAATGATGCATCCATTTTTATGTGCTAAATGTTCTTAATGGCTTGGCAACAAAAACAGCCACATTTTATACTAAGGAATAAATTCTAAGGTTTGAAAATGGACATTAATTAGGGCTGTTTTTGGAAGACAAAAGGACCCAATGCTAAAAGAGGCGCTTGGAATTAAATTTTGCCATCGGACGTACTCTGATAGCAAAGTGTCAACGAGGCGAGCTCACACTGTCTGTGCATGTCCGAGATAACAGCGAGTCGAACAAGTGACCATCATGACTCTGCACCAAACAAAACCAAAGTTAACCAATACACAGCAGCTGAGTCTGGATCTGTAGTCTTGTATTCGTATTGCTCCTCAAAATACAAACACTCAAACACACTGCAAACTACAGTCCAGCTGTTCACATAACAGAGCGCATCATGTAATACAGACGGATCAATCGTAGCAGGGATCAATGCAGATATCATTCCCTTTTTTTTTTGCACCACGCCAAATCGAAGTTCAATTATCAAGCGAGGAACTACCCGCTGGAGTTACATCACCGGCCGTAACTCCCCCAGCGCGGCGCACAGGCCGTCCTGCACACGTTCCGTCCAGAAAGCCTTTCCGTCTTCTCAACAAGCACGACATCGAGCTCTCGACACATTAATAACACGGCGTCAAGCTCTTCATACACCAAAGCTTTTATTGCACAAATAGCAACAAGACATCAGTGCAGCAAAGCGGCTTCTTCTAACATGGGTTGCCAGTCATTTGCAGGGCAGACACACTTGGGGGGGGGGGGCAGTTAAGCATCTGTAATACACCTGAAGTTCATGTCTTCGAACTTCGGCAGGTAACACACACGGGAGAATATTTACACTCCGCAAAGAAACGATGCTCGTTGGGAATCGAACCCATAACCTTCCTGCTGTGAGGAGACACTTCATGCAGCTGTACTGCAGCGCATCACATCGGATATCGCCAGTGATTACAGCAAGCTTTCCAACAAGGCCTTACGCAAGTTTGTTTATATGTGAACCCAAATTCAGAGAAAAAATAATAACATTTTTATTTTAAAAAGGTTTTGCAATGCAAGGCTGTTCGAGATTTACTAAAATGTTTGAAATATTCTGGTTTACACATATTTATAGGGCAATGGGTTTGGATGCTTTGTTTTTTTTTTCAATTTTTTTTTAAGGTTTACAAATTCAAAATGTACAGCGCGCAGTCAAATCTTCCAAAATAATCTTCCAAATATAATAACAACATAAAAATACTGACGTTTTTACACTCCAGGCCAGCTTTCTGGGTAAGACGTGTTACGTCAAAGGTTAGATGGATTTCTTATCATGAAGCTCATCTGTGGTGAGGGGGAGGCTGCGGGGGTGGAACGACGTAGAAAACGGCTGCAAAAGGCCAAAGCTTTGGGTTCCATGGTAAAATCTTTATACTCGACTTGTTTTGCTTTAGCAGATGCTGAAGTGATCAAGGCTGCAAGTGTGCAGGTGATGCTGGTCCAGTGGTAGGATACTTGCCTGTGGACCTATGGCTCAAGATGTTCCCGGTTTGAATTCCACCTCCAGCACTACCATCACTGGGTGCCTGAGCTAGACCCTTAACCCTGAGTGTCTCCAGGGGGACTGTCCCTGTAATCAGGACAAGGAAGACACTCTGGATAAGAGCGTCTGCTAAATGAAAGTGAAAAGTGAAAGTGACTACCCTTGTCATTGCTAGGTCGCAGCACAGCACACAGTGAACCACAACGAAATTGGACCTCTGCATTTAACCCATGCACTCAAACACCGTGCAGCAGTGGGCAGCTATTGAAAGCGCCCGGGGAGCAGTGACAGGGACAGTACCTTGCTCAAGGGTACCTCAGGGCAACCTACTGGTGAGGGAATCGAACCCACAATCTTCCGATGCAGGGGCAACTCCCTAACCACTAGGCCACCGCTGCCCCAACAGCATACTTCCACTAAATGGCGCAAATGTAAGTGTGCGGATGCATCAGATGTTTGCAGGACAGGTTTAGTCCTCAAGTTGAGACACTAAGAGTGAAGCAAAGCTCTACGGCGATAAATACAGATGATCGCTGATATTTTTTCCAAATATTTTAGTGCAGGACAAACACACGTGTACACATGCCAGTGCATTTTTATCGGCTGCGTTGTTTTAACTTCAGCATGACGGCCATCAGTTCATTAGAAATATACATATTTTAATAGTTCAAATGTTTTACCTCTTTAAGAAAATCATATTTAAGTGTAAAAAAGTGCGTGTGTGTGTGTGTGTGTGTGTGTAGGGGGTAATAATGAATTGGACAGAATGTTTCTGGGCCTCCTGCCCTCTGCTTTCATTAGCCCTCAGGGCCAAGGTCACCAGCAGAGTCAACGTCTCTCACACACACAAACAAAATGCATGCACACACGCGTGAATGCACACGCACACACACACACACCCACCCAATAAGATGGAGATCAGAGTTACAGAACAGATACAGTGCCTAATCTGAGGGGAAACAAGCCCTCGGACACTGTTTTCCATTATTAGACCTCCATTTCCAACGTGCGCTTCAAAGGTTTTCAGAAAACGCCTGCATTTCTAAGCATTGTTTATGAAGCCGTCCACAATGACCGCATCGTCCTGCAATTGTGTTTGCAATTACAGTTAAAAGACTTTTTCAATCAAAACGAATAAGCTTTTTTGCAACATTCATTCAACTTTGCTATATTCATCTCAGTGAATCTTCTTCAGTTTGCTGTGGTTACAAGAGACCTTCTGATGAACTTGCGATTTCCAAATCTTCCCTTACTTTGGAACTCAGGACAGAAGCCTGGTAAAGCCAAACACCTTCAGTTTAATCAGAAAGGCAGTCTTAATTAATTATGCACGCTTGCAGTTGAAAGTGAAAGTGACTGTCACGGCTCAGCACACAATGAACCACAACATAATGCTTCTCTGCATTTAACCCAACACACACACACACACCGTGCAGCAGTGGGCAGCAGTGGGCAGCCATCTCCAGCACCCATGGAGCAGTGATGGGGACGGTACCTTGCTCAGGGGTACCTCAGGGCAAACTACTGAGGGGGTCTGGGACTCAAACCCAAAACTAGGCCATTAATGTCGTTGCCGGGTTGAAAAGTTCCAAGATGTTTCCAAGAAGTTCCAAGATGTTTCCAAGACCTTCCATGTTTCCTTTCAGTGTAAGGACCCCGCGCTGTCTGAGATACAGCTCAGTATCATGATGTCCTCACCCTATTTTTTTGCTCTTCTCTGGATCACATGCACAGTCCCACTTTTTATCAAGTTTTTGCCAAAGAAATGCGAAAAATCTCGAAGCTTCTTTGCTTCGGCGTCGGGATAATGTCCTGCAGGGTGCTGACCTGCTCGTTTCCCTTCATTTCTGCGCTTCCACCATGATGGGCAGCGGTGGCCTAGTGGTTAGGGAGTTGGCCCCGCATCGGAAGATTGTGGGTTCGATTCCCACCCATGTGGGTTGCCCTGAGGTACCCTTGAGCAAGGTACTGTCCCCATCACTGCTCCCTGGGCGCTTTCAATAGCTGCCCACTGCTGCACGTGTGTGTATGGGTTAAATGCAGAGGTCCAATTTCGTTGTGGTTCATGTGTGCTGTGCCGTGACCTCGCAATGACAAGGGTTGTCACTTTCAAGAAAAAAAAAAAAAAATGAGCGATGTTAATAAACTTCAGTCCACTGATAAAGAAAGTGATTTTTAAAAATTAGTGGCTGTGTTTTAGATAATAAAAAAATAAAAAAATGTTAACCTGCACCTGCTGGAATCGCTGGATTACTGCCCTGCTGTCGGATCATCCTGCATCTCTTCACTATTACACCCTGCAGCTTTTTCCATTGAAGTTTTTGGAATAACGATGTCCCTGAGCGGCTTCTCCGCCTTCCCCAGGACGGCTATTATGAGACACTAGGAATAATTTGCATTATTTGAATTTTTTTTAAGGTATATTTTTAATCATTTAAAATATATTGAGTATATCGTGCATAGTGTACATAAGTGAAAGTGACAAACCTTGTCATTGCGAGGTCACAGCACAGCACACAGGGAACCACAACATTTACATTTACGGCATTTACGACAACGAAATTGGACCTCTGCATTTAACCCATGCAAACACCGTGCAGCAGTGGGCAGCTATTGAAAGCGCCCGGGGAGCAGTGACGGGGACGGTACCTTGCTCAAGGGTACCTCAGGGAATCAAACCCACAGTCTTCCGATGCGAGGGCAACTCCACCACTAGGCCACCGCTGCCCAATAACAAAACATTTTCAGTTTAGTATTTCTAACAGTCCGAAGATGTGTGGCGAGAGGATATTTACAACATATTTATATATCGATAAAAAGAGCTTCTTCAAGTAGGTTTTTAGTTTTTAGTCAGCACTCATGTTTAACCCCGTAAAAAAACGAGGTAAGAAATAATAACCTCCGTTAAATACTCTCCTTAATGGTGGAAGGTGAAGTGGTGGGTTTCTGACCTTGATTATTTGGGCAGATTGAGATTATTTTATTAAAAGAGCTTTAAAAATCATCATCCACTTTAAAATGACGCTTAATTTTTAGTAACTAAACTAGAAACATATAAAAAAAACATCCAAAGTGTCCTTTTCCTTCTGTATCTATAGTCATTTTACGCTTTCCCACACATCAGTACCAGCAAACGTCCCGGATCTTCCTCTTCTTCACCCTCCACTAACCTGCCATCTCTGGTCCAGGTTTAGTTTTTGTTTTAATGATCATGACCACTACGGTACCTGCGCTTCTGTGTGGAGTCCGGGGCTCAGTTCTAGGTTCTAATCCGTTCTAATTCTTTGTGAACATTTCAGTACCAAGCAAAAGTGTCGAAAAAGAAATGGCTGTATTTTGAAAAATATTCAATGTCACTACATCCCATTTTAAGAAAGCTAGAACGTGCTCCCACGAGCGTCTATGAGTACTAAATCCAATTTTTTCTTTCATCAGCAGGAAGGAGACCTTCATACCTTCTTCATCGGCTTCCTGAACGCAGACGTCGTTAACGCGGCATTGAAAAATAAGTCGCTCAGCATCAGCGACTCAATCGCTCTCGTTTTGGTAAACGAAGCACAGAAGAGCGAAACGTACTGAGCCCTCAAAAAAGAGCGCACGCTTAACACTTGGCAGATGAATTCGGTAGTATTGCTTTTCATTTATTTTTCATTTCATTGTTCTTTTCAAGCTTTTCATCAGCTTGCAGTTCTTTATGAGTGCGTGGGTTAAATGCAGAGGTCCAATTTCATTGTGGTTTGCTGTGTGCTGTGCTGTGACCTCGCAATGACGAGAAGAGTCACTTTCACTTCACTTTCACTTTATGTTATCAACATATTCTTTTGATTATACCAAGAACCGTTGTGTCCTATATAGTAAGTGTGCTTCAAAGATTTCAAACCTATAATTGTTTCAAAAAGCACTAGTGATCCAAAGTGAATGAAAAAATGTAAAAATGCACGCTTGCATGCGAAACACACGTATAAGCATGTCTCTCATTTAAATACACAGCCTTAAATGAGCTGTAGTTTGTTGAATTGATTGATTTTTCCACTGGCAGGATGACAAACTGTCTCCCATGTGCGTCCATGGTGAGGGCTGTCATCAATACAGACTTTCTCTCTCTCTCTCTCTCTCTCTCTCTCTCTCTCTCTCTCTCTCTCTCGCAACCTATCCATCTCTCTCTCTCTCGCTCACTCAGCTTACCTCCCTATCTTGCTCTTCCTTATTCTTCTTATTTGTCTTATCGCAGTTTCTGGTAAAGAAAAAGATAAGCATGTCACATCATAAACTAAATGTTGAAGAATGGAAAGCACAGGACTCTAGGATGAGCCTCCCCAGTCAAACCAGTTTCGCTGTGGCAAAATAAAAACCCACATTTTCACTTAAAGCCAAGTCATGCAGAGAAACCTGCAGCCCCTGCAGGACGGGTCAGAGTGCAGTAGTGTGAGCATAAACAGCCACGAATGCACATACACACACATACAGCCACAGCTCGATACCGGTGCCTGTTTATAGGTCACTGGCTGCTTTCGAATGATGACGTTTATGTCCCTGAAGTGGATGAAGTCATCGCGGTTCGACCTTTCCATCACTCCCAGTTTCCACGAGGTCAGAATGCACTCGATTACACATGACATCATCAGAAGCTGCCACCACTTTTGTTTAGATTCCAACTTGCGTCGTCCATTCGCTCCAGCACTTATTTATCCCAGATCACGCAACCCATCGCGCTCCAGTATGTTTTACGATGACGTCCATGAACACGGGTTCGAGCGTTCATCTACACAGACATCCTTTAAGCTCACGTGAAATAGTTTCCCAGATGAATTTGTCACACTTGCTCACTGAGACTTCTTTTTCTTATTTTCTTTGTACAGTAGTAGGGTAGTGGTGATGGGATCTAGTGCAGCTCAAATTGAAGTTATTGTCCTCCACAACATCTCAGGGGCAGCGGTGGCCTAGTGGTTAGGGAGTTGGCCCCGCATCGGAAGATTGTGGGTTCGATTGCCTCACAAGTAGGTTGCCCTGAGGTACCCCTGAGCAAGGTACCGTCCCCGTCACTGCTCCCCGGGCGCTTTCAATAACTGCCCACTGCTGCACGGTGTTTGTGTGAATGGGTTAAAAGCAGAGGCCCAATTTCGTTGTGGTTCACGCTTGCTGTGCTGTGACCTCGCAATGACAAGGGTTGTCACTTTCACTTCACTTTCCAACTTTGGAAGCATTATTTAAACTGGGACATCACTTTTCTGACCATTGCGTATCCTGAAAATGTCACCTCTGATGTCTTCACAAGATATAGCTGTTCCACTTCCACTAGACTATTGTAAAAGAAGTGCAATATAAGAATGAAAGTGCTGCCCTTGATGTAGCTTTTAGGATCTTTCAACGTCTGGTTCCTGTCAGAACCACTGTAAACATTTCAAAGTGCTTCTCCAGGAAACTCTAAAAGTATTTCACATCACACTGAATGACCCTTTTAAGCGAAAAATAATACCCAAAAGAGGTTTGATCAAATACTTAACTATTCCACATTTACCCATCCAGTCACCGTTCTGCAAAACATTTCCCCAGAGTATTTATTCTTTTATCCAGTCAGCTGGCCAGGTTCGTTTCAGATTACAGAAGCAAAGTAAACAGGGAATTCCAGCATCCGTATCAGAAATGGCTGCTATTTGTGCTCTTTTTTAGGATTCTGTAGAATTCAGACTTTATTTACAGCAGCCAGGTCTGAAAATGTGACTTCATTCATACAAGCAGTGAAAGTGAAAGTGACTATTCTGAAACACAGCGCTGCACACAGTGGGCCACAATGAAATTACACCTCTGCACTTAACTCATACACACACTTTGCAGCAGGGGGAAGCTACTGAAAGTGCCCAGGGAGCAGTGATGGGGAAGGTACTTGCTAAAGGGTACCTCAGGGCAAACTACTGGTCTGGGATTCAAACCCATGACCTTCTGATCTTGGGCCAACTCCCTAATCACTAGGCCACCGCTGCCTAGTGCAGCCAAACTGAAACTAGGCCACATCTGCCCTCAGTACAAAAAAAATGTAAGGTTCTTTCAAGTTCCTGTTCAGGCCTAACTGTGGATGTAAAGGTGAAAAGCAAGAAGGTGCATTTATGTGTCCGGCAGCATCAAGACTAGGACTGAGCGACGGGCCTAAACAGTTTTTCTTAACTAGCCCTGGATGATCCAAAAGACTTCACTGCTCATTTCTTTATATTCTGCTATGGCGTCTAACTCACTCAATAACACATGCCTGTCTTATCTTAACGTACTGAGAAGATTAGATGAAAGAAATGTGATCAAATGTTTTAGCTCTCCAAGTCCCTAAAGATACAAGGATCTAGATAAAAGGGTACCAACCATTCAGCATTCTAGCAGTGAACCAATCACCTGATCATCTGCACCCTGTTCTTCACTGCTTCATGTCTTATATTAGACTTTGCTCTGCTTGAAGGTTCAGATGTAGATCACTGTGTGGATTAACCAACACAGAACTATCAAACTGCTCAGGTACAGAGACTGGACTGAACATGAGAGACAACAACACTGTCCTTCAGGAAGATCTGGAGAACTGCTCAGGTACAGAGACTGGACTGAAAATGAGATAATGAAATGAGACGTGGGTCTAAAATGTTTGCACAGTACTTTATGAATGTCATGTTTAATAGGTGTGAGATGGATTTTCTTGATTATTTGCACTAGTAACAAGTTGACTAGATGACAGTGTAGATAATGTGATTCTGCAAAGATTTAACAACAACACAATATATCGAAATCATAGTGATGTAGCGGCTCTAAACAACACTGACCAGCTAGTTAGTTTTAAGGATATAATAAACTATTTTACAACGCCAATAAAGCACTACGGAAATGATTGTGTTATTTTAAACATATCTATGTAACAAGATTATTTACACATCCATAACTGTCCAAAAACTAACGCTTAGTGTGTGCAGGCAGAGGCCGGACTGTTACCTGGGTGACTTGTGTGACCTTCTCAGAGACGTTCTGAGTACGATCTTTAATCTTGCTGGGGGCGATGATCTCGATCTCGGTGGGGGAGGGTTGCTGGACACGGTCTGAGCCAAACGAGAGGGTCACCTGGGGGATCCGTCCAACGGCGCGATGTCGCATCAGGTCCGAATCAGACGTGGAGTTCAGATTATTGGGCTTCAGATCTGAGGCAGTTACATCAGAAAAAAAAACCCAAAAAAACAAAAAACTCATTCACGTATCCCATACTGTTCATGTACTCATCACTCTTCGAGCTTATAAGGCACTCCCTTCTGTTTTGAACATTTTTGAACAGTCTCTTTTAATTTGAAAGTGAAAGTGACTATTCTTGTCACTGTGAAACACAGCACTGCACACAGTGAACCCCAACAAAATTCAGCCTCTGCTTTTTAACCACACCTGTAGCATCGGGCAGCTGTTGATAGTGCCCGGGGAGCAGTGATGGGGACGGTACTTGCTCAAAAGGTACCTCAGGGCAACCTACTGGTCTGGGATTCGAACCCACCACCTTCTGATCCTTGGGCCAACTCTCTAACCGCTAGGCCACAACAGGCTTTTCTGTCACTGCTCCTTTAAGACCAATCTATATAAAGGAGCTGCGTTCTGATTGGCTGAAATATATCATATTTGATCCAAACAGCAAACTTCAGCATGAATGGGCTGGGCTTGCATACTGCAGGCTGAACAGGCAAATATATGCTTAGATAAATACATTATCTTTTAAAACAGCAAACTGTAAGGACCAGGGAGCGCAGACTGATGTATTGAAACTTAAACTGAAACTTTTTACAAACAGAACCAAAGTTATTGCAAAGTGTGCATGAATCTATTTTCGATTATTCGATTTAAACTCAAAAACTAGCAATTATTGCATACACAGGCATTCAGCTTCACTACACTTGCGTTCCAGACATATTTCTGAGCATAAGCGGACATGCTCAAAAACTCAAAATCTCCATTAAGATTATGGAAAACATGATCAATCAGATGGGTTCAATTCCGTTCGTTCATCAAGCAGACACCCGAGAGAGGCAGCAGTAGAGACAGACAGGCATTACTCTCATCCTGGCATGAAGTGCATTACAGTAGGGCCGGTCTGCTTTCATTTGAAGCTGCATATTGAGTGTGCCGTTACTGAAAGTGTCGCTGCTGTCGCAAGCGGCGTAATGCCTGCCATCGAAATGCATCTAATGAATTAAATATCATATGCAAATATGCATCTATGAACTGCAGACCCAGAAGAGTCTCAGCACATTGTCACTAACAAAGGCACACGGTGAACATGCACACACACAGACCTGCAGCTGCAGTAACGTCTGTCATGGCGGATGGGGGTAATCACAGGAATCAATGGCACTGATTGACTCCAGCAAAGGCCTGCCAGGCTGCCTCACGTGCACACTGCACTCTCTTTGGGTTGCCAGCATTCAAAACCGTGCACCATCACACGAAATAGCATTTCAAAATGGTCTGCCACCAATAGCTGCGCATTCATTACAGCCTTTTGCCAAGTTTAAAGGGATCCACGCAGGTCGTGTCCTGTTCCTCACATCGTAGGCGATACAAATTCAGGTTGATAACATAATGGTGACCCTAGAGACAAGCTATCTCTCACTCAGGTAAGGGTGGATCCTCTCAGGGAAAGTGCAGCGGTCCTGCTCCGGTTCACCCTTAGATAAGAGAGACGTTTAAATGGGCCTGTGGCTGGATGAGAAAGCTCTAATCAGCCTTAATGAATGGCTTTCATCATCAGCTGTCAGGCCTGAGGAGTCTTTGCACACTGCTCTGTCTCCCTCTGATCCTGCTCAATAGAGCCCTATAAAGCTTTCTTCGTCCAATACTACCCATGGAAGTTTTCAGCCTTTGATGAACAACGTTGGGGTTAAGCCCTGGATGTGTGCACAGTGATGTCTATGTATAATTTTGCCCAGGATTATGTTGGATTACTTAGCACCTCGTAAATACACAAACACACACATTTACACGCACCGGTCCACTGGTCCTTCATTCCATCAATGTCGTGTAGTGAGGAGGCTCTGCGGAGGCTGCAGACGCTCTCCTGCGAGTGTCTGCGGGGAGGCAGGGCGGCGCAGGGCTCAAGACCACATGGGATGGGGGTAAAACCCAGCGCTGAGTGTTCCTGCTGGATCAAAGCTTGAGTCTCAGACTGCAGATAATTGTCTTTAGATGGGACGGGGAAGTCCTTCAGGGCCACATCCTCACTGGGGGGCTAATAAGGTTAGGGAGAGAGATTCATTCAACAAGTGGAGAGGTTTACTGAAGCCTGTACATCATGTCGGTATGAAGAAGAGAAGCTATTTAATGAACATTTAAATTTATGAGTTATAGAATAAAGAGAGATATTTAATTAATAGGTCTGCTGTTCAAGAGCAGTAAAAGTTTGTATTTGTAGGAGGAACAAGGAACAAGAACTGGATGTTCAGCATGGTGGAAAATGGAGTGGAGTGTGTGTGTGTGTGTGTGTGTGTGTGTGTGTGTGTGTGTGTGTGTGTGTGTGTGTGTGTGTGTATATACCTGTAGATAATCCACCACTACACCCTCAAACTGATCTTTGGAGAAGGAAGGTTGCCGTGTGACCCGCAGAGAGGGCATTCTTAATCTCAGCTTGTGTTTCTGAGCTGAAAATACACACATACACACACACACACACACACACACACACACACACAGATCTAATAAATGCTGTCTGGTGCAGAATCTGTGATCACATTATTAAAACATGCACTTGGCCTGCATTACAGCCACATGAATGAACACTATTTAGTCTCTTTTATTCATTTTTTGCAAGACTGGAGATGAAGAAGTGATATGTTCTATTCTTTACACACATTTAAAGGAAGTAAACTAAGCAATGGAGGCTGCAGCTTGCATTTTCCTGCTCATCCCAGTGAAATTCCCCTCCAGATATGTACCGTTAGCTCCCCTGGTGGACATTTCTCCTACAAATACCAGTTGGTTCGGTTCCACGAAAATAAGACCATGAGTGTGTCATGTCATGTGATGATACTCTTTACTAAATACACTTACATTCAGCAATCACTCCTAAGGACTGCATGTCCTTAGACTATTTGTTGTGGTACCATGAACCTTCCATTTGTATGTGATCACAAAAGCTTCACGGAGAAGGAACTTCAGGGTCTTTGCGAGCCCATATTTAAATTGTATTCAAATCAGGAGCTCCATCCACAAAGCCGGGATCAGGCTACACAGTTTTTCTGTCCTCCATGAAAATCACCTTGTCAGTTAAGGCAATCGCAGCGCTGAATCTTGACTAGGAGACTAGCAGCACAAGAAGGAACCTGCACAAGTTCATACATCTTCTAGGAGAATGGTGCAGAAATGGCCAACAATGGCTACAGAAGGGTTTTGTGAGAAGAAGAACATACGTCGATCCGTTCCCTGGTGTCCCAAAGAGGACAGTATAGACCGTCAAAGAAAAACTGAGGTAACGACTGTGTTCCCCAGTCAGGAACATTCACTTTAGCTCCAGCTTCACAGTATGGAAACAGATGTGGAGAACCTTCACCTATCTCTGCTGTTTTTCCCATTTTTTTAATCTGTCCATATTCTCCCTCAAGGAAAAGTCAAAGAGGCAGGTTATTTTTGTAGCTCCACGAGCCTGTCCTCACTTCTGTTGTTCCACACAGCATCAGAACCAGAGAGCTCGCTCATCCTATGGGCCGACAGCAGGATCTGGCGCTTGGAGACATCAAACAAGGTACAAAACTGTGGGGATGTTGTGCGGAAGGACATTCCTGACACTGAAAGTTCGCCCGGCACGACGAAATACGCATGAGCTTCAGACTGAAATATAGTTCGAGCTCATCTTGCCAGCCATGGTGGTCACATCACTACCATTATAGATCCCTTTCTTGAAGAGCAAAGTGAATTGAAGTGCGTTATATATCAAGAGCTGTCATCACAAAGCTTGTGTCAGGGTCTGCACAGACAATCAGCAGCAACTTACTGTTTCATGTAATGTGCAAAGTTAGTCCATGAGGAGTGAAATTCAACCCCTGAGGTTGCTTTGGTGGGAAAGAACGTTATGCATCTACCTCACTTTTGCGTCATCGCATCGCATCTTCTGTCTCCAGCTTGCTGATGACTTCATTATTTCACTGATTCACTTCAAATGGCCCGTTTGAGGGCAGTTCTAAATGCAGTCTCTATGATTAACCGTAGTCTTCCTAAATCAAGCTCTAAACTCAGTGTGGGCACATATTACGGTCTACATTCTTGCCCCGTGTGTGTGAATCTGTAGCGGATATTTTAAATGGAAGCTTGTAAACTACAGAAACAGACTGTTAAGACAGCGAGGGGTCTGATCTGATTGGTTATAAGGTGCGTATAAGGTGGCTTGGCTCATTCATGAATATGTTGCTTGAGGGTGAAGAGCTCAAAAGACCTTCTTTGCTCAGTTTAACGCAGTCTGTCATTTTTGGAGTTGATTTGAGTTTTTTTTTTGAGAATGGCGTAAAAACTCAAATGAATGTGCAGCCTTTTTTAATTCTCCAGGCTCCACCTTCAGCAAAGCTGCCTTGGGTAAAAAGCCAACTGCTTCACTGCTCAGTATTTACACTCACTGTCACAAAATTTGAATACATGCTTAACAGCTTCACACATTTAACAAAGACTGGAAAAGCACAAAAGGCTACAAACTGTACGCAAGTTCACAAAGATGGTCTCAGCACCGAGCCCGGAGCACAGTTTGGTGATTTCTCTGCTCAAGAGAAACCTGCCTCCCACCTCACACTCACCTGGTATTTGTCAGGCTTAGTGACTGTCTTTGAGGAGGGGAAGTACCAACGTGTGCTGGACGGGATCGGAAGTTAGGAACCTCAGGTTTACATAAAGTGGCGACAAAAGGTAAAAAAAAAAAAAAAATCCACACATATTTGCACACACCCGAGCGTATCCAGCCCTGCGTGACCCGCTGGCGGAAGCCCTTTTTCAGCGCAGGTTCCAGCAGCTCCTGGAAGTTGAGGATGAACATGATGACCACGCCCTCTTCGTTCTTAACAGGAACGACGTCCACCAAACACGGCCGGCATGTGCCTGAGACGGGGAGAGGGAAAGAATGCGTATAGAGAGGAAACGGAGAGATAAGGTGGAAGGAATGTGTGCAAACAGTGAAAAGGGGCAGCGGTGGCCTAGTGGTTAGGGAGTTGCCCCCGCATCGGAAGATTGTGGGTTCGATTCCCTCAAAAGCAGGTTGCCCTGAGGTACCCCTGAGCAAGGTACCGTCCCCATCACTGCTCCCCGGGCGCTTTCAATAGCTGCCCACTGCTGCACGGTGTTTGTGTGCATGGGTCCAATTTCGTTGTGGTTCATGGTTAGCAGTGCTGTGACCTCGGGTTGTCACTTTCACTTTCAAATGAGAAAGGCAAACACAGCAACACTGATAAAGTTCAGCCAGAGACCCGGCAGTGAGCTTGAAAAGCTGGTCTGTCTCAGTGTGGAGTTCTTGCAGCTTACTGCACAGTTTGTTAAATTACATTCACGTTTGATTAGAGTGATATAGAATGAGTATGAATTACATTTACATTTATGGCATTTAGCAGACGCTCTTATCCAGAGCGACTTCCGTGTCCTGATTACAGGGACAGTCCCCCTGGAGACACTCAGGGTTAAGGGTCTTGCTCAGGGACCCAGTGGTGGTAGTGCCAGAGGTGGGATTCAAACCTGGGACCTCTTGAGCCATAGGTCCTGCAGAAGTACCCACCACTAGACCAGCACCACCCGTCATGTAGCAAATGTAAATGTAAATGATTAGTGGGCGTTTAGAATAATTATGAGTTTTAGTGGACAAAATTTTCACAATAAACAATCTGATGTGGAAATTAAATGATTATCTGGTGAAAGAAACATGTTTCTCGATCTATGATATCTAATGCTATTTAAAAAAGTTTAAGGCAGGTGTGGAAAAAATGCGCAGCAAACAGAGCAGCTTTCCAGAAATGGAAGTGTTCATCATTTATTTCATCAATCAGCAAATGATGAATGAACAAAAAGAAGAATCTAATCAAATCAATATTTGGTATGACCACCAGCAAACAGCATCAGTTCTTCTAGGTATTTACACTTACTACGGTTTTGAAGAGGAACTTGGCTGGTAGAGTTGTTCCAAACATCTTGGAAGAGAACTAACCACAGATCTTCTGTCTCTTCACTGTGTGATCCAGACCACTGGATGATGTGTGGAGATCAACAGAGAGCTCTGTGGGGCCAGAAGAAATTATTTTTCTTTGAAGGTAAAAGGTATACACAAATATTGATCTGGTTAGATTTTTCTTTTGTTCGCTCACTTTGCATTTTGTAAATTGATCAAAATAAACAATCATTACTGATATTTCTGAAAGCGTTCTTTGTTTACAGCAGTTTTTCCACACCTGCCTAAAACTTCTGCAAAGTACTGTACACATCATTATAAAGTCAGTATTGATAGGTAAGTGATGAAGTTGATGAAGTTCTCTTCAAACATTTCTTCAAGTAAATGATGTGATTCAGGCTAGAAACTACAACAACAATCACCCCAGAGTAATCAAACCGTTGGTCCCTCACTGAAAGACAGAACTGCATTTTCTGGCGGAAAGGGGATCGTGATCGCTCCGTTGTAAAAACTGAGAAAGTGACTGTTCTTGTCATTGCAGTACAGCACAGCACAGTGAAAACAGCGAAATTACAACTCTGCTTTTAACCCACACACACACTCTGCAGCAGGGAGCGGCTATTAAAAGCACCCGGGAACAGTGATGGGGACAGTACCTTGCTCAAGAGTACCGTGGGATTCGTACCCCCGACCTTCTGATCACAGGGGCCAGTCTCCTAACCACTAAGAGCGGCCTTTGCCTCAGAATTCTGATCCATTCAGATCTGCATTTTCTGACTCTTTTGATTAGTTTGGCAATGAAACCCTGTCAAAAATGTAAAAGTAACCCACACAACAATGTGCCCAGTAGAGAATTTATATCATAAATGTAACGTCCGTTTAGAACTACTAATGTCAGTCAGTCAGCCATTTTCTGCCGCTTGTCCCAAGTGGGGTCACGCGGGCCAGTGCTGGAGTCCATCCCAGCTCACACAGGGTGAGGGCGGGGAGGACACCCTGGACAGGTGCCCAGCCGCCGCGAGGAGGGCGGGGCGAGGGGACAGCACCTTGCTCAAGGGTACCTCAGGGCAACCTATCGGGAAGGGTTGAATCCGCGATCCGATCATGCGGCGTAGCTGGAGCCACCGCTGCCCCACACTACTAATGGTTCAGATTTGAATGAAAAACACATTACAGCAGTCTTATTCAATGGGCCAATGGCGATCTGTTTTGGTCTCGCCCAAAGGTACAGATCTCCCAGTTCAGTCACTCATGACTTAAAGTCTAAGGATATTGCGAATTCTATTTTGCTCACAGTTAACAGTTCAAAAGCAGAAATGTGCTTTTGACATTGTTAGATCATTTCCTTTTGAGTGATTTAAAGTAGCATTACTTAACTACAGGGTACATGGTGTATCAACTGTATCAACTACACATGGGAAACATGCAGCATAAACACACAAGCAATAGAGGGCACACACACACACACACACACACACACACACATACGCAAAGGCACACAGCTGAATGGAGTGAGCAGACACTGAGGACCCATTAGGGTAAAGCATCAGATGGACTTCTCTGGACTGCGTGTGCTCTGCAAGCTCCATAAAAATCTTTTTATGACACATTTCTGCCTGCAATGCAATTATATGTCACATTTTCAGAAACCTGTTTTAACTCAACAGGGAATGTACACATACGCAGAGAGGGGGGCAGGAAAGGGAAGAGAGTCAGAGAAAGAAAAGAAAAAAAAATGGAGAAAGAACGAGAGTGAGGAGGGGGAGTTGGTGAAGGGATGACAAGTGACAGTGAGGAGGATGGAAAAAAGAGAAGTAACAGTGTGATTAGCTTTTCAGCCAGACCCCCTCTGCTCCGGACTACAGCTGGCCATCAAGGGTCTAAATATAGCCCCTCCACACACACACACACACACACTCACATGCACAGGCATGCCCACATACACAAACACACACACACACACACACACACGTACACACTTGATGAAGCTGTATCAGTTTTAAATAATTTTACATGCAATCTGGATAGAAAATTTGAACAAAGCAATGTGTGTGTGTGTGTGTGTTTGTGTGTGTGTGTGTTGTCCAAGCATTGTGCTTTAGTTCAGTGCTCATGGTGTGAGTGGTGCAGTCTCTGGAGTCCTGTTGTCATGGTAATGTTATCAATGCACTGCTTCACAACCCAGGAACACCTGTCCACTTTCTCTCTCTCGCACACACACACACACACACACACACACACACACACACACAAACACACACACACACGGACATAATGATGTGCTGGATGCGTCTCCATGGCTGTGTCCGGTGAGTGTGTGTGGAGAGGGAAGGCAGGAAGAGCTAAGAAGAGTAGAAGGCTGGAGGAATAAACACACTTCTGTGTTTGGCTGATACTGTCCCATTAAAACTATACAAATGTGTGTTGCTCAGTGTGAGTGTGTGTGTGTGTGTGTGTGTGTGTCTACAGCAGTATTTGTACAACATGTATTTACTTTAAACTCCCCACCTCTTCCACCATGTACCCTGTAGAACCCTTATAGAGTCTGAGGAACCCCAGGGGTCCATGTTAAAAAGCCAGAAGGGCCCTGACGGTCATTTTTAAATGACACATGGGGAGGAATTTGTGCCACATTACATCAAAAAAAAGCTAATCCATCACTTTTTCAGAGCTAAACTGACATCAAAATGAAACCATCTCGATTACTCCATTGGACCCTTTATAAACGCCTAACTAATTCATCATTAACAGCTCTAGTTTTCTTGCATCATTCCATTTAAAGGACTGTGATATCCATTCTGTACCCTGAAGGAACCCAAAGCCTTCAATGATTGCTCTGCATCATCATCAACTCACGTTCTCCAAAATCCAGATTACCTTCTTTAGAGTAGTAGAGGATCTCCACTTTGCGTTCCTCTGAGCCAAGCAGGGCCTGGGCCAGCTGGGACAGAGCGCTCTTCATGGTGCCCGGCCCGACCAGGAACTGACAGGTGCACGGTTGCTGCATGATCTCGGCCCGCGAGAAACCAAACATCTGACAGAAACCTTCATTACAGTAGATAATCCCACAGTTCTTCATCTGGGCATTAGCGATCAGGAACTTACGGTCTGAGGAAGAGAGAGTGGAGGGTTACGGAGAGATATTTAATATCAGCACTGAACACAAGCACTCTTTAGAAAATCATTTTTGGTCATTTTTGGAGGTGCTGGTCCCCACTATGTGTGATTGTCATGTGTGTCTGCCTTGCAAAAGACCGGCGACTTGTCCAGGGTGTTCCTCCACCTTTCATCCTAGGAGTGCTGGAAAGATCACCCTAGTTAGGATGAGCAGCTAAGATCCTGGATGTATGAGTTATAGCTCTAGCTAGCACTGTCCCAGCTGCACAGCTGACGAGACTGTGTCAAGCTGTTAAGTAACCTCATATATATGTGCTTATGTGGTTACCCACACTCTTATCTATAAATACTGATAGCGGCCATCTTGGAGCCCTC
Source organism: Hepsetus odoe (assembly GCA_017165825.1). Lineage (NCBI taxonomy): Eukaryota > Metazoa > Chordata > Actinopteri > Characiformes > Hepsetidae > Hepsetus > Hepsetus odoe. Next base: position 2,038,326 of record CM029384.1, read on the forward strand.
AATGGGACTTCAAGAATTCAGGCTTCAAGATGGCTGCTGCTGTTGTTTTTGGACCAGCAAGGCGAGCGTGTGATGATCAAGGCCTGCAGTTTGCCTCATGCAACCAATTGTGCATGACCCTCCACTGTCAGTGTGCTGATTAAGTTTACACACTCCAGACACCAAGCATGAGGGAGAAAATGAGAATTTTCTCAAGTCCATCATTCCTTGGTATGAGCCAGCTGAAAATGGCACAGGCACATGTTCAATGGGCGACAAGCAGACACGTGTAAACTCAGCAGACGATCAATAGCAAATAAGTGTGATTCTCTCTGTTCCTTCGCTCTCTTTTCTCCCTCTCTCCCTTCTGCCTCCACCGGTGTCATCCTCTGTGTAATTATCCTCCAGCAGGAGGTCCGTGGTGTCTCTACAGCTTCGCTGACTGCTGGAGTTATTTTTTGCTGTGACACCCCAGCAGGCCTGCTGCTGCAGCAACACGAGCGAAAACCCTCTCCAGTGTCCGACCGTCCGCCCCTCGGAGCTCCTTCTACGACAGACATGCTCTACACAAATTCACAGAAGGAAATGAAGCAGAGGCAGGCAGTTGTACATCCTCCACTTTTGCTTTATACATCACTGTTGGGCTTAAAAGCAACAGTTCCACCCTGATCTGAAGTGGGTTCATGTTTAACCCTATTTTCCTACCTACATTTTTTCTTAAATACAAAGAAAATACAATTTAAACTTCCATTTTAGCTCAGCCTTTGTGTCAATTCTCGAAGGCTTTTACAAATAAAAAGTTTGAAAACTCGTTTGGAAGCTCCATTTGAATCTCATTTAGTCTTCTGAAAAAAGAAAAAGCAGTGCTGGTGTGAAAAGGTCTCCATTTTTTTTTTTTTTTTTATTTATTTTAGTTGTAGTCCATTTGGTCTACCATTAGGAAACAGCAAGGCTGATCCGCGGTGCTGCCACAATCACCCATCATTGATCTAAGGGTGGCTTGGATGAACACCCCTTCCCTCTTTCCTCAAAGTGATGCTAGACAACCAAGGCGTCTCCACTGTGATGAACTGGGGACATGTCCAGGGCACCTATGAGCCCAGAGAGAGGTTCCAAAATCCTCTGTGACCTGGTTATGATAGCGGCTCTAATAATGGATGGTGGTCTCCCTAAACACTGCTGTGATTAGTGTTAAGTCAGATAACAGACACCCACATTGGCACTTGGTTGCTGGGTGACGGGGAGAGGGAGAAGAAGGGGTTTCATTCAGAAATGTTTATTCTTTAATCGCATTTCCTTTTCCATTCGCTAGCTAGGACTCCCATAATCATGACACCATGAAGACAGTGAGGCCGAGGGCCATTAAATGCTTCATCCATATGACGTGAATGAAGCGTAGGGCATCACGACGAGCTGACAGTGAAAGTGAAAGTGACTATTCAGGTCATTGTGGAACACAGTTTCACAGGTTCTACCCAGAAGAACGTGTATTACTGAGCAGAGGTTTGATACGGTACATTAGGAGCAGGAAAACACATTCAAATGTGCAAAGCAGAGGAGCTCTCTGAGCACTGCTGCAGGGGAGAAACAAAAGACAGATTTTTACATTTGATACGATGGTGTCTTGCATTTTTTCAGTGCACCCAAAGCAAGCAGTGGCTGAGCACGGACCTTGTGTTTATATATCGATGTTAACATGTTTGCACAGGCGACAAGCATGCACACAAGTGCACAACGATACACAGTTTTAAAATGGATAAAATTCTGTTTTTTAAATATTTTAGATAGCAGTATAAATCACAATGTAATTTCTCAAAAAGCCATTTAAGTGGCATTTAAAAACGGGTGCATATCCAATATGAACACCTTCCCCTCCCTGCCCACTTTACAAAAGCTGCACCAAGATCCTCTGAAGGTCCCTCTGAAAGATGATACGACAGACCCCTGCATGTGACAGAGGGCTGGATCAGCAGCAGTTTTATTCACATTTCACTTCTGGTGCATGTTAAAGGTGTTAGACAGTTGGCATGCCTGCGACTAAAAGAGTTAAACATCTGGTGCTAAGGATGTCAATATTTAAGCAACAGAACTCAAGGAAGTGCGTTATCTCAAACGATATCGCAGCTTGCTTGGTTAACCTGAATGGGGTTTAGTCCAACCGGTCTGCGCAGCTTTTCGCGGCTCTTTTTTGTTTGCAGATCTGCACAGCCTGCTCGTTTCCAGTGTGCACATCACTGCAGCCGCCGAGATGAAAAGAAGTGAAAAGTGAAAGTGACTATTCGTCATCGCGGGTACACACAGCACACAAAATTGGATCTCTGCATTAAACCCCTGCGCAAACACACGCCGTGCAGCAGGGGGCAGCTACGAAAGCGCCCGGGGAGCAGTGACGGGGACGGTACCTTGCTCGAGAATGCTGGTATTACATGTAAGCCTGCAGTCACACGGGTGAAATATCCCATAAACATTACGTAATGAGTGTATTTTCTGCTCTGTCTGGACTCAAGTGGAACATTAGAACAGAAAGTTGATACTTAACAGCAGGTGTGGAGTGGAATAACGCAACAAGCTGGAAACAAAGATTGTGTCATCAGAACCGACTGCTGTTTAAAAAAGTAGGGCTGGTCCGAGTAGTCTGAATAGTTGTGTTGGTGTTCGATGCTCAGCATCCAGCAACTTCATCATCCGCTGAATTTGAAAATATGAAAGACACCAAAACACCTTAAGCTCGTACTGTAGAGAACACGTTTTAGAATAATCAATAAATCAAACATTTCTATCTGGTTTAGTTCAGGCAGAAGTGTCCTCCTGCATCTCTTCGCCTTTGAAGCTAAAAGAGCAGAGATGCTTAAGTGACCGGAATACACAGAAGCGCTCAGTGGAAAGAGTTTGGAAACGAAGGCACAAGTTTGTTTTAGAGTCTTAAATAAGGAAGTATAATCATATTTCAGTGCAATCTTCCCTTGTTCAGACCGACTGCGCTCAGAAGGAGCGTTCAAATTCAAGACGATTTAAGCACCTACTTACTTTAAGTAGCAGCCGTGGCCTAGTGGTGAGGGAGTCGCCCCGGATCAGAAGATTGTGGGTTCGTTTCCCTCACCAGTAGGTTGCACTGAGGTACCCTTGAGCAATGTACCGTCCCCATCACTGCTCCCTGGGCGCTTGCAATAGCTGCCCCCTGCTGCACGTGTGCGTATGACAAGGGCAGAGGTTGAATTTCATTGTGTTGTGTTGTGCTGCGTTTCACAATGACAAGGGTAGTCACTTTCACTTCATGACAGAAAAAAATCATAACTTCAAACAGAATAATCGGACGTTTCCTTAAATCACTATTCTCCAAATGAGTTGTAATGACACGCTTACCGTTTTAAACACTGGCTCAAGTGTGCGTCTTAATATATAGGAGCACACAGCGTGATAATTTAAGAGTAATCCACTTCAGTTTAAAGCGCTGATATTGCAGCACATTAAGGAACTCGATAAATCTGCTCAAACCCTTCACAACTATCTGCTTAGACCTCGGCAGCCGCTCACGGGAGATGTCAGGAAACGAAGCTCAGGGGTGTATAACATTCGGCTGACGTTCGACTGTTATACACCAATGCTTTGATCCAGTTCTCGGCCTACTGGATCACCACCATCAAGTTAAACTCGTGTTAAATAAAGTAAAACATCGTTTGAAAATGCGTTTATATACTGAAAACAAGAATATGAAGTGAAAGTGAAAGGGACTTCGTCAGCACAGCACACAGCGAGCCGCAGCGAATTTACACCGCTGCATTTTCATCCACACTCACACACATGCAGCAGGGGGCAGCTATTGAAATTGCCCAGGGAGCAGTGACGGGGACGGTACCTTGCTCAAGGGTGCCTCAGGGCAACCTACTGGTGAGGGAATCGAAACCACGATCTTCCGATCCGGGGGCCTGGTCCCTAACCACTGTTTCACACTGAGAAACAGTCACTTTCACACCAGTATATCACCCCAAATAATGAAAACTGTACATAGTTAAACAGTGAAACCCTGTGTAAATAATTTTATTTTTAATGAATTCCTAAATATATCCACATTTATCATTTAGTAAAAGCTATGAATTATCCAGTAGCTGCATTAAACAAATGCATTAGTGGCGTAGGAATGAGAGAATGAACTGCGGCGAATCGCAAGAAATGACGTAGAAAAAAAATAAATCAAAAAGCTGGATGAAAGTTTGTAGTTACTCAGGAAAAGGCTGTGTCAGTTCGGACACAGCTGAGGTGTTGATCTGGCTCGACGCGTCAAAAGTATCCATCGCAGCCGCTGTTCTTTTAATAGCAATCCCACACGTGGGCATGTCTGGAGGGCTTTGCTCAAAACGACTGTGATTATCTCTCTGTAACATTAAGCTTTACGGCAGGAGGCCAGTAAGACCAGCATAAATGTGATCTGGATTTGATAAGAAAAGACCATCCAGCCCAGCTCCCCTGAGCTTTCTAGCTTTAATAAGTGCTTCTAAATCAAGCTATTAGGCCTGTGTCTGAATCTTCACCAGCGCAGCAGCGAACACTGAGAACCTCGCACGTTTTGAATCATTACACTCATCTAGAGCACAAACTACTTTCAGGAAGCGCTATTTATAACATCACCCCTGTGGTCCACACGCCAGACGCTGTCCCACAGGACAGAGACAGAGGGATGTGGGGATGTGGTGATGGGGGCGGCTCGTCTGAGGCAATCGGAGTGAAAGGTTGTAGCAAATGAAAAGGGAGACGAATGTCAAGAGGCAAAAAAGTGCAATATTTGCGCACGGAGTAAGACCACCGTGTACAACCGAAACAGCTGCGACCCATCAAGCCTCGGACTCCACAGCACTTCTGCAAGTGCACCGTTTTATCTGCACCAAGACGTCAGCAGCAGATCCCTTCATTCCTTTGGAGGAGTTTTTGAAGATCCAGGGAACAGTGTCAGTTTTGCAGCACATCCCACAGATGCTCGATGGGCTTGAGGTCTGGGGGATTTGGAGGTCAAGGCAACAACTAGAACTCTTTATCATCTTCCTCAAATAATTCCTGAAAAGAGATTAGATTTACCGTTTTGGTGAACATATTTATGTTGATAAATATATAAATGTGATAACGATGTGAAACCACCCACACGTGAGTGAGGGTCACAAAGTGAGTAGGAAGTGAAAAAGGTAACTTGGTCATTTACATTTACGGAACCCAGCAGACACTCCTATCGACACTCTGTGTCGTTTCCAAAGGAAACATCTCCTCCACACTAGAAAACCAGGACAAGAGTTAACAAAAAATGAAGAATTTTTAAAATATTTTTTATTGAGGTTGTGAGATGTGTTAGCTGTGCTAGTTTAAGGCATGAAGGTGTTGTTTATTCTCCTAAGTGCTGCTTTGAAGAAGAGGCTCTTCAGTCGCTCTAATGGTCAGAGCAAATATGTTTCACGAATTAGAAGCTGAAGAGCTCGATGCATGTTCTCCTTTGGAGGAGCTGAGCTTGATGCTCTGAGAGAGCCAGCTGTGACCCGTGGTCTGATCACTGCAATTTGATAAGAAGGGACTGGAATAGATTTGGCTTTGATGGAAAGCATTAAAGCATCACCTTTAGTAAAAGAAGGGAAAATGGAATATTGTAATATTTTATACATTTATATTATACAGTTCTGTGCAGACGTTTTAGGCAGGTGTGGAAAAAATGCTGTAAACAAAGAACGCTTTTTTTGATCAATTTACAAAATGCAAAGTGAGCGAACAAAAGAAAAATCTAAATCAGATCAATATTGGGTGTGACCACCCTTTGCCTTCAAAGCAACATCAGTTCTTCTAGGTACACTTGCACAAAGTCAGGGATTCTGCAGGATTATAGTCGGTGTCTGATCAACCAGTTTTACCAAACAGGTACTGATGATCATCAATGTCACACGGAGGTTGAAACACAGTCATGTTTGGAACGACCTACCGGCCGGGTTCCTTCAAAAACTGTGTGCAAGTGTACCTAGAAGAACTGATGCTGTTTTGAAGGCAAAGGGTGGTCACACCAAATATTGATTTGATTTAGATTCTCTTTTGTTCATTCACTGCATTTTGTTGATTGATGAAGATAAATGATCAACACTTTTTATAGCATTTTTTCCACACCTGCCTAAAACCTTTGCACAGTACTGTATATGTATACATACAGACACACACACACACACACACACACATTTCATTCGCTGCCCCCTTGCTGCATGTGTGTGAGTGTATTGGTTAAATGCAGAGGTTTTTCGGAATTGCACTGTGGTTCACTGTGTGCTGTGCTGTGCCTTGTTTCACAATGACCAGAATAGTCACTTTCACTTTCAAATATTATTTTATATATATAAAAGTGAAAGTGACTATCCGTGTCATCGTGAGAATACAGCACAGCACACAGTGAACCACAGCGAAATTGGATCTCTGCATTTCACCCATACACTCACACACATCGTACACGGGGGGCAGCTATGAAAGGACCTGGGGAGCAGTGACAGGGACGGTACCTTGCTCAAGTGTACCTCAGGGCAACCTATTGGTAAGGGGTTTGGACCCACAACCTTCCGATCTTGTGGCCGACTCCCTAAACACTAGGCCTCCGCTGCCCACATTATTATTAATATACATATAATTTTTAAGTTCTTATAAATGTATTAGAAACTTCATAATATTAAAGAAGGACTGATTACCTGATTAACAACTGCTTTAAGTGAACATTTTGAAAGGTTTATCATAATTGTAATAATACATTAATACAATAATTTTGGGAGGTTTTGGGGGGTTTAGGGAGTCGGCCACAGGATCAGAAGATTGTGGGTTCAAACCCCTTATGAGTTGGTTGCCCTGAGGTACCCTTGAGCAAGGTACCGTCCCCGTCACTGCTCCCCGGGTGCTTTCATAGCTGCCCCCTGCTGCACGGTGTTTGTGTGCATGGGTTAAATGCGTCCAATTTCGTTGTGGTTCACCGTGTGCTGTGGTGTGACCTCACAATGACAAGAATAGTCACTTTCACTTTTCATATCCGACAGGGATGCGCACACACACACACACACACAGGTCATTGGATTAGGCCAATTCACATTTCAGTCATTTAAACATCATTTGCATTGCTTTCCCCATTATAGCCCAGTCTAATAGCCTTTATTTGCAAACCAAATGCACACAATGGTGTGAGCATGGCAGAGTTTACAGAAATCCACAAGGTCTGATGAGGTTAACTGTACCTTTTCTCCTTTTTCAGACCCTGTGATCATTGACAGAGTTCGTCTTAAATCTTGGGTCTGACACATTCAGAGTTAGGACTCTTTTTACCATTTTGCCTACTCAACATCACAGTCCTAAAGCACTGCGTCCTTGAAACGCCTTCAATTTCATTGAAGGAACAGATGTTAGACGTTGGCTTAGAGGCTTGTTTTAAGATTGGAAAGCTGCTCAGGGGTTCAAGTGGCTTGTAACTGTTTTTTGAAGGCGTAATTTTTACATGTAAATACAAACAGCATTTTGCACGAGTGTATAATATTATCAGGAGCTTGTTCTAGTCTGGAACAGGTTTGATGTTAAAAATGGACGATAAAGATGTTTTGTAAGGTATAGAGGTGGGCAATATGACAACATGTATTGTTATTGTGATCATTTAAATGCATTTTAAATGTATGCAACATTCGTGTGTCCCTCAGATGTCAAACCATAATAAAATAATTTTGGTTAGTATTCATAACTCATAAGCATAAGATCACAATTATTTGCCAAGATTACTGATTGCATTTGGGAATAACCCAGCCACTAGGGATGCACAATCCAGTCCCAAGCCCGGATAAATGGGGAGGGTTACGTCAGGAAAGGAAATCCGGTGTAAAACTTTCACCAAATTAATATGTGGACAACGAAACTTCCATACCGGATTGGTCGAGGCCCGGGTTAACAACGACCGCCACCAGTGCTGTTAGTCTACAGGGTGGAAATTGGACTACTGTTGGCCAAAGGAGAAGAAGAGGAGGAGGAAGGCATGTCCGGAGAGAGGTGGAGAGAAAGAAGGGGAGGAGAGTGGAAGTGAGGGAGGGACTTTGAATGTTGGCAGCATGACTGGTAAAGGTAGAGAATGAGCTGATATGATGGAGAGAAGGAAGATTGATATTCTGTGTGAGAGACTAGATGGAAGTGTAGTAAGGCCAGGTGTATTGGAGGAGGGTTTAAACTGTTCTACCATGGTGTGGATGGAAGGAGGAATGGGGGAGGTGTTATCCTGAAGGAAGAGTATGTGGAGAGTGTTTTGGAGGTGAAGAGGGTGTCACGGAGGGTGATGAGTTTGAAGCTGGAAGTTGCAGGTGTGATAATGAATGTTGTTAGTGCTTATGCTCCATAAATTGGTTGTGAGATGGAGGAGAAAGAAGAATTCTGAAGTGAGTTAGATGAAGTGATAGAGAGTGTACCCAGGGGAGAGAGAGTGGTGATTGGTGCAGATTTTAATGGTCATGTTGGTGAAGGGAACAGAGGTGATGAGGAGGTGATGGGTAGGCATGGTGTCAAGGAGAGGAATGCTGAAGGTCAGATGGTTGTAGATTTTGTAGAAATGGCTGTAGTTAAAACTTATTTGAAGAAGAGGGAGGAGCACAGAGTGATGTATAAGAGTGGAGGAAGATGCTCACAGGTGGATTATATCCTTTGCAGGAGGGTCAGCCTGAAAGAGATCGGCGATGCAAAGTAGTGACGGGGCGAGTGTAGCTAAACAGCATAGGATGGTGGTCTGTAGGATGACCTTGGAGGTCATTCTTGTTTGCATTAGTAATGGACAGGTTGACCGGACAAGGTTAGACAGGCGTCCCCGTTGACGATGAAGTTTGCTGATGATTTTATGATCTGTAGCAAGAGTGGGGAGCAGCTTGAGGAGAACCTGGAGAGATGGAGATATACTCTAGAGAGGAGAGGAATGAGATTGAGTAAGACAATGAAACGAAAGAGAGGAAAGTGGAATGGTTGCAGGGATGCAGGGAGTAGAGGTGGTACAGGCAGAGGAATTTAAATACTTGGGATCAAAAGTTCAGAGTAACGGCGAGTGTGAAAGGTGTGTGAGAGGTGAGGAGAGTGCAGGAATGTTGGAATGGGTGGAGACGAATGGCAGGGGTGATCTGTGACAGATGGGTACTAGTGAGAGTGAAAGGAAATGTTTACAGGAAAATAGTGAGACCAGCTATGCTATACGAGCAGGGGACTAAAAGACAGGCGGCAGAGCTGGAGGTGTCAGAGTTCAAGATGCAGAGGTTTTCACTGGCTGTGACGACGATGGTCAGGATTAGAAATTAAATAGAGGAACAGCTCAGGTTGGATGTTTTGGAGGCAATTTAGAGAAGTGAGACTGCGTTGGTTTGGACATGTCCAGAGGAGAGTCTCTCAGACAACCCTGGTGTCTCTCTGCTAATGGTTTCATACCAGTTATGTTATTATTATAATCACTGGCTCTCAAGATAGTAATCAAATTTAAAATTCTATTTATTAATCAGGCTTAAAAAAACATCTTCTTTGCTCAGTAATGTGTGAGAGCTGGACGTCCAGCTTGCAACACATGAATTTGAACCATCGATCAAATGTTTCTCACCATCAACCAACACATTTTCCCAACACATTTGGACATTCAGCAATTATAACAATAAAGTCGATTAAAGGAGAAAATCCTGAAGCACAGAAACACAAAAAGGAACTTCAAGAAATTTTTTTAAATTCTCAATGTTGACCAACATAATCGGGATTCAGATTTTTGCTGTAATCAAGCAGCCCTAACTGCTTATGTGAACGCTGCTTTTATTCTAACTCTGGTCTGAAAACACTAAAAGCAGCACTTTTAGAGTAAAAATGTGTTTTAGGAGCTCTTCGAGCCCTCTGAAATAGAAATGTAGAGAAATTAAACACTGAAATTACATCAATCCGAAGCAGCGCTGTTGAACTGTTTTTGTGATTTCAGTTTATTTTCGATGGCCCAAAACTAGAATTAAAGTCTCAATAAAGCGACGCATGGTGTCTTAAAACACGGCCGTGTTGTTTCTCTCCCTAGCAGCACTTTTAAAGTAAAAATCTGTTTTGGAGAGCCTCTGAAACACATTTAGAGACATTAAAGGCTGAATCGACAATAGCACTGTTTATTGTGCTGATCTGATGTGTTTTTATTTAGTTTCTGTGTCCCCAAACCTACAATTCAAGTTCAATGAGGTGACATTTGTTGTCTTAAAGCACGAGGATGTGTTTCAGTGCCTCTCTGATGCTGACATTTAGAGAAATGAAAGGCTGAAGTGCAGCAGCACTGTTTAACTGTTTATAATATTGATGGTTTTTTCTTATTTCTATTTTATGGCCCAAAACATAGAATAAAAGTCTCAGCAAAGTGGCGCAGGCTGCCTTACAGCGTGGGGATGTAGTATCTCCTCCTAGCAGCACTTTTAGGGGGTTAGGAAGTGCTCTGAGCTGTAAGAGCTCCTCTGAAACAGCTCTTTGGGGGAGTCTGATGCTGAGCTGACACTGGGGCACCGGGGTCACTGCAGCTCTAATGGCGACACTGTTTCCCATCTGACACTCGGAAAGAATGGGCAGGGGGAGAAAAAGTTCTTTCTCTTACTCTGGCCGTCGAACTTGCGGATGATGGTGTCCAGGTAGGTGTTCTGGAGGGCGACGTGACCCCGGCGGACCGGCATCTTCACTCCCCGGACAGAAACGAGCCGCTTTCCCTGAGAGCCTCCGGTTAAACCCTCGCTCTTCTCGGCGAGGAGATGAAGGAGATGAAGGAGGAAGGAGAGCCGCCAGCCGCGCGCATGGTGCAGCAGCAAGTGCTCGTTCAGACCGAGGAGGAGGAGCGCGAGGAGGACGAGGCGAAACAAGAAAGGAAAAGAGATCAAACAACAAAAACAAAACAACAGAAACTAGAAAGGGAGCGAGGCGTCGCCAAGGATACGCGCGCGAGCGCAGACAGATGCAAATGAAAAATATTTTTCAAATAGATACTTTAATAAATAAATAACTTTCGAGGCGATTTCGCGTTGAATGTGTGAGGGTTTTAAAAATAATTATAATAACACAATAAGCAGAAAAGCTCCGCGCGGGACAGCGCCGGAAAAAAAACAAACAAAAAAACAACAGAAATTAAACAGAATAAAGTCACAAAAACAGAAGAAAGGCTGCGATCGGTCTGTCCTCCTGAAACAGAACAGCATCTAATCTCCCTCTCACTCCAGAGAGAGAGAGAGAGAGAGACAGAGAGAGAGAGAGAGAGAGAGAGAGACAGAGAGAGAGAGGAGAGAGAGAGACAGAGGGAGAGAGAGAGAGAGAGAGGGAGAGAGAGAGAGAGAGAGAGAGAGGGCAGAGGAGAGGGAGAGAGGAAGAGAGAGACAGAGAGGAGAGAGAGACAGAGAGGAGAGAGAGGAGAGAGAGAGAGAAATGAGGCAAGAGACAGAGAGAGAGAGACAGAGAGAAGATGAGAGAGAGAGAGACAGGGGAAAGAGGAGAGAGAGAAAAAGAGAGGGAGAGAGAGAGAGAGGGAGAGGAGACAGAGAAAAGATAAAGAGAGAGACAGCGAGAGAGAGAGAAAGGGATAAGAGAGAGAGGGCAGGAAAGAGGGAGAGAGAGAAAAAGAGAGAGGGAGAGAGAGAGACAGAAAAAGAGAAAGAGAAAGAGAGATTGAGAGAGAAAGGCGAGACAGAAGAGAGAGAGACAGAGAGAGAAAGAGAGGGAGGCGAAAGAGAGGAGAGAGAGGAGGAGTACAGAGAGAGACAGAGAGAGAGAAAGAGAGAGAGGGAGGGAGAGAGAAAGAGAGAGAGAGCCCTACACTGCTGTCAGTCCTGACAGAGAACAGATACACACAGTTCACCTTCACACTATACCCACTCTATATATTACACACACACACACACTATACCCACTCTATATATTACACACACACACACTATACCCACTCTATATATTACACACACACACACACTGCCCCTCTATGTATTACACACCTTTTACTATACACTCTATATATTACACACACACATACACACTATACCCTCATATTACACACACACACACACCATGTGCACACACTATACCTCTGTATATATTGCACACACACACACATACTTCTTACACTCTGTATATTGCACACACACACACTGTACCCACTCTATATATTACACACACACACTATACCACTCTATATGTACACACACACACACTATACCCACTCTATATATTACACACACACACACTATACCCTCATATATATTACACACACACACACTATACCACTCTATATATTGCACACACACACACTATACCACTCTATATGTACACACACACTATACCCCTCTATATATTACACACACACACTATACCCCTCTATTACACACACACACTATACCCTCACCTGTACACACACACCACACCCACTCTGTGTACACACACACTGTGTGCACACCTCCCTTCTCCCACTCATATATTACACACACACTGCCTCTATATATTACACACACACACACACCATGTGCACACACATATACCCTCTATATATTACACACACACACACTATACCCACTCTATATATTACACACACACACACACTATACCCACTCTATATATTACACACACACACACACACACACCATTTGCACACACACTATACCCACTCTATATATACACACACACACTATACCCTCTATATATTACACACACACACACACACACACCATGTGCACACACACTATACCCACTCTATATAGTACACACACACACACACTATACCCACTCTATATATTACACACACACACACTACCCTCTATATTACACACACACACACACTATACACTCTATGTACACACACACACTATGCCTCTATATATTGCACACACACACACACTATACCCTCTATATATTACACACACACACACATATACCACTCTATATATTACACACACACACACACCTGCCACTCTATATGTACACACACACACACACACCATGTGCACACACACTATACCACTCTATATATTACACACACACTATATCACTCTATATATGTACACACACACACACTGTGTACACACTATACCCCACTCTATATTACACACACACACTACCCACTCTATATATTACACACACACACACTATGCCACTCTATATATTACACACACACACACTACCACTCTGTACACACACACACACACACATACCCACTCTATATTACACACACACACACTATACCCACTCTATATATTACACACACTATACCCACTCTATATGTACACACACACACTGTACCACTCTATATATTACACACACACACACTATACCCACTCTATATATACACACACACACAGACACATACCCACTCTATATATTACACACACACTACCTCTGTATGTACACACACACACACACACACCATGTGCACACTATACCTCTGTACACACACACACTATACCACTCTATATATTACACACACACACACACTATACCCACTCTGCTCTGCCCACACACACACACACTGTACCCACTCTATATAACCACACACACACACACACACCATGTGCACACACACTATACCCACTCTGTATATTACACACACACACACACTATACCCACTCTATATATTACACACACACACACACTATACCCCATCTATATATTACATACCTTTACTATACCTCTATATGTACACACACACACACACTATACCCACTCTGTACACACACACACACACTATACCACTCTATATATATTACACACACACACACACTACCTCTATATATATTACACACACACACACACTATACCCACTCTATATATTACACACACAATATTACACACACACACACTATACACTCTATATATTACACACACACACTATACACTATATATTACACACACACACTATACCACTCTGCATATGTATACACACACACACTACCTCATATGTACACACACACACACATACCACACTCTATATGTACACACACACACTATACCCACTCTATGTACACACACACACACACTATACCACTCTATATGTACACACACACACTATACACTCTATATATACACACACACACACACACACACACCATGTGCACACACACTATACCCACTCTATATATTACACACACACACACACTATACCCACTCTATATAGTACACACACACACACACTATACCCTCTATATATTACACACACATTATACACTCTATATATTACACACACACACACACACCATGTACACACTACCCCTCTTTACTCTGCACACACACACACACTATACCATATATATTACACACACACACACTATACCCTCTATATATTACACACACACACACACACACTACTACCCTCTATTACACACACCTTTACCACCTCTCACCACTCTATATTACACATACACACACACACACTATACCACTCTATATATTACACACACACACACTACCCACTCTATATTACACACACACACACACTATACCCACTCTGTACAGTATATACACACACACACACACACACACACTATACCCACTCTGTATATTACATACACACACACACACAATACCCACTCTATATATTACACACACACACACACACACATACTATACCACTCATATATTACACACACACACACACACACACACACACACATACTATACCCCTCTATATATTACACACACACACACACTATACCCACT
>CM029384.1:2055504-2058004 GCA_017165825.1 Hepsetus odoe
TATATGTTACACACACACACCATCTCTTACTCTATATATGCACACACACACTACCACTCTATATGTACACACACACACACACACACACACACACACACACACACACACACACACACACACACACACACATACTATACCCACTCTATATATTACACACACACACACACATACATACTATACCCACTCTATATATTACACACACACACACACACACACTATACCCACTCTATATATTACACACACACACACACACACACACACACACACACACATACTATACCCACTCTATATATTACACACACACACACACACACACACACACACACACACACATACTATACCCACTCTATATAGTACACACACACACACACTGCTATACCACTCTGTATGTACACACACACACATACTATACCCACTCTATATATATACACACACACACATACTATACCCACACTCTATATATTACTGCCTTTACACACACACACATACTATACCACTCTATATATTCCCCACACACACACACACACACTATACCCACTCTATATGTACACACACACACACACACATACTATACCCACTCTATAAAATACACACACACACACACACACATACTATACCCACTCTATATATTACACACACACACACACACACATACTATACCCACTCTGTATAGTACACACACACACACACTATACACCCTCTATATATTACACACACACACACACACACACATACTACCTCTATATTACACACACACACACACACACATACTCTATATATTACACACACACACACACATATACCACTCTATATTTACACACACACACACACACATACTATACCCACTCTATATATTACACACACACACACACACATACTATACCCACTCTATATATTACACACACACACACACACATACCCACTCTATATATTACACACACACACACACACTATGCCCACTCTATATATTACACACACACACACACTACCTCTATATACACACACACACACACACATACCTACCTCTATATGTACACACACACACACACACTATACCCATATATATTACACACACACACACACAAACACACACACACACACACTATACCCACTCTATATATTACACACACACACACATACCCTCTATATAGTACACACACACACACACACACTATACCCACTCTTTATATTACACACACACACACACACACACTATACCCACTCTATATATTACACACACACACACACACACTATACCCACTCTGTATTTACATACACACACACACACACACACACACCCACTCTGCTATATTACACACACACACACACACACACACACACATACTATACACTCCCTATATTACACACACACACACACACACACACACACACACATACTATGCCACTCTTACACACACACACACACTGCACTATATATTACACACACAACACACACACACACTTCCTGCCCACTCATGTAACACACACACACACACACACACACACACACACACACACACACACATGCTATGTACTCTATATGTACACACACACACACACACACACACACATACACACACACACATACTATACCACTCTCTATATATTACACACACACACACACACTATGCTCTATATATTACACACACACACACCATGTGCACACACACTATACCCACTCTGTATATTACACACACACACACTATACCCACTCTATATATTACACACACACACACACACTATACCCACTCTATATATTACACACACACATACTACACCCCTCTGTATGTACACACACACACATACTATACCCTCTATGTACACACACACACACACATACTATACACTCATATAGTACACACACACACACACACACACACACACACACACACACACACACACACACACATACTATACCCTCTATATATTACACACACACACACACATACTATACCCTCTATATGTACACACACACACACACACATACTATACCACTCTATATGTACACACACACACACACATACTATACCCACACTCTATATATTACACACACACACACACACACTTTATACCCTCTATATTACACACACACACACACACACACTATACACTCTATATGTACACACACACACACACACACATATACCTACCTCTATATATTACACACACACACACACACACTATACCACTCTATATATTACACACACACACACACACACACCACACTACCTCTATATGTACACACACACACACATCTATACACTCATATGTACACACACACACACACATACTATACCCACTCTATATATTACACACACACACACACATACTATACCCACTCTATATATTACACACACACACACATACTATACCCACTCTGTATATTACATACACACACACACACACACACACTATACCCACTCTATATATTACACACACACACACACACTATACCCACTCTATATATTACACACACACACACACACACTATACCCACTCT
>CM029384.1:2063004-2070504 GCA_017165825.1 Hepsetus odoe
ATGCTGAATGCTGATTGGCTGGAACTCTATCCACAACCTTGCATTTTTAGACACTTTGTAGTCTCTCACAGTAAAACATTTGTTCCCATGTCATTCATTTCTCAGCTAAATGGGAGGCTTCACTATCATATGCAGGTGGAAAAGTCTTAGTGATGCTGTTATTGGGGCCATTGAATCTTTTTTCATCGGCTGTGAAAGGCCGAGTGCAGTAACGAACCCCTGAAAACGAACGGCACTTCCACCACCTGTGAGCTGCTTTTGCCTCATTAGTGAGCACAGCATTAAAAAACAGAGCGCACTGGTGCTGGTCGCTGGTCGCTGTCAATTCGAAGTCGCCCTTCCAAAACTCTGCATCCCAAATGACTCAGTGAGATTACCCTACCTCGAGTGCGTCAGAGAAATGTTTTTGGAGCCAGCCCCCCCCAGAGTGATACCAATATGCTGCTCCAGGATGCCAGGAACTCTACTGCACTAACTTTAACTCTGCTGCACTCCCTTTAACTCTGCTGCACTCCCTTTAACTCTACTGCACTCCCTTTAACTCTACTGCACTCCCTTTAACTCTACTGCACTCACTTAAACTCTGCTGCACTCACTTAAACTCTGCTGCACTCACTTAAACTCTACTGCACTCACCTAAACTCTGCTGCACTCACTTAAACTCTACTGCACTCCCTTTAACTCTACTGCACTCACTTTAACTCTGCTGCACTCACTTTAACTCTACTGCACTCACTTTGACCTTACTCCTCTCACTGTAACTCCATTCACCTCGCTTTAATGCAGACCTATTGGGGCAGTGGTGGTCTAGTGCTTAGAGACGAGACCCCAGGATCAGAAGGTCGTGGGTTTGAATCCCAGACCAGTTTCTTGCCCTCGGGTACACTTGAGTAAGGTACTGTCCCCATCACTGCTCCCCGGGCACTTTAAATAGCTGCCATCTGCTGCACGGTGTGTGTGGGTGAAAAGCAGAGGTTGAATTTCATTGTGTCTCACCATGTGCTGCTTCACAATGACAAAATACTCACCTTCAATTTCACGTGCAGAAATGCGGGTCTGTTTTCACTGGTTCCCAACTTCAGCACTGGGGCCACACCAGTGCATTGGAAAAAGGGTAACAGACACAAAGGCTCTGACAGACTGATTCAGATGGAGGATTAAAAAAAGACAGAAAAAGATGCACAGAAAAGAAAAGCATTTACACATTAAAGCGTGTAAATGGATTTCAGCAGAAACCAAGATTAAAATTATTGGCAGTAAAATGAGCATAACAGGTCTCCTTCATGTTGGACTCTTCTACACCCACTGAACTCCATAACAGTCACTTTCACTCACACTCTCGTTTTAACTCTGTTACTCTACACCTAATTGAACTCCATCGCTGTCCATCACTATTGTTCTCATTGTAACACTAAGCCCAGCCTCTATCGGCCAGCGGTGGTCTAGTGGTCAGCGACGAGGCCCCAGGAGACCTCAGAAGGTCATGGGTTCAAATCCCAGACCAGTAGGTTGCCCTGAGTTACCCTTGAGCAAGGTATTGTCCCTGTCACTGCTCCCCGGGTGCTTTCAATTGCTGCCCCCTGCTGAACATATGTGGGTGAAATGCAGAGGTGTAATTTTGTTGTGGTTCACCGTGTGCTGTGTTTCACAATGGGATGGTTAGTCACTTTCACTTTCATCATCAAATCAGAAAAGTAGTGCATTTAATAGATGTGTTTGTAATGGGTCACGTGCCAAGACAGAACACACAAAAGCAACCAATGAAAAACTTCTTTTATTAATGTTATTCAAATGAGTCGAAGCAGCAGGACTACAGTTCAGGGCTTCATACAGGCCTCGTATTAAGAACATACACATCGGGGTTAATAGACAGTAGACCCGACAGCAAACACAGGAACAGCACAACAGTAGTAGTAGAGACGCCTGCTCAGACAAAAGGGTTAAAAGAGACAGACTAAATACAGGACACTTTAATGGTCAGGACACTTTAATGGTCAGGAGACTTTAATGGTCAGGACACTTGCAGTAACAACTGATTAGAAAAGCACATTCTTAAAACCACCTGCATGTGCATGTGTGTGTGGGTGTGCATGCATATGTGAATGCGTGTGTGTGTGTGTGTGTGTGTGTGTGAGAGAGCTAATCAGTATCAAAAGGACCTCAAAAACAACGACACAAACAGAGAAAAGTGCAGCACTGAAAGTTGGTGCTTCAAACTGGTCATAAAAACGAAACACATGTCATCAGCAGAGTAACAGCCAAAGTATGGAAACTGAAATCCATCCTCCATCATCTGAGCAGCTTATCCTAACCAGGGTCGCAGCAGCAAACACACTCACACACACCTAAGGGGTGATTTTGACTGTGGGAGGAAACCAGAGCACCTGGAGGAATCCAGACAAAGAGCACGTGTAACCTCTACGTAGAAAGGACCCAGAACGGCCCGGCTGGCGGTGCTGCCCGGTGCTGATGTAATGTGCTTTATTTATTTGACGTTGGATGAAATAATGTAACCTGGTGTTATGTTTTCAGTGCAGCGTGATTAGAAACCTCACAGCTTTTTTCAGTAATCAGGGTAAGGAATTCGAAAGGAGGTATAGAAACGTCCGTCTGCACAGCACCCCTGACACGTTCACTTCACTGAGTCTCTCGCTAATTTCTTTTCCAATCCCTGACGTCCAGCTTCTGCTCCTGCCATTACCTACACATTCACTTCCAAACAACACTACCTTTCCTTGCCTAATCCTCACCTACCACACACTACACAAAATATCTCTAAGAAAAACAGTTCCATTTTACTGATAAAGTCCTATATTACTCAAGCTACATCTCTCTGGCCTCCTCTCTGAACAGCGTTTCTTGAAGCAGAAATGAAAACTGAACAGTTTTTCTTTCACCGTCAGTACTTCACTCGTAAACTTGCGTTCCTTTTAGATAACTATAAAGAAAAATGGGGTTTTTTTTGGTACTGTTATTCAGGTTTGCAGAAAGTAATGAGCCATTAAAGAACAGTTAGTGATTGAGAAGGAAAAGGGGACTCAGGGGGTGGACTAGGGCCCGAACGATACATTGTTAAACTGATCAAATCAGACGATATTCCTACTTAAATTCAATAGAAAATGTCATTTGTAAGTAACAGCCAGATCATATTTAAGGTTATTTCTGGGAATTTGAAAGACTCTTATGAGCTGAGAAACACTGTTTGGATTAATTTAACACATAAACTAGCATAAAATCTAGAGCAAAACAATGTCACCACAACTAAAAACGTTCCAAAAAAGGCCAGATTTGCTACCCCGGTACACTAGAACTTATTTGAAAGCAGGGCTGGCGCAAATATTTGAGATTTATTCATTAAAATGCTTGAAAATCCTTTGAAATGACTGACACTTTTATGAAACTATGTATAATCTATTCTCAAAGGTACCAGCTCTTCACACCCACAAGATCAGGGAGGATTCTGCCCAGCTGAGGCACTTATGGGTCTCATACGACAATGGTATTTAGTCTGGCCCAGCCGTCACTTTCAGAGTATCTGAAGTCACACATGAGAAACGTGCCGCCTACCATGTGAGATGTTTGAACGGCATTTGTATTTAGGCCCAAAACTGGGTTTATCAGGGTTAAATCATGGCTGCATTGGGCCAGAACTGGAACGCCACTCGTTTGCTGGACTCTTTGGAGATAAGCATGACTTTGAGACTCTGAGGCGACTACAGGGACTTTCTGAAAAAATGTCCTACTGCTCCAGACTGCCAGTTAGCAAGCTCACCCTTACATTTACTTCTCAGAATAAAAACAAGAAAGCAGCCCTGCTAGCAGTGTGGAGCGAAGGAACCCTCTTCAGAAGACAAACCATATCATGACTTTACCATTAGCGCCAATCTTTTGGTTCAGTCTGGACTCAGCCAACCTTTCTATTGACAAGTGTTTTGATTTAATCTGAAAAACAGGAATTATTAAAGTTGAGTAATAAGTATATAAACCAATAAAACCACTAGGAATTGTACTCTTCCTCTGGCACTGAACTTGATTTAAGACATAATTGGACTTCAAAATCTGACATATCAATAAAGCTCTCCTTAAAGGTCTAAAATTTGAGCTATCGATCACTCACGCGATACGGACTATTGTTATCGCTCAGCAGGATTGTAGCTCCATAAAATCAGTGGCTGTGACAGAATTCCCATATCGGACGGGCCCTAGTTTGGACAGAGTGCAGTCTGGGGTGAAGCGGGTGTGTCTGAAAGCATTAGTGTGATCTTGATGGACAGGGTGACTGAAGGCTAGTCCATCTCACTCCTGTCCTTGTCACTGCCATTAGATTCAGATGTGCGTGATCATGGCAGGTCCTTCCTCTCCGTGGTGGACTCCTTTATAATCTGGAAGACATGCATGAGTATAATCAGAGCAGGCAGCAGGGAAGCAGTCCCCCAGCAGCACACCCCATTTCACAAGCGAAATGGCCGTGCTGTGAGAAAAAGATCAGTTTCACATGGAACAGCATTAGATTCTGCTCTCTGCTGGTGGTACAGTGTTGGTACACATCTCTACCATCAGGCCTTTTTTAAGGTTAGGGACTTTGCACCCTCTGATGGCACACCCATATTCCTCCATTAACTAACTAAACGTTTCCCTTTCGATTTCCAGTCTATCATTTGCAGCAGGTTTCAGTCGTTAGATCAGATAGTATTAGATGATTACCTCTCCGTCACGTGTTTCAACGGTTCGGACAACAATGCTTCTCTTCACGTGAGCCTCAGGGGCCAGTTTAGTGTCCATGCTGGTTTCTGATAGACAGCAGAGAAAGAAGCAATGAAGAGGTGCTTTCATTCGCCGGCCACTTTAAAAGAAACATCCACCTTGTGCTTTTTCTGACGGGTACCTTTTGTTGAAACACCTGCCTCATATACCTACTGGCCACTTTATTAGAAACACCCATACTGTGCTTTCAATCACTGGCCTCTTTATTTGAAACATCCACTTATATCTTTCCTAAGCAGGTGTCCAGTTAAAGACTATAGTTTTTGTCTTCGATTTGACTTTAGTTTTGTCTTTCTTGCTGCAAAATCTATCAACCCCCATTTCATACATCAGTTTGTGAACCAGGTATCTTCTGGGTGGCAGAAGGTTCTCAGCACAACAGTGACTTGGTGGTGATTGTGTGCTGAGCTGGAATGAGTCACAGGCACATGAGTCTATGAGCTGAGCAATCCCAAACTAATCCAACCAAGAGCGCTGAAAAAGGATTAGACCAGGTGCTGCATGTTGGTCCTGGAGGGCTGGTGTGCAGCAGTTCAGTAGTTCCACTCCTCAAACATTTATTAAAGCTGAAATATCATCAAACATCCAGCACCATAGTCAGGGAGCCCTGGGCTGAACAGCACAAATTATATGTACATGAAGAGATGAGCTACAGTCTCTGCATACCAGCAGAGCAGAACTATTACAGATAGACGAGAGGAGGGAGAGGATTGTGAGGAATGGACCACAGTTTTCACTCACCTCTGAAATGCAGGTTTGCAAAACTCTGGACCGGAACAGTGATCCTGGAGAGAGAGAGCCAAAATCCCCATGAAAAACTGCTCATTAACAGGGTTATTATTGCTGATGAAAACAAAACTAAACAGGCAGGGAAAAAGACAATAATTCAGTATAATATTTTAAAAAATCGAACAGTGACCACTGCAAAATGAATGAAACATCCGTTTGTTTTCAGTGCATGATGCAGGATCTAGAGGTGAATTATTGCTCAGAAGGTGAAGATCTTTGAGCAGCCAAGATGAGCTCATTCTGCTGTTTGATTAATTTAGCAAAACTGTAAATTAACAAAAACATCTGGCTCAAATGATCATCCTAATATTAAAGAAAAAAGAATGAAAGTGACTATTTTTTGTCAACACACCATGCAGAAGCTATTTAAAGCACCCAGGGAGCAGTGATAGGGACGGCACCTTGCTCAAGGGTGCCTCAGGGCAACTTACTGGTCTGGGATTCAAACCCACAACCTTCTGATCACAGGGCCAACTCCATAACCACTAGGCCACCTCTGCCCCTGCAAAACAATTGTCCCATCAAGAGTTTGGTTTTTCCCAATTTTGTCATCAACTGCAGTGGTGGAGCAAACCGGAAGCTGATTATTTTTGGAAAAGTTCTGGAAGAACTGGAAGTTCTGACTGTCTGTAGTCAAAGTCTAGGGATCCTTGTTTGTGCATCATGAATTTTAGCAAACTGTATCTAAAAAGCATGGTTGTTATATTTACTCCTGCATTTTTATTCGGATGAACCCCATCCAAATAAAACCTAGATGCATGAAATGAGCAGGGCTATCATGCTGATCCTGTTGTCTTCCACCCCTAACCTGCTCTCCTCGCCCTCCAGAAGTTTCCTGTAGGTGGCGATCTCCACATCCAGGGCAAGTTTGACATTAAGGAGGTCCTGGTACTCCTGCAGATGTCGGGCCATCTCCTCTTTCAGTGTCTGGATCTCATCCTCCAGACGGCCCACCGTGTCCTGATAGGCTGCTGTTTCCATGGTAAAGCGCTCCTCCATCTCACGCAGCTGACGCTCCAAAGACTCATTCTACAGAGAGACAGAAAGAAGGAGCTGAGGCTTTTCCGCATTTGTTCTTTTAAAGTGATGGTACAAACTTTACATCCCTCGTATGTCAGTGTACAACCCTAAGAAATGACATGAAGAAATGATATCATGTGATGACAGCAGTTGCAACTGCTGAAAATTTGTCCTAGTGACCTGCAATCCCTGTCCACCTCCAAAAGACCCTCCCAGAAAGACTTGGGTCCTGGAGTTGACGGAAGGTGTTGATGTTTTTCAGGCAAAGGGAACAGTTTCCTGCAATAGCCATTCACTGTATACAACACAGGCCCCTAACAACATCCTCCTCAGTAACTATGGTTACACCTGACTGTGGTAATTATGAGCTAACATCACTTTCATTTACAGCATTTAGCAGACGTTCTTATCCAGAGCAACTTTCATTTCCTAATTACAGGGACGGTCCCCCTGGAGCAACATGAGGCTCAGGGTTTTGGCTCAAGAACCCAATGGTGGTAGTGCTGGAGGTGAGATTCGAACCTGCGACCTCTTGGTCCACAGAAGAGTATCCTACCACTAGACCTCCACTTGCTTTCCTCTTAGTAGTCTTATTGATTTATTTGATTTTTATTTGATTTTTTTAAACCACAGCTTGGATGTTAAGTTCCTAATGAGTGAAGTTTCAAGTTTCAAGGAGGACTTAACAATGTTTAGGGCAGCAGTGATCTAGTGGTTAGGGACTAGGCCCCATAATCTGAAGGTCATGGGTTCAAATCCCAGATCACTAGGTTGCCGAACTTTTTAAAATCACTACTTGACTATTAAAAAGTGAAAACTACTTGACTATTTTTTGTGCGAACCTCTAGCTTTTACATGTTATCTTTAGTAAGTGTTTACTAAGGGTACAGTAATATACTCACAGTTCCACGCAGTGACTCCAGGTCA
>CM029384.1:2073004-2136290 GCA_017165825.1 Hepsetus odoe
ACAGAACTTTCTCCTGGGATGCTCGAGTGCAAGATTAAGGGTCATTAGCTGAACCTTTTGTCACTTTGTCACTTTTCAAAAAAGTGTTTGATGTGTATGTTTTACCGGCCCTCTTGATAGTTTTAAGCTTGGATGTAGTTAAAAATGTGGACGAGTGTAAAGTTTACACTGATTTGTCTGGTAACAGAAATCAGCCCAATTTAAGCCTCATTTTTAAAGCCAGCTTAATTTACATCCAACACCCAGATCACATTTCAGCTTTGTATCAACTTTGTGTTCCTGGTCAAAATAAAAAAAATTAAAAAAAAAACATTTAATACATCTTAATTATTTCACTTCCTATAGCAGTGCGTATTGACCTCTGAAGACTTCGTTTTGTTCCCGGGCCGGAGGAAGGTTGCTGGCGATGGTTGTGCTCAGGTCCACATACTTACTGAGTGTCATTTGGATTAAATATGCGACTTGTTGCTGGGACAAGAAGGCATCTGCACAGAGCTCATGAGGGAGAGACTATTGTTTGCTTCCCT
Organism: Hepsetus odoe; assembly: GCA_017165825.1. Lineage (NCBI taxonomy): Eukaryota > Metazoa > Chordata > Actinopteri > Characiformes > Hepsetidae > Hepsetus > Hepsetus odoe. The sequence continues at coordinate 2,073,532 of CM029384.1, forward strand.
GCCCCCACTATACCCCCCTCTGGAACGGCGAGGGCCGAGGCAAAGTTTTTGAAAAGAAAGGCAAGAAAGTGAGTGAGTCAGCGAACGAATGAATGGATGGATAAAAACTCAGAGGTTTCCCACCACCACCATCGTTATAAATCCACACAGACTCGCCCCCCGCACCCAGATTTACCACTGAAATAAGGGCTGTCCTATATGTAGTTGTCCCCCTATGCAACTGTTGCTATGGCAACATTTGAACACAATTCAGCCTGCTCCGTGTGAATAGGCACATTTCTTTGGAATCCCCGCTGACCTCTAGGGTCTCTTTAGCAATCCGCCCATCTGTCCCACTCAGAACCCACAACTGAGCCTGCAGGACTGCAAAAACACTACAGGGGACTAACAAGTCGCATAAAATAAAGCAAAAGAAGCACGGATTTTGACACTGTGCTTCATGAACGTCATCAATCCAGATCTTACCACCGCTTCACATCGCCACGCTGATGCAAGACACGCTCCGTTTAAGGAATCGCTCCGTTTAAAAAAGGGATTGTGCCATTTTATTTAAGCCACTTATGTTTCGCAAACACTAAAAGTCATCCAAATCCATTCAATAAATAAATCCCCAAAAGTTCTCTCCATCCACTCAAACCACATCTAGCTCATCATTGAGGCGGGACAGGTGTGGCGTAACTGATGGCTGTGAAAAGGAGCGTTCAGGACATCAGAGTCTGTTTTAACAAACTGGGAGTTGGGGTGGTTGGGGGATGTCTGAAGTTGGAAGTTCAGTAGTTCGGTTGTTGTTTGATGATACAGGAACGATTCTCTTAATCGCTCTAGATGACCAAGCTTGGCGGGTATCCGCTAAATCGTGGCCCAGAGTGTTATTGCAGTGGGAAGTTTTACATTCTAAGTTAAGGTTTTGAGACATGGACAGTGACCATATCAGGTGGTCTAGTTTTTAGGGACTGGGCCAATTCATATCATAACTGGTTTCAGGTATGTTTAACAAAAGCTCACAGATCAGTTTCTTCAGTGCTTACAAACACTGACCAGTCCCATGTTTCATCTGAATTTAGTGCCGTTTTTTTGCCCAGCACAAAAAGTCACACTGTAATAGTGTCTTAGCTCCAATTAATTAGAGGCATTGCGGTGAGAACTACAGCAGCATCTACAGTAAAGCCTGTGAAGCTGAACAGCCTGTCAGTTTTGGTTTGTCAGTGAAATCAAAGTGTATTTTATTGTACAGGAACCGAAGAGGAGCAGCAGTAGCCTAGTGGTTAGGGACCAGGAACTGAAGGTCATGGGTTCGAATCCCAGAGCAGTAGGTTGCCCCGAGGAACCCTTGAGCAAAGTACCATCCCCGTCTGCCCTCTGCTGCATGGTGTGTGTGTGTGTGTGTGTGTGTGTGTGTGTGTGTGTGTGTGTGTTTAATACAGAGGATGCATTTAATTGTGGTTCACAACAAGCCACCCTGCACGTTTGACGCAGCACAAATCCATACTTGACTTAGCAAGAAGTTCTTGGCTGATCTTGCTGAAGATATGCACCTCTTTGTTTACCAGGATTTTTTGTTCCTGAATGTGTGCAGCCTGATAAAACACCTCGAAAGAGGTACCTGAGCGAAAAACCCAACATTACAGCTAAAAGTGAAGTGAAAGTGACTATATGTCGTTGTGAAACACAGCACACAGTGAAACACAACCCCTGCTTTTCACCCACAAACACCATGCAGCTGGGGTCAGCTTTTTAGAACACCTGGGGAGCAGTGATGGGGACGGTACCTTGCTCAAGGGTACCTCAGGGAAACCTACTGGTCTGGGATTCGAACCCACGACCTTCAGATCCTGGGGCCTCGTCCCTAAACACTAGATTACTGCTGCCCCGGTGTTTAAAATGAGAAAAGGGCCCAGTAGTGCTGCGCGCTGCAGCCCTGCATCTCTCTCATCCGCACTTTTTCTCTACAGCTCGTTTTTCTCCTCCCCCGACTCCTGCCTTGCCTCTCATTAACATATTTATGATGTTCTTTTCCAGAGCGGCTCACAATGGCAGAGGAATGCGGCATCAGGAGTCTTTTCTTGTACACCTCGGTTTTCCATTTGTAACTAGGGTTGGTATATTTTACTACAAATGGATTCTGGAAAAGGAATAAAAGCAAAAAGAAAAAAAAAAAAACACTTGTCCACATTGAACAACCAACGTTCGGTTTCCCACACCCAGATTAAACTTAATCCCTGTTTAAGTGTTTCAGAGCTCATTCACTTTTAACATGACAGATTAGCCTTAGATTTAATTTGTGTTGGTAATCTCTAGGTTCTTAGTGGACTTTTTGCACTTTTTTTTGAGAATTTAGTCAAAAAAAAATATTAACTTGGTGCTAGGCTCCAAAAAAAGGTTCCATACATTACAAGAATATGTTCATTCCATAAAGAACCATCTCTGTAAATTGGATGTGTGAGTGTACGGAACATTTAGACCAATTTATGGGATTTTCTGAGAACATATTTGTTGTTCTTTAAAGGGATCAAACATATACATATCATTTAGAAATATGGGACTTTACCTCTGCTTGAGTGTGACCAGGTCGACTGCGAGGTTGTCCCTCTCGATCTCCAGCCTGGCTTTGCCTGCGTTGAGGCCATCCACCTGCCTCCTCAGCTCCCTCAGCTCCTCCTGGTAGATGTCCCCCAGGCGGCTTGGCTCCTTTCCTCGCAGCTGGTTCAGCTCGGCCACCAGCATCTTGTTCTGCTGCTCCAGGAAGCGCACCTTCTCGATGTAGCTGGCGAAGCGGTCGTTCAGGCCCATCATTTCAACCTTCTCATTGGTGCGCGTCTCGCGGTACTGGGCCTTCAGCAGAGAGTCGGCCGAGAAGTCCAAGCGCTCACCACCCAGGGACAGCCGGGAGGTGGACAGAGCTCCGGGGCTGGAGAGGGTCAGGTGGCGTGGGGTGCTGTGGAGGGACAGGCGGCCAGTGCTCAGGCGGCTGGACACCACAGGCGACCCCTGTGAGCCCTGAGGCCCAAAACGCTTTCGATAGGATGAGAGGACACGTTGGCCTTCCATGATGGGGCAAAATGGGATGGACTGAGGGGAGAGAAGGCTTTTATAGAGGGAGAGGGAGAGAGAGGGGGAGAGAAAAAGTGAGCAGTGGGAGGGATGGAGGAGGAGGAGGAAGGGGTAAAGAGAAAGAGAGAAAGAGGGGAAAGGAGGGGAGAGTAGGGTGGACAGGGTGTGTGTGTGCGGTGTGACACTCAAACTCTTTGTGCTGGGAGTTGTTTGTGCTCATCCAGTCAGCGACAAACTTCTCTCAACCTGTTCCCTGTTTTTGCAGGCTTTAGGGTGTGTGTGTGCATGTGTGTGTGTGCGTGCGTGTGTGTGTGTGAAGCGAAAAGGGGGGGCCACATTCAGTTACAGCAAATTCAATTCATCACTGAAGGGGACCAAAGAAAGGGACAGAGAGAGAGAGAGAGAGAGAGAGAGAGAGAGAGAGAGAGAGAGAGAGAGAGAGAGAGGTGAGATTGAACTCCCGTAACTCCTCTCAGTTTGAAAGCTCACTCTGTGACTCAGTAGGACATTTTTTTGGCTGTACTTTATTTGGGGAGGTCACTTCTGTCTGGGTCTTACAACTTTTTTTTTTCTTGCACTTTAATGACGGACCAAGTCACACACCACTGGTGCGATTACGTAATGTGTTGATTAAAAGAGAGAGTGAGTCTGGCCGGCGGCGAGTCTGAGTCGGGCCTCTTCATTGTGCTAATCTGGGAAATTCACCCAGAGAAGAAAGCTCTGTTTCTAAACGCAGCACGAAAAACAGAAAGTATGAAAAGTCAAGAAAAACGTTTGAGGACACGGTGTGTGGGTGAAGGCTGGGACTGATGAGGGGTTTGCGCTCTTTCACGGATTTAGGAGACGATTATATGTAACACCTACATGAACCTTAAACCTTATTCCAACACTCGTCTGTTATCATAAAGGGCGGCTTATGTTCATCTTCATTTCATTTCCCTTCACCTCATCAAGTGATATGACAATTGACACCTGTTGGAAAAAGCCATAATAAATATTTGTTTATGGCTTAAAGATTCATATACAATTCATTAATATATTATGTGCTCATATATTTTAATATATTAATATATAATATTTTAATATATCTATCTGTCTACGATTATATATATATATATATTAATACATTTTTATTTGTATATAATTTTGATATTAAAATCCCAGTTTGAGAGAGCAGTCATTTTTTATTTTGTTCTGCATTATCCAGTATTCAGGCAGTTGTGGCCTAATGCTTAGGTATCTTGCTGGTTCAATCCCCAGGACTGGCAGGAAAATGGGCGGGGTCACAGCAGTCTAAAGAAGTCTGCATGTCTTGGCTGCAAGAAAGTTTCATCAGGTCAATTTTCCCGCATTGCACCTAATGAAGTGAAAGTGAAAGTGATGACTTGTCATTTTGAACCACATTGAAATGCATCCTCTGCATTTAACTCATACACACACACGTGCAGCAGGCAGCAGCTATTGAGAACGGAGCAGTGATGGGGACAGTACCTTGTAGAAGGGTGTCTCAGGGCAACCTACTGACCTGGGATTCAAACCCATGACCTTCCGATCCTGGGGACTAGTCATTAAACACTAGGCCACTGCTGTTTGCTGCTGAGAAGGTTCAGTTAGAACATATTTTGGGCCTGATGAATGAAGCACTCGCTGTTCATTTCTTTTTTTCTCAAGCATGGGCGTCGTGGACCTCCGCTCTAAATTCTGCTGTGAATTTGATTCAATCCTGTTGGACCAGCTGGAAAAAGGGGAATGGTGGGTCAAAAGGATCATTTACATTTACGGCATTTAGCAGACGCTCTTATCCAGAGCGACTTCCAGATGCTAACTACAGGGACAGTCCCCCTGGAGCAATTCAGGGTTAAGGGTCTTGCTCAGTGGTGTTAGCACCAGAGGTGGGATTTGAACCTGGGACCTCTTGAGCCATAGGTCCATAGGCAAGCACCCACCAATAGACCACCGCCACCCTGCAGGAGCACCCTTCCACATCCACAGCTGAAGTGCCCTTGGGGAAGGCACGTAACCCAACAGCTGCCCCTGGTGTGTGTTCGGTGCTCACCGTTTGGGCGAGCACAAAAAAAATTCAGTTAACAAATTCCAGTTAGGGGCAACTTCATAAGAAAGAACAGCTAATTGTAAAGGGCATCCTGGTACTTTCCATTACATTTTCAGTGATAGAAGGGCAGACGGGGGGTTAAAGTCTGTTCTAGCAGCACTAAAATCAGCTGCCATCATGTTAGAAACCCACTGGGCTGCAAGCAGATCATTTGGACCAAGTTTGGCTATTCATGTCCCGGACTTGACTTTACATCACTATCAAACTTACAGGAAACTTATATCCTAAATTTTAGACCGATCAGCTGTTTATCTGTCGTTCGATTCAAGGGCCACCAGATTTTCATAACAAAAAGAGTCCCAACAGGACAGAAGTGACTTTTGTTCTCTTGATTTTTGCGCCCTCTATTTGGCTCAACAGGCAGAAACAGCTGCCAGAGCACAAGAAAGACCAAACTTCATGTTCATGACTGAACCGCAGTCGTGCTCGGTGTCTATAATAGGTTATTTCTCCATATGAATGCAGGATGGCAGAACCAGTCCCCTTTTATCACATGCCAGGATGGGTTCTTTAGCCCTGAGAACGTCAAGGCACTAAATGATGTCTGTTGCTTTGAAGCATAGAGGTGGAGAACCTGGTTTCCATTTGTGATCCTTGTATCCAAGCGAGCCTCCACAACTGGACAGTGTTAGCTGAAGCACAAATGGCAATGTCTAAATAAGACATTATATAAAATTCATGTTTTATAAAGTTTGAAATCATGATCTATGGTCACAGATTACAACCAGGGGACAGTCTGTCCAAGTCAAACTCAACGAATGTCATCTGAACCCAACCTGTCCGACCGGGTCGTGCTCAGAGGGCGAAAGGTAGAGAAACAACCTGGACAGGACACTAGTTCATCACAGGGCAGACACAGACACAAACACACTCACACCACTGACATTTTGCATCTTTGGACTGTGGGAGGAAACCGGAGCACCTGGAAGAAAACCATTTCCTCAGAATACTCTACATCTGATCAAAATAATGAACATTAACTTCACCGCTTCATCCACGTCTCTACCAGTTCTCCCATCACGGACATCACACTCAACACACGCCTGAACTCCACCGTCCACTCTCCCTGTCCTCTCTCTTTTGTCTCGCTCTGTCCGTCCTGCACCGATGGACAGGGACGGAACGTCCTTTCTGTGTGTTTAACAGTGATCGGATGGATGGATGGATGGATAGATCCTGGGGGAAATTAACATATATAATGTTATATAAATAACATTAGAAATAAAATATATATCACTGTCTGCTGTGCTGTGAGGGTTGTCACTTTCACTTTCACATATGCAAAATATAAAAAGAATAATAATAATGTAACCAGTAAAATTAGTCAATGCAAAATTGTGCAAAGACACGTATTTTTAAAGTGAGAAAATTACTCTGCAGGGAATGAGCGTCAGGAGGAAGACATGTTTTTATTTAAATAGTGCAGTAAAATGAAAGCATATCGTGTTCTGGGATGTAATAAGTTGTTGCCGTGTTGTGTCGAGATCTCTGTGTCACGGCTTACAGAGCTGTGCGGTAAACCAAACTAAGAGGGGCAGACTGGGGGCACCGGGCAGTCCGCCTGACTGATCGCATCATCCTCACTGCTTTCATTGTCCTAATAGGTTTACGGGAGATGAGGTCACCAAATGCCACCAGTGAAGGCTGGCAGGGCTGGACGTGGGGTTGGGTGGCGAAAGTGGTGGGAGTAAATAAATACAGAATATTCAGATTAAACTCACTTCTGAACAAGGTAACCACTGTAAATGAAGAGAAAATATAGAAGATAAAAGAAGGAAGGACAATAGAGGACCTCAAAAGGTCACGGAACAATAAAACAAATGCAATCAGTGAAGCAGAACAAAAGGAGTTCCATCCCTTCTTTTTTATGGGACACAGAGTTGAGCAAAAGTCAAAGACAAGATTTCCATTACTTGAACTTTCAGTCAAACAAGTGGAAAAAGTTCAAGTGTAATGCATAATTACCCACATCTTTATCTCTTATAACAGATTTCAGTGCTTAGTGCACACCCCTTTAATTTCTATTACAAACTTACGCTCACTAACACAATTAAACCCTCTACTGAACCTTCTATTAAACCCTCCTCCACATTTCAGACTTCGTTTGTCCCATGAACAGCTGTAAAAGTACCATATTCTTTATTTCATGTTTTATTCATTTTTTAAACTCCAGTTTACATTTACATTTACGGCATTTAGCAGACGCTCTTATCCAGAGCGACTTACAGGTCCTAATTACAGGGACAGTCCCCCTGGAGCAGCTCAGGGTTAAGGGTCTTGCTCAGGGACCCAGTGGTGGTAGTGCTAGAGGTGGGATTCGACCCGGGGACCTCTGGATCCATAGGTCCGTAGGCAAGTACCCACCACTAGACCACCACTACCTAGTTATGAAAACTCTTTGTGAACTAACTTTTTCTTTGCTTATGCAAGTTGAAGATCTGTTGAATCTCAAGGCAGCTGAGGTGTGTGTGGGTAGCGGTGGAGTAGAACTAATACATGTTTGGGCCTTGACGTGATCTTAGTTGGTCAGCCAGTCCTGGGGAGGGCAACACTCTTACATTTTTTTCATTTGTAGATTTCCTTTGCTTTTGCATCGATACACTTCCATAAATGTATTTGTATTTTGTATTATTATTTCTTTTTGGACCATTTGAATATTAGGTTAAGTTCTTATTTCTGGTCTTGTATAATATTTTAAAACATATAATAATTTTGATTAATAAGGTTTAATTTATCTACTTTTTGAGCCAATTAAAACATTTGATAATGTCTTATTTAACAGAAATAGAAACCAGTCTAAAGAGCATTTTAACATCTAAAGGTTGTTTTTTTTTTTTTTTGGAGAAATATCGAAACCCATTTTGAACTGTTAAATCATTCCTTTTTTCATCAACGGCTCTCCATCAGCGTGTGGTGACCCAGGCTAGGTGTGGGCTGAGAGGCTGAGGAGAATCCTAACAGCCACTGCAGCGTGATGGAGTTTCTCCCTGTAAGTCCAGCTGTGATTTGTGCAGTGTGGAGAGTGTTTTTTTCTGCAGGATCAGGATCATTGTGGTGCCATCATTAATAAGAAACTAGTCACAACCCTGTGAGGATTTCTAACCAGGCCAGAGTGGTTGCCTTAGAGGCTGTAACTGAGGGAGTACCCTTCTGAGAGTAAACTTTTAGAGAGAGAGAGAGAGAGCGAGAGAGAGAGAAAAAAAAGAGTCAAAAGTTCAGAGCTGTACAGTATGTGCATTTTCCAAAATAAACTCGTTCTAACTCCTTCCAGCTCTGTCTTTTCTCAAATAACCTTCATTCGCTCTCTCTTCTCTTCTCATCTTTCTTTCCTTTCACTCTTTTGTTCTCTTTCTCAAGCCATAGGCCTCAGATCAAGTCCAACAGCTGATTCATGTGTGTCTGCGGTGTGAATCAGTGCTAGAGAGCACTGGCTGAATGCAAATGCTACTTCCACTGAGTGATCACTAGCCAAGACAAAGCCACAGCCAGACTACAAGACTACTGTGTGTGTGTGTGTGTGTGTACGCGTATGCGTATCTCGATGCTATCCAGGATTGCCAACCATGCAGTAATGAGGATTTATTTTCATGCAAACACAGCAAGGTATGATTATCAGGTGAGTGTAATTGATGTCCAAATGTTTGGAGACATGTGCGCACCCAACATTTCTTCTGAAATTAGGTGTATTAAAGGACTTATGGAAAACCAAACATTTTGGTTTTCCATCTGTGAAACATGGTGGTGGTAGTATCAGAGCGAAAGCTGTTCTCACTGGATACAATTCTTTAAAACCAATGTGCAGGATGAATGGAGACTTTTATGATGAAGGGTTTAACGAAGTTTTTAAACTTTAAACCAAACTGTTAATAGTTTGCTGCTTTTTGGACATCACAAACATCATGATTACAAACGCTCCAAAACAGAAACTCACCTATTCAGCACAAAGACATCATCTTGGGCCAATCAGAATAGAGCTCTAATACCTCTACTACCTCATCCCACGTGTATTGGAGCGTTATTGCTTCAAGGAGAGCAACACAGCCCACTGTTAGAGCTTTATCCCCCTCTAGTCGCTGACGTGGGGCTTTATGTCGTTCTGCATCAACAACAGGGAGCAAGTTAAACTCTTGGGCCGTGACAACCCTCTAAAACCCACCCTGTTCCTCTTTTACCATCAAGAGCATTGTTTAGTTCCAGTTCATCCTCATTTATATAGTTTCAGAGACTTTACTGGACACTGTTAAGCATAAACAGCTCTAAATATCACTGTGAGTCCATCATCCACGCTTGCAAAAACACTGAGCATCTGAACTGGACAAGCTGAAGCATGGTGTGATCTAGACAGCTAGCAGGGTGTCGGTGCTAGAGCAATGTGGGGGAAATGGAAAGACCCAGAACTGGACTGTCCAGACCCCAGTCCACACATAATGCAGTAGACAGATCTCCTGTTCCGAACAAAAAAGCTTCTCTAACGCTTCTACGCTTCTAACGCTTCTCAAGCGATGCATTTAACATGTGTGCTTTAAAGTGATGATGAAAAATCATTTACGCAGCTGATCAATATGAAAGTGAAAGTGACTATTCTTGTCATTGTGAAACACAGCACAGCACACGGTGAGACAACGAAATTAGACTTCTGTATTTTACCCACACACACCGTGCAGCAGGGGGGCAGCTATTTAGAGCACCTCGGGGAGCAGTGAAAGGGATGGTACCTTGCTCAAGGGTACCTCAGGGCAACATACTGGTCTGAGATTCAAACCCACAACCTTCTGATCCTGCAGCCAAATCCCTAACTGCTAGGCCACCGCTGTCTCCAGACCGCCCCCGCCTGGGAATCAAACCCACGGCCTTCTTGATGCGAGGCGCCCACTGCGCCACCCAGCAAAACATCTAATTAACATGATCCCCCACATGCACTGAATTTTGTACAGGATTACAGGATAGACACCGCTATCTATGAACAGCAGTGTGCTGCACAGATATAAAAACAGTAGCATTGGCAACGATAACGACTCGTTTCAATATTTTTAAACATCTGAGCATCTGAGGCCTCTTAAGACAAAAAAAAATTTCTGAAGTTCATTATGAACTTGCTTTTTATTGATGATCACACACTGAAAAAGAGGTTTTTAAGAGGAATTCATAGCTGCCTGCCATGTCACACTTTCAGTAACATCTTTATACTACAGGGAGGTTCTCCCACGCATTCCTCATGGCTTTCCACAGACCACCAACAGCGGAATCGGAATCTTCTCCAGACGTTTCCCCACACACATTATTGAATCATCTGCACGTCCTGCTTGTAGACCAAAGTGCCCCTGATTTACATTAATGGTATTTAGCTGACTCTTATCCAGAGCAACAAATTACAGGAACAGTCTCCCTGGAGGAACATTGGGTTCAGGGTTTTTGCTCAGGAACCCAGTGCTGGAGGGGGAATTTGAACCTGCAACCGCTTGATCGATAGGCGTTTGTCCTACTACTAGACCACCAGCCCGGAAGTGATTCCTTCATGAACGATTGGTTAATACTGAGCCCGAAACAGCAGCATAGTGACGGTCAGGTCTTACTAACACCAGTCTAACTCAGTGTCTTTCCCACTGCAGTTTAGCTCCACATCCAACCACTAAGACTGCTTGTGGAAAAGGTTCCTGATCCAAGCTGTGGATCTTTCTGTTACTTGGCTCGTGGTAGGTTGTAGCATAAACAGTCTTGGAGAATTCAGCACAATAAAGCCGATTTGCCGTCCACTGAAAGATGCCTTCTTTGATTTCAGTCCTTTGGTCTGAACCATCACATCTTCAAAGAGATCAAACACAACGTTGTTTATGATGTGTATCCAAGCTGTCTCTGTACATAAACGTGCAAAAGTAAACCCCAAAAAAAATCTTTATTTTATTTCCGAAGTAAAAATAAGAAGAAATCTTCGCACTTAAATTTAGTCTGCAAACGAGCAAAGTTTCATTTGCAAAAGAGATATTGAAAAATATGCCGAATCAGCAAATAAAGGATGGCTGTGCATTAAAATGTGCAGAATGTGCCGCTTACAGAACAGAACCTGGTTGTTTGATTTCACTGGAGCCGAGCAGGACGGAGGACTTCGTCCCTCACCGACTCCCATGGCCGTCAAACTGTACGTGGAGGGAAGAAAAAAAAAAAAAAAAAAGAGCAATAAAGCAGCAATAGCAGAGCCATCAGGCCGTTTACACCAGTCACGTAAAGGAACCTTTGTGTAGGTCTTCTTCCATCTGACATTAATGCGTCTCTCTCTCACTCCATCTACCCTTTTATTTGGCACAGAGAAAAAGAGGAGGAGAAAAAGGCTTCGATTGAGCAGCTTCTTTACTGATTTCACAATAGTCTATTCATAAAGTCAGTCAGTTATTTAGTGCTGAGACAGAGACGGCCCTGCCAAGCAACTCAGCAACACACCGTAGGCCAGAGCAGAATGCTCAAACGCATCTAAACTCGTCTCCCTTGCAGGACAGTTTTCTGTTAAAGGTTGGGGAAATGCTTTAATTAGTATTTGAGTAATCTAAGATTATTGTGTTGATTCAACCATTTTTTTATACAAAGTTCAAGTAAATCACATCCATCCCAGAGTAGAGCCAATCGCAACGCTCAGAAGACAAAAAGGCAGAGAAATACCCTGGAGAGGTAGCATCTTCAATCCACCTAAACTGGAGCCCCCGGAGCAGAACCAGCTTCACAGAGAAAAGATCCAGGCCGTCATCAAAGTGGGAATCAAAGTGACAACGCCAACCACTGCGCCTCCCTGCTGCCGGCTGAAAGATACAGCATGCTATTCGCTGAAAACTACATTTGGGCTTATATATATATTATATAATGAAATTATATTATTTAAATGCTTAATATAATATACATTCATATATACATATAATATACATTCTTATGACCATAGTGTCATTTATTCATGGCAATGTCTACTTTCTGCATCATCACTGGGGACTAAACCCGTGATCTGATACAGGCCACGGAGAAGACCCAAAAGGTGACCTTCCACGGAAACGTAAAAGCCATCCCACCTTCACTGACAACAGTTTGGGCCCTAGTGGTTAGAGACTAGGTCCCGGAATCGGCGGGTGTGGGTTTGAGTCCTGGACCAGTGGGATGCCCTGAAGTACTATTGAGCAAGGTACTGTTCCTGTAGCACTTTATCCTTCAGCTGCAAGGTTGCCAATTTGGACACAAACGAAAGTATTTTATGACAGAATCAATGAAATGAAATCCCACGCAGAGCTGCGTATTAAATGAGAGAAAACGTCAGTGATCATACAGTCGTTTTATTGTAAATAACTTTGATACATTGGACTTTGCACTGCAAGTCCCACGTCAAGATACATATTTTTTATATATTTAACCTATCGGTTTATAGTCTTTTGCTTACCTCAGGGTTTTCACAATCCACAATAAAACTTTGACATTCCTGAACCAGTTTCAATGTCTAGCTGGCTATATTATGTAGCAGCCTGATTGTCTCGCTTGATCCATCATTGCTTTGAGGAGGTCAAAACACTCAAAAAAAGAAGGAAAACCAATAGTGGACACCGATTGGTCAAAATGTGTGTGCCCGGGTGATGGGCACCTGTCACTCAAACCCTGAGCTAAACAAAGTCGTCAGTCTGAGTGGAAGTCCACCCTCCGGCATTTACCTGCTCTGGTACCTGAGCAACAAGCCATTCAATCACTCCATCTTTCAGCACGTTACACAATATACCAAACCCGTTCCAAAACCTCATTCCACCCGACGTTAAATGAAAAGATGCATCACTTCCTGAAACCTTCCAAAGTCTCTCCCAAAACTATAAATGTGGCGCTACAACAGATTAGGGTTCTTACCTTTCGATGCAGTATTGACAGCGTTCATGTTCTAAGCATGATCTGTTCCTTTCCGATGCCCAGAGACTAACACACACACACAGAGCAAACATGCAGGTACATGACAGGTTTCCTCTTTTCCCAGATCAGAGGCAGGTTTTCCGCCCAGAGTGGTTTTTCCACCCAGAAATGTACTAAAACGATGTAAATCTATGCAAAACCAGCTGCTGACACAATTTCGTTCTTCCATTTTTGGGGGGTTTCTAACATCTTCATATTCCAAAACAATAACACCGATCTATTTCAAACAGTCTAGAGTCCATATATAAAAATATATATTTATACATGAACATGTGTATATATATAATAAAAATTAAAAATAAAAAATAATATAAAAAAAAAAATAAAAAAAAACAGCTGAGCACTAGGATATAAATAAAAGTGTTTGAGATTTCACATTATGAAAAATTTGGTGAAATATAAAAAAATTTGGTAAATTCAACAACATTCAATTTACAAAAGTGCATCTGATCCAAAAGAGTTTAAAACACTGACACATCAAGCTTAAGGCACGACACCACCAAAAAAAAAATTTTAAAAGTCCTAATGTACTTTTAAACCAATTTCTAATCTGGAATCACATCTTTACAGTATTTTTATTTGGCTTGTTCTGAGTAGCTGCTTCTAATGCATCCTGCTGGTGTTCTTTACAGGAGCCAATCACAATGCAATGTTGTCCCCCCCACTATAGAAAAACAGTTTACTGTCTAACTAACAGACCCCCATCACAGAGAGCATTTAGTCAACAGAAGTGTGTAACAGCTGAACCACAGCAAGAATGTGCTGTATAAAAAATGACTCCGTCTCTGCCTCTAATAAGTAACTACACCAGTGCTGTTATGCCCGACTCCAGAGGGCTCTCTTTACACATACGAACTGTGCAGGCATGAGCGACGTGTCTGGGATGCAGCCTTTTCACTCATATGAGCACTCCGACCCAGAAGTGTCCGGCCTCACCCACGACGGACCAGTGTGGTTGCAGGTTTTCATGTCCATCAAGCAGAAACACACCTGATGAAGCCACTTGTTTTGAGACGGAGGCTGCCTCCGTTTTGAAACTGAAAACCTGCAGCCACACTGACCCTATGTGGATAAAGCTGGTCTGACTTTTTAACATGAGCATGAGCACTCATAGAAAATCATGCCATGCAGAAGCAGTATGTGTAAAACAGGCTTTGCAATCAGATAAACTCTGACAAGCATGACCAAGAGAGCACACAGAAACAAATCCCCAGAACTCTAAATCATAAACCTCCAGAGGAGGCAACAGGTCCTAGAGTTTCTACAACTTTTAAACTAACAGTCACACTGGGGACCGATTGCCTCTTAATTTGGATTGGCTATAAAAAAAAAATTAAAAAATAAAAAAAAAATTAACATTCATGGTGAATTTTTTTCTTTTTTTTTGCTGCCAGGCACCCTTCCTCAGCAGACATTGGGACAGGAAACTGCATTAAGTGTGTTTTTGAGGCTTAGCAGCTTGGTTTCAGAAGGCACAGACAGTCCAATAGAAAACAGCTACCATTTTGTCAGCATGCTAGCTTTCTAAGGAATAAGGGCCTGCGAGAGCACACAAGTGTCCTTTGTCGCCCTCTGTGCATGAAGATCAAAACTACAGCCTCTACAAGCCAAATTGCAGGATCCCCATTTGCAGAAGATAACAGCTGCCCAGATGTTTTGTCAAAGATGGAGAGTTTACTGCCTTTGGAACTGTAGTTTGTGAGCATTATTTAAAGCTTTGGACCGGGCAGTACACTATAATGGCATTTAAGTGGCAGAGGACCAGGCGTCCAGCTTTAGGTAGAGTGTGTTCTTCAGCAGAGGATCTGGGAAAAGGGGTGTCTGAGTAGCTCTTCGGCACTGGGTCTATGCTTAGCCTCTACAAAGATGCGACGGACGAAGTCTCGTGTCTGTTCTGAGATGTAAGAGGGCAGCACAGGATTAGTAGGCTGAGTGGCTATTTTGAAGATGGCTGCCATGGCCTCATATTCTGCCCACGGTGGTTTCTCAGTCAGCATCTCCACCACAGTGCAGCCGAGGCTCCTTACAGCAAGAAACGCATGAAAAGACACACATTAGCACAAAAACCACATAGTTATACATTCAGCAATCCTAAATCCCTTTCATCGTAACAAAGTAAAGCCAGTAAACTTCACGTTTCACATCCATGTTGAATTTGCGGTCAGCGAGGCAAAGAAATAAAAAATAATCCACTGTTATTGCATTATAAATGAGCTTTCTTTGCTCGGCTGAAAGGCAGAACAATGGCAAACAAAGCTGCTCATACCTACATAGATCAGATCCACAGGGCCTATCGAATAACTGCCTATTTGACTGTGGAGGCTGCACAGGAATGTTTTGGTGGAAAGTTTCCCCTGTAGAACTGTTGACAATTAAAGGGTGTTTTTGCTGGCTGGAGGACTGAGCACTAATAGCGCGAGTGAGAGATCGCTGTGTGTTTGAGAGTGAACGTCTACGTTACAGTGGGACTGTTTATGTGTGTCTTTGAGAGAGAGTGCATGTTAAAGCAGGGCTGCTTCTGTGTGTACGTGCAGAAGGAGAAGAGAACTGATGGGCCTCTTCTAGATTAGCTTAAGTTGTCTTTCTCCAAAAAAGAGCCCTCAGGACTCTTGCAACTCGGAACATTCCGGACCACTGTAATGTTCCGACTGCCTGGCCCTCGGCCAATCATACCCCTCGCCTGATGAGACGGTGCCCAATCAGTTTGTAAAGGGGAATCCCTTGACAGCAAGTGGGCGCCTCCTTCTTGAACAATTTCGAAAGTATGGTCCTGTCATTTATTCCAGTCCTTTTGCTCTTTTAAAACAGATTTTCCCTTTTAAATAGATTTATTTCACTCCGTGAATATGCCTTTTATCCTCTAACAATGCTTTTTTCCTCTCAAATTCCCACCCTTCACTTTCCATTTGTGCTCATGTAATGCTGGCTGCTTTCATTTAAAATGTGCTTTTACATTGGACCACGCTTTAAACTATTCACTCATTCAGCTGCTGCCTGCAAGTCATTTTCATTCCTCACGAAGACAAAAAAGAAGAATTTTCTACCAACTTTCCACTTTTTCTGTCTTATAAGCCCACTTATATGGGCATAAAACTCTGCTTCTTCACCCTTTATGGTGAGGTATTTTCATGCTGAGTAAATCTGACTGAAGATGGAAAAATTTACACGATGTTTTAGCTGACCATGTCCTCAATGTTTATTCTGAAAAAACAAAACAAAACAAAAAAAAAAACAAGAAATATCATGTTAAAGCAACACACTCCCCCCCCAAGGCAGTAACTCGCAGGCTTTGACTCGCTGAGTAATACTGATAAAGCATCTGTAAAATGTCGCCAAAATTCCATAGATAACACAGATGTTCACGTCAGTGTTATGTAACAGGACATACTCATTAACTATAACAATAACAACTCGCTGCATAGCCATTTCTATTAGAAGCTTTCCTTTTCCATTAGCTTGATGTAGACTGCAGCAGGATTTGTTATCACTGAGGGACCTCTGGGTTCATCAGTTTTAAAAGGCCTATCAATCTACAGTAATTACTATCAAACTGGTAAAAAGCTCACACTGCAGATCATCAATACTGTCAGCTGTCTGGTTACCACTCCAGGCAAACCCAGCTCGGTCAGGACTAAAGCGTTTGCTTCGTAAAACTGAACTTACCAGACGTCTGCTTTGCGACCGTAACCGTCCCCACTAATGACCTCTGGACTCATCCAGTAAGGCGTCCCAGTGACTGAGCGGACACCAGTACTGGACATACAGATGGTCTGCAGGCGCTTGCTGGCCCCAAAGTCTCCGAGTTTCACGTTCCCTGCAGAATCTCTCAGGATGTTGGCCCCTAACCACACCACAATAAACAACAGGACATTTAGAGAGGATTATGTGCAGAAGTACACACATTTGCATGCCAAGAGTTTCGATATTTTATTCTTTCCAGATCTGTTTAGAGTCCATATCTGTATCAAGACAGATGGTTTACAAATTACAGCATACAACTGTTATTTAACTTAACATTTCCAGGCTAATGAAGGCATATTATGCAGCAGCTATAATGAAGGCAATATAAACTAGTTCAGTGTTAAATTATAGGAGTGAAGAATGAAATCGTGCGATTAAACTGTATTAAACTGCAGTTTATTATACTGTTCGTAACCCTAAAGCTGATTATTTGAGAAACTATAATAAACATCCTTAAATGAACATCTTAAGCTAGCACTAGTCCTTAACAAAAATGACACATTTCAGAACCTAAAAACAAAAAAAACTATTTTGCATCTTCATTGTTTTCTCCATGTAATCTGGTGGAGTTTAAACTTCTTGTCTAGCAGTATTTTAGTTTGTAGCAGCTCTTAACCCCTTTGGGAACTACACTGGTAAACACTTGTATGTCACTCTGTGCATACGATGACTTGAGATTCAAGTTTTGTTGGGTTAGCATTTAATGATAATCCTACTTTTTCAGTACAAATTGTTACGCAAATGTGTGAGCCATGCTTCACCTTTAATATCCCTATGGACAATCATGTTGCTGTGCAGGTAGGACATGCCCTCCAGTATCTGTCTGGTGTACTTGCGCGTTACATTTTCTGTCAGGGCTCCGTAGGCCTTCAGCTGGTCTTTGACTGAGCCCTAGATGGAAATGAAAGGATGTAAACATGATTAAAATTATAAAACTTAATTTTAACTCATCACATTGATTTCTCAGGGTCGTGGTTTTTATTTGCAACAAAGCCAAAAATAAACCACATTTTTGGATCACAAATATTTTGACAGAGAAAACGAATGCACGTGCATATTCTTTATATTTCAATCGCAATTCCTTTGTTTCTTTATGCAGTGAATGTGCATTGATGGCTTTAACTGGGTGACACCCATCAATATAGGCAGTAAGATTCATTTATACAGTGACAGAAAACTCTTATTTCACATGCTGACACGTCGTGCAGCAGCTATGCCGGGGGCTGATTTTCAGTTTAAAGAAACAACACAAACACTTCAGTGTAACAGGCACATTTGAACAAACTGGGTTAAACGAAAGACGCACCCCAGGCATGTACTCCATGAAGATTGTGAGGGTCTTCTCGTTATGGTCCCTGAGACAACCGTAGTACTGCACAATGCGTTCGTGATGAAGGTTCTTCAACAGTTGAATCTCGCACTCCAAAGTGCTGACCTCCTGCAGGGAGACAGCAAGAGGAAAGGAAGAGATGATGGACTTGAGAAGAGAAAACAAAGTTGAGCCTCAGGATTTTGGGGAACAAGAGAACAAGGTCGTAGCAAAGTGCATGAGTCGTCATTTGGATGAAAGGAAGAAAAACAAAGTGACTCTGGAACACATATCAAGCAATGGTTTTTTGTTTCAGGGGAGACTAAAGAACCAGAATTAATGTGTTGGTATGTGTACACTGTGTGTGTGTGTGTGTGTGTGTGTGTGTAAACAAACGAGCAAAAGAATCAGTTAAATAAAGTGAATACCCCAACATCCACCAGCTCTCAGTCCCAACCCCCCTCTCCCAGTCTCACTGATACAGGAAGTGACAGTGCATGTTTTTGCAGTGGCAGACAGGAAAAGATTTAGGAGTGTGTGTGTGTGTGTGTGTGGGGGGGGGGGTAGGAGAATGACATGGAGAGAAAAGCTAAAAGAACAAAGAGAAAGCGTAACTAGCTCTGTGTCTTTTTAGTAGGTTAAGTAGGTTAAAGCTAAAAAACAACACTAAGTAACAGCTGTTTCAAATGAACCTAGATGCAGAACCTACCAGTTGCTGAAAATGTGCACGTACACGTTTTTGTTCCCCATATGGACAGTAATGTGCCAGAACAATGACTCATGGGAAAGATTTTGCTAAGTTTCATCATAACCACACACTTGTGTTTGTTTTGTGTTGTTTTTTCAAATGTCATACCTTGCTGGTCTCAGGGCTTGAAGGGTCGAACTGGACCTGTTTGGCAGCCAGTTCCCGGCCTGTGTCGACGTCATAGCAGAGATAAACTCTACCGAATGCTCCCTGCCCCAACAGTTTCCCCCTCCTCCATGTCACTGGTGCCGTGGGGGCTGGACACACACACACACACACACACACACACACACACACAGATAAATACACAATAGCCACAAACACTAAACAATGAAGTGACGTTAATCACAGGCACCATGTAGCAGTACATAATGCATATTATGCCCACAAGCAATATACACAAAACAAGTACCATAGTACTGAATTATGCATTGTATTAACATGAATGTATCGTTATGTATTACAGTAAGACATTTGCATGGGATTTAAAACCCTGCAGGCTTTCAGTTGGTCTGTTTTCTGTTGACATCTACTTCAAACCCTTTAACCAGTTAAAACCCTTCAAACCAAGCAGGATGGGAAAACAGATTTGTAAAAGAACACACTTTAAGCATCTGTGCAGACAAACTGCAGCTCAAGCTCGATTTTTCATAAGTGAGTGCAGGTTTTGCTTTCTTCTATCAGTTGACAATACTTTGCAGCCATAAGTTAACTATGAGGTTTTAGAGTTGAGCCTGTTTCGTTTCTCTTTACTGTTAAAGCTCGGTTTTTTCTTACACTTGTGAGGAACTGGGCGGTCCTGTGGACGGAGCCTAGACTGGGCATCCATGAACTGCCAGGTTCCCAGACTTTCCTCGCTGCCGTTGAGTGAACGGCGGGATGGCACAAGCGTGAACAAGTTCCCCTGGGGACGCCGTATCCGTGGAAAAGTGCGTCGACCTGAGAACCAGAGAGCACAAATTTAGTTAAATGCACTTTTTTTTTTTTTTTATAAAGATCTGGGTATGAGGGCATCTTACCCTCACTGTGGTCTTTGTGATGAAGGGAGACGTGGTATCTCCGTGGGTATGTTCCACCTTTCCCAACAATCTTGTCATATGCATGATTCTCCCGATCTGGAAAAATGAAAAGAGAGAAGAAAACGTAGAAAGAGCACAAGAGCTGCTCACTCCTTTCTTATGGTCCTCTGCATCTTCCTCTTTCAAACCAACCACCTTTATTGTCCTCTCTCACCACGTCCATAAACCACCTCTTTGGTCTTCCTATTTTCCTCTTTCCTGAGAGCTCCATCTTCAACATCCTCCTCCCAATAGAACGCTCATCTCTCCTCTAGACATGTTCAAACCAACGCAACCTTGCTTCTCTAACTTTGTCTCCAAATCGTCTAACCTGATCTGTCCCTCTAATTTACTCATTTCTAATCCTGTCCATCCTCGTCACACCCGACGAAAATCTCAGCATCTTTAACTCCTAACCTCCAGATCCTCCTCCTGTCTTTTCATCAGTGCCACCATCTGCAACCCATACAACATAGCTGGTCTCTCTACTGTCCTGTAAACCTTCCTTTTTGCTCTCGCTGGTTCCCATCTGTCACAAATCACTCCAGCCACTCTTCTCCACCCATTCCAACCTGCCTGCACTCTCTTCTTCACCTCTCTTCCACACTGTTACTCTGAACTGTTGATCCCAAGTATTTCAATTCCACCTTTGTCACCTCTACTCCCTCCATCCTAAACACTCCATTTTCCACCCTTTCAATCACACTCATGTATTCTGTCTTTGCCTCTACTCATTCTCATTCCTCTACTCTCTAGAGCAGATCTCCTCAAGCTGCTCTCACTACAGATCACAAGATCAGCAAACATCATCGTCCACGGCGACTCCTGTCTAACCTCGTCCGTCAACCTGTCCGTTACCATTGCATTCAAGGCTCAGCGTTGATCCTTGATATAATCCAACCACTACTTTAAATGCATCGGTCACTCTTACTGCAGGATTTGAAAAAATATATAGTTATATGTTAAAAAAAATATGTAGTCATACTGCTAAGAATTGTGACTGCATTATTCTTTGCGATGTATTAAAAAGCACTGGTAAAAGATTAGCTTTTGCTAGAATACAGGAACAATTTAAATCCTTAACGACAGTTTCTCCAGAGTGCTTCTGTGGTGTTTTAGTCAGGATGCTCACAGCACATGTAAAATATATGCATCATAGTCTATATAGTTAATACAAAAGCCAGTATCATGACTACCACGCTATATATTGTGCTGCTCTAATGCAAGACATTTTTTTAAGCAGAACTCTGCTTGCTGCCATGGTGATATTTGTGTGTATACCTGCACAGTCCTGCCTGTTGTCCGGATAACTTCTGGCTCTGTGCATGCGGGACTTCCTGAGTGAGGGACTAAGAGAGGGAAAGACACAAAAAGGTAAATCAGCCTGTCTTTGTTTCACCTTTCAAACCATCTGTGTCTGTTGCACATTCTGACCTGTCCGAGTTGCTATCAAGTGACTGGCAGCTCCCAGACACAGAGTTTTCTGTACTGCTCCATGGATCTAGAACCTGGTGGCAGAGCAGATTTGAGCCGTCAGATTGTTAGGATGGTACTAAATTGGAAGCACATGCATGTTTGTCTCAAAAAAAATACCATATGAATGAGCATGGGCTGATGTACGTGTGTGTGTGTATGTGTTAGTAGTCACTCACTAATTGGTCGCTGGTCTCAGGTATAAACTCCCCCTCACTGTTGATGCTGGTGTAGGATCCCTGGCGTGCAATTCGCTGCTGTCGCTCAGGAACGTAGCCAGGGGGCGGAGAGCTCCGCCCAGTGTTCTGAGAGCCTGAGACAACAAAGGGAGGGGGGTTTGTTACAGATCCAAAGATTGCACAGGGCTTACGTTATCAATGACAGAACATATGACTGTTGATAACTTCATATATAAACTAGCAAGAACTAAGATTGCCCTTTTGCTATAAGCAACAATGGCCTTAGGTTAACTGATTTCACAGAAAGTTGCCACATTCAAATGTACCAACTCAGAATCGCAACATAAATGTAACTTAAAAACTGATGCGGCTACTGCTCATAAGATGAATTTTTATTGGGTGTAAAGGAAGATTGTAGATCATTTTAAGGCAACAATAATCATATCATTGCTATGTTGTGGTACCAGGAAGTGTAACGCACAAATTGAGCCCATCACCATTACTGTCAAAGTTTTTTCCCCTTTATGTGATTATCTTCATGATGCATTTGGCTTGGTCTATGGCCTTCCCACCTTCTTCTGTCTGATAAGAAAGGATCAAGTCCAGAGTACACAAGGCCTTCCATGTGTTATGCTTCACTGTGTGTACCGAATGTTAAATAAATTCATAATGAAAACAAGAGTTAAGAGTGTAATTTTCGGCCAGCTGTCGGTTCACATCTGGTGCTGCAGAGGTTCAGTCTTTGTTTTCAAGACAAAAACAATGGCAGCTGCTCTGGTTGCAAAACCAAACGTAACTTTGCCAATTTGGGAACATTTCGGCTTTCGAGCGAGTAAAAATCGAGAGCCAGTCAATTTAGACAAGGCAATATGCATAACAGATAGGACCCTGGATGAATTCCCTGGTGGAGAAACACGCATTTAAGTCAATGATTCGAACATTTGACATACTTGTCTCCAACACTGCACAACATGGCGAAGGCATTGGTCAAAAGTAAGCTACAAGATCTCTGCAGTAACTGATATGTGGCCCAGTATCAACATGACTCCATATAAGGTGCCTTATCTGACCGCAGATCGGGTTCTTAAATTATGTTGCCTTGAAGCCGTGTTTATCAAATTAAGTCAAGTAGGTTTTCAGTCATTTTAACCATTTACGCAGTACACAGTGCAATGAAACAACGTTCCTCCAGGCTCCACTGGCATTGCAGCATATACGCGCAGTCTCCCTTCATTCCATGCGCAACACTGATCCCTTTGTTATATTTTACTCCAGTATATTTTCCCTCCAGTTAAGTTTGCGTACCTTATCGATAAATAACAAAACCCGATGTCAAAAAAACATCACAACTGAAGAGTGGAGCGAACCAAACTGAAGAGACAGACAATACTTTTTGTCTCAGCTATTTGTGGAGATTGGTCGGTCTCGTTCATGTACTGTTGCCAGTCTCCTGGTCAAGAGACCATTTATGACACTATCATGGACATGGTGGCCATTGTGAAAGACAAATTGTGTAGTCTGACCTGTTGAAGTTACCATGGCCTGGAAACGAATGACTTCTGACTATGTGAGACAGTCTGCCTAGCTGTGTCATGAAGGCTGTGTCTGAAGAAGCTTGATGTGGATCAGCAAAAGTATGATGTAAGAAATATGTATTCAGTGAAAGAGCTGAAACAAGGCTCAGAAGTAGTGCATCAGCATGAAAACAGCCTGTGAAAGAGTTTGTGCAATCAGATCTGCTGGGAGAAGAACAGAATTCAGAAGATCCATAAAGCAGAGACGCTGAATCATTAGACTGAGTACAACTATAAACAAAGTCTTTCCTGCAGACACAGACCCTCTAAGAAGTCCTGCTTCTCTCTCCAGCCCTCACAAGCTGAAACCCCCTCTCACACACACACACACACACACACACACACACACACACACACACACACACACACACACACACACACACACACACACACACACACACACACACACACACACACACACTCTTTGAACCAGGCCACTGGCTCACTATGCTAATAGTGTCTCACAATCTGATCGGCAAAAAGCCAGGAGGCCATTGTGCAGCAGCTAGTGATGGTGAACAGGAAAAGGAAGAGGACCCAGTGCTCACGAAGGAAGTTAGAGGAACAACAGACAGAGGGAGAGAGAGTGAGAAAGAGAGGGAGACAGAGAGAGTAAAAGGAAAAAGAGAAAACAAAAAGAGAGGAAAAAAGAACGAAAGAGAGACCTGGAGAAAGAGAGATGTAGAGTAACATGTTCAGGAAAAAAAAGAAAGGGAAACAAATGTAGACAGCCAGGCATGTTCTGATCATGAGAAGGAGACTAACGACACAACATCAGACAGTAATGCAAGGCTCTTTAAACATCTTCCTGTTCCCTTAATTCCTCGTTAGTCTTTCCTCTTTTGGTAAGTTGCTTGAACATATGAGCGATTTACTGTCAGCACTAGCCAATGGAGACACAGCACAAGGCTTCATTCTAAACACTACCCTTAAACTCAAAAAAACAGGTTCCCGGTTTTATTGGATCGCCTTAATTATACTGCAAGTAGACGCATGGTGAGAACCTAACATTCCCGGTTATTACCATGCGTCTGTTTTAAGAGAAGTTAAACACTAAAAGTATAAACCATGTGTATGGAGGGATTTGAATGCTGAGTTCATGATTTTAAAATAGCAAAGTAAAAGACAAAAAAATGAAAAATCAGACAAGAGGACTGGATGGAGGTTGGCTTTCATACAAATAAATGTTCCAGGAGTGAAACAAAAATAATAAGTGTCATTGTTTAACAGCTGACGGTTGAGAGGGAGCAACACATTTTGGGGATTTCTGCCTTAAAAAAAAAAATTGCCGATAAAATTGCCTTTGCATATGCTAGGGTCAAATCGTTTTTTCCCTGTGAATTTGATTTTAGAGCTTGATCAAATGATTTTCCTCTTGCTTATGAAAAGACGCTGTCACGAACCAGGTAGACATCTCAATCACTTTCATTAAATCAATGTACTGAACAGATACTCTTCCCTACAGTGTTTTCATAAAATAACGATCAGACATTCAAGTGTCCAAATAGCTGATGATTTCACTGTCGTTCTTGTACGTACAGTTATAGCTCATGATTTCACTGTCGTTCTTGTACGTGTAGTTATAGCTGATGATTTCACTGGTTTCACTGTAGTTCTTCTATTTATGGATTCAGTGTTTTTCTTTGGTTCCATTTTCTCTGCTGCTGCTACAACAAATGCATGTTTCCCCTCTGCCCTGGACACCCTGAGAACGCTTACAAATGTTTTAAAATGTATGAAATGGATTTTTTTTTTTTTTAATCATTTGCCAAAGTTTTTCCACATTTCTTCTGTGGGAGCCCATGTTCATTTCCGATGGGTGTGTGTATGTACTCACTGGTGGACGGGTGGCGTCCCCGGGGCTCTGAAGACTGATAGGCTGTGCTCACATCCCCAGTGGACTGAGAGGCCTTGATTCGAACTTGCTTACATCCAGAGTGATGAGATGGGGAAGACACCTGTGGGACAGAACAGGCATGTCTAATCACCCAGTCTGATGTCTTCATTCGCCTGCGTGTGTGTGTGTGTGTGTGTGTGTGAGTGTGTGAGTTACTCACGTTGCTGTGCTCCTGTGTAAGTAAAAGGATCTTAATGCTCTTCATGTTTGGGCTGCGGTCCAGCAGATCAATAGCTTTGTCCAAGTCATCTTGACCATGCAGAGGGATGGACATCTAAACACACCCAGATACACAGTAAGAAGCTGCAGACACAGCTGTAAACGATAAACTGCTGACTGTAATAAAGTCCCAAGGAACACAGTGTAAACTGGCAAACACGTTTTTATGATACTTAGTTTGCGTCATTAAATATCCAGCAAAGTTTAAAGATAAAAACAGGATAGAAATACAACAAACATGGCTTAAGAACTTCTTTTCATATCTGAGAACGGTCTTGGCAAGTCCCTATATTGTGACAAGCGTGTGATTGACAGCCATGTCTAATGCTTCCACCCTGTTACACCACTCAAGTGGAACAACACCCCAACTGGAAGCAGGGACAAATAAGCTAAGTAAACTGTCCCTGCTGTGTCCACGTATCACTAAAACATTCTCCAGCTTTTATAAGGCGATGTCTCCAAGAGGGAAAGATTCTTATTTACCCTGCTGCTGGATGTGCAGGTAATGCTGGTGTGGGAAAAGAACAGAGAGGCAGAAGCATGAATTCATGCTGGCTTATAAGCACAGTGGTTTGCTTAGTTATACTAGTTCTCACGGTCACTTGCTTTGGCAATGTTCCTGCTTGAATATTGAGAGACCGAGGTGGAAATCACTTTTGTCAAAGCTGTGCGGGACAAGCCTTGTGATTGGTGTATGGCTGCTGATTATGATACACACTGGGGGTCCTGGTCTTAAGGTATCTCAAGATGCTAAATTTGACGAAACCCATTAATCATGGAAAGTCATTCAAGAATGAAGTAGAAAGAAAAGGGGGATAAAGTTCCCCAGGGCTTAAACGAAATAATCTTCTCAAAAGTTACAGACTTCTTTTAATTTCACAGATCAAATAAATATGTGCCATATTTTAATACATTGTGACAAGACAAGGTGTGATGCTGTTTTTGGAAAATCTCTCTCAAATAGGTTAAGAGGTTTGTCTTTGAAAAATAATCTATTTACTAGACACCAATTATCTGTTTATTTGCGACTTTGTTTGAGGGTGTGTGTGTGGATCAGTACCTCGTTATTGATATAGTGCAGGTCTAGCTGCTGGCCAAATACCGTCTTGACCTTCTGCTGGACTTCATCAAACTGGACAGGCCGACTGAACATAAGTATCCTACACATACACAGAGTCAGGGGGTGGGAAGGGATTAAATATATTAAAGCTAATTTCTTCAGATATTCAGCCAGGACTGCGCGCGCACACACACACACACACACACACACACAGGAGCAGAGAGTTGCAGTGTACACAGATTCCTGAAAGTACACCTAGCATATTTGTGGTTGTCCTGGCAGCCACAGGCAAACCACAGTCCTTTCCCTTTCCACTCAAATACCAGTCTAAGAGCTGAGCTAGAGAATGTACGTGTGTGTGTGTGTGTGTGTGTGTGTGTATTCATCAGTAGTCTTTTGTGCCTGTTCTATGTTTGAGTCTCCGCCTCTTTCATCTACAAAAACGTATGTAATTAAAAGGTCATTATCTGCTTTTGTTTCGACTTTTACTAACAATGTTCCCCGTATTATAACTACCAGACACACAGATACACACACACACACACACATCACACACAGATACACACTTAAATACACACTCACCTCCTCTCTCCACAGAATTCAAATTTTATTCTGATATCATCCTGGAGATGCAGAAACAGAGGCAGGTTAATACAAGTTACCACAAATGTCACAATCTCTGAAATGTAGTGCCAATATATTTGTGTGTGTATGTGTATGTGTGTGTGTGTGTGTGTGTGTGTGTGTGTGTGTTACCTGTCTATTGCTGGTGTTGGCGTTGGATACAGGCTTGGCTTTAGCTGTGTCGTAAGTCGACAGAGGCTGCCGCCTGGTCATCTGCAGAGCCACCAGGTCCTTCATTATGGAATGGAGGGCTTGTCTTTCATCTGCACAGAGTAAGAAAAAGAAAAAATTGGGGAAAAAAAAAAAAAGGATAATAATCATCTTTTGAGTTTCAGAATGACTATGAAAACCGGTCACACAACCTTTAGACTTCACCCTTTTTGCCAGGAAGCATGTTTCAAGATCATGCTCAGGTTGCATGATATTAAAACCATATCAGCCGATAATCCGTTTAAACAATATTGGCACAGGATCGATATCTAGACTGGACCAATGTTTCAAACCGGTATCTGACCTGATATTTGATGACGAATTTATTGTTCTTAGAAAGAACAGCGCATCCAGGCAACACAGCGACGTTGTGATAAAATGTCAGCATTTTACTCATTTGATGTATTTGTAATAGATATATTTTTCTCTCTAACTCTAATCCAGACATTTCAGCCCAATAATTTATAAAGATTAATGTACTGCCGTCGAATATTGACATCAGGCAGTTATATCTATGACAGCACATTGCCATTTTGCCATTTGAAGTAAATTAAACATTTATAATGAAATGTGCTGCTCCATTTACATTTAAACACTTTATTTTTTACTTTTAAGCCTCTGAATTAAACACTTTAAAGTCTTCAGGGGCTTAAAAGTAAAGTTTCACAACATTTTTCAGCTGAGCATCCTAACTGTGAAATGTAATTAAGACATAAAGTGCACAAGCATGCGCGCGCACACACACACACACACACACACACACACACACACACACACACAGGCACCCAGTGAGCTGTATGCCAGTGTAACGGAGCCTGTGAGAGAAAAGGCTCGCCATGTTTTTGTGATGTTTGTTCTCATGTTTGAAGTGAGAGTGTGAGCCGTGTCTTGGCTTCGCTTTCTCGCGGAGGGAAAATATTCCCACTGTGTAGCTTGGACACACTTCACACACCTCCGGAGAGAGAGAGAGGGGGAGAGAGTGAGAACTAATGAAGCCTCATCTACCCAGCAAGCCTGCGGCTGAGTCCAGTAAACACTAAGAGACCAACAACACTGAGTTTGAGTCAGACATTTCTCGGCCTCGTGTTTTTCCTCAGGTGTTCTCGCCACCACACAGGGCTTCTTTTTCAGCATCTCCGTCACACGGCTGTGTTTCAGAATTCTCAGAATTTCTTACTGCTGAAAAATGCTGGAAGAGTCAAGGTCATACACCTGTGCTTGGGGTGCATTTAGTGATCTATTACTCTACATAAACAAGCTAAAGAGTTTGACAAAAGCGAAACAAACGTACTCATTTTGGCTGCGTGTGTCCTCTTCTCTTTTCAGATCTCAGGTCTTCA
The DNA here is from genome assembly GCA_017165825.1 of Hepsetus odoe. Taxonomy (NCBI): domain Eukaryota; kingdom Metazoa; phylum Chordata; class Actinopteri; order Characiformes; family Hepsetidae; genus Hepsetus; species Hepsetus odoe. The sequence continues at coordinate 2,102,051 of CM029384.1, forward strand.
CACACTTTGTCTTCTAACACCACCCATCAACAGCCTGCAAAGAAGCCAAGATTTTATCATCATCATCATCATCATCGTCATAAAGCTGATCTTTGTGTTAATGTTTCTGAGTGCTGCCTGATCCATGCAGACTGCTTTCTTCCTAAAACTAAACACACACACACACACACACAAAAAGATAAATTAATTAAAAAATAGCAGCACTTAAAGACACAGAGCGGCATAAAATACATAAAAAGGAGGAAAAGCTGCTTCCTTTAATTAAACTTCTGAAGTTTGCAACTCATTTACAACTACTATAAGACAATCCAGCTCAGTATCACTTGTGAGCAACATATAAACATGTATCTCTTTAATTGAGTTTAATTAATCAATGAATCTTTCTCTTTTTAAATGCATTCTACTTTATTATCCAATCACTTTAAACAATACTTCAACTGTGTGAGTTTATTTAATTGCTATTTCATCTAAGGCTGTTTTCAAACAGGATTCTTCAATCACGAAATGAAACCGATGGGCTGGAGTTTAGGGTTTAGGGGTTAGGGTTACTTGCCTGTTGGCTGTTTTAGGATCTCAAAAACATTCATTCATGGTGCCTGACCAGAGCTGGGTAATATGATCATTTTCTCTTTATTGTGATACGCTCAGAAAAGGATACTGCGATGTAACTTATCTCGATATCGTCTTTAGTCAAAGAACATTCACCAGCTCCGGATTTCTTTGCAAAGAGAGCATAATTAGAAAGGTTTCACTGGATTTAGTGCAGTACAGTTTTGTACTGTTTGATATCGATGAAAAACCATTATATCCATATTTCTGAAGCACTAGAAATGTGCAGAAAAGCTCTGCTACAGAATCCACATTGGCTTTTTGTGCTGGGCTAGCTTTAAGATTAGAAGAGCTGATCAAATTTCTACCATCAAAAACTCTTTATTTTGCCATATACTCACAAGTTGCTCAGGGCTATGGTCTACACTGTGTTCTCATAAGCATCATCAATCTTTCCCTTTTTTAAGCCTTAACTTGACCTAAGAACTAAGAATTAGGTGAGGCTCATTATTCCTGGAGCTGTGTGTCCGATATTTACAGCTGTTAAAAAAATAAAAGCGCAATTAGGCCAAAGTGCTTTGTTAATTTCAGTTCTTTTCTATGGGAAAACATCATTCAGCATGAGTCTGGGAGTAAGAGTTCCCCCCCTGAAATGTCATTGGCACACGTACAGAAAGTGCATGTTACGAGACCGGAAAGCCTGAAAATCAGCAAAATGCAAGATGAAAAAGAAGAAGTAGATTATTTTAGTATGCAGCATATGGTAGGTTTTCCCCATCAGAGCCTCAGCATAACAGCACTGAGAGAAAGTGTGGCGTGCATGAGTGTGTGTGCATGTGAGACCGGAACGTCTGGGCTGGAAAAGAGTTGAAACTCGAGCTTTGCTGGCATGAAGAAACCTGGCACAATGCGTCCAGCAAGAGAAAAATATTTGACATTTAGAAAAGCTTTCAGGTTTCAGTTCCGCGGCCTTCCCAGAGCCTTGATATAACTTAAGACTGGGCAATATGACAATATTTAACATTATCTAGAGAAATTTAATCACACTATTCTTTTCTGAGCGCATCAACAGCGTATCAAGAATTAAGATTAATGACTAACTATGTGTTGTACATTTATTCAAACTGGATTTAGCCCATTGCATTGTGGGAAATGTTGAGACGAAAACACTGGATTCCTATTTTTGCTAGTTCTTCTACATTCAAACCTAATTTTCGACGTTTGAGAAATAACATATTCAAAATTTGTAAGCAAGGATCGAGATATTCTGTTTTTGCACCATCACCCATAGTTTAATCCCCCTGTAAATATTGAGAGAGTCATATTTTCAAATTTTTGGCAAACTGAACATAAAAGATCTTTCCTTGTGTATCAGAAAGTGCCAATAAAAAGACACGATTGACATGTTGAGACTGGTGTCCAGTTATTTTACACACTCAACAACAGAGTCCAGATGTGGAGCAGCAAGAGAGCTGGTGTTTAGTGTTTGAAGGAGCGTTTTAGAAGAAATTTAAGGGCTCTCTCCTGCACACATACTGACCTCGAAGACCTGGCCTTGGAGCTAAAGGACTGAATTACCTGCCTTGGCTTCTGCACTTCGCTTCACACCTTTGACACCCCTACAGGGTAACTGACTGAAAAGGGAAACAGTACTGGGATATACTGGATCAGTGCTCTGTTTGCCTGAAACACCTGCTATCTGGCTAAAACAATTAACCAAAAGAATGCGGCAGTGTGTTTTTAAGTGAGGTCCCATCTGCAGGCATGCAGAACAGGCTAAAGTTAAGACTAAAGCTGACTGGACTAAACGTTACTCATTTACCACCATTCTATTTTTTTTCTTCCACATCATTTACAATATTCATGCCCTTTACATGTGCTTGGAAGCTTTAGATGTAGGAAGTGCAAGCTTGAGCCAGTGGTCCCATCATTTAAATAGAACATAAACATGATAGATAACAGTGATAAATTACTTTTGCAATTCAAAGCTCATGTTTTCTAAGAATGAAACTGCCTATGAGAAACCCAGATGAAAAGCTAAAAGTAAAAGCGCCATTCAAGAGGACCAACTGAACCCATCTACACACACACACACACACACACACACACACACACACACACACACACAGCAGTGTGTAAATCATCATTGGTGTAATTCCACTGGACCACACAGCAGAGAAGCATCCAGAAACATCCACCACCAATCTCACACACCATACCACGTAACTCCTCCAAGGAGTCTGACAGTTTACTACGCCTTGAGGGTAAAGCAGAAGTGGAAATATTTAGATACTTATGTGATGCAAACTGTGCTGTATTGTAGAACTCAGGCTACATTACTTCCTCAATCTCCAGCGTTTCTTTCCTTGACCCGTCATTTTCACACCGCACGCTTTCGCTTCTCTGTGCCAACTGCAAGCCATAAGAATAAGCAACTTGTTCTTTTTTTCCCTGCCATTCCTGCCAGAGTAAACGAAAAAAAGGAAAGGAAAAGACTTTGATCTAGCGCGGCCTTGCATGCCAACATGTGAATTTAACAAAGACCTAAACAAAGCAATCAATAGTCAAAATCAAAGTCAACTGCGCTTTCTGTTGTTCTCTGTATTCTCAAAACAGCATTCTGAAAAAATCCTGTCACAATTTTACAATGCACGCAGGATTTTCCAATGGCTACAGCTGAAAAATCACCACCTAATTTACAAAACCTAACAATTACGCCTTGTTTCCTATTGGATATAAATGCCACAGGTGCATAAAATGGGAATAAAAAGTTTAAACCTGTCAGTAGGGAATGTAAATTGTACGTAAATGTAATTCCTCACATTTTTAAAACATGTGAAAATCATGTAATCGTGTAATATCATTTGAACACTGCAGAAAGACAGCTTAAAGTGCCGCTGCTACGTTTCTATCAGTCAACAACCTTTTTTTTTGACTAATTACCTGCAGGCAGTGCTGGAAAAAGTGACAGTCCTTCATTTATGACAACAACATTCCACCCTAGTGTAAATCCCTACACTGCCTTTTCTTCTGCCAGTTTTCCAGAGAAAACAGTGTTGAAAAGGGGACCGACAGTAATCTTTTAAGGTTAAGACAATTCACCTTAACTCTCAGAACCAGTAGAACCAAGTAAAAGAAAAATGCTAACTAAATATTTAAATGTTGTTTATAATGCCAGCCAAACTACTTCTGTAAGGTGACTAGACTCCAGATTCGCATTTAATCAAACAAATCTAAAGTTAATTTATTTATTGAGGCCAATATGGATTAAGTACACTTTTACTGCTAAGTCAGTATATAAAATGTGACAGGACAAGCGTTTCCTAGATCTAGAAAGCAGACAGTTGTCCTGTGCCTAGTAAGTATTAATTGGAATGTATCCAAACCCCCCCCCTTCCCCCAAAAAAAACAAAACAGTATTGTCGCAACGCAAAAATAAAATGTTTTAGGCTGACTGTTCATACAGCGTGATTCAGGAGAAACTGCTAAAAAGAAAAAACAGTATTATACAGCAAATAGCATTGCCTCATGTGAATATTAAAATCTTTCAAATCTATAAAGTGACGTGATTTCCACCGCATTTGTCATTTAAACCACATTTACCGTCGCTGGCAGAAGTGAGAGAAGTGTGAGAAGTGTCCTAAAATGGCTGTTAATTGGCCTAAGTAAGACTATAAAATTTGCGTGACAATCAAAATCCTGTTTTCTTATTGGGTTCATTCGTGTTTACGAGTGTAAAAACTTTGAGAACATAAAACAGTAACACAAGAACAAGTTTACCGTGGTCATTTTAAGAGTCACTAATTGTAAAAAACTGCACCGATGCATGGCTGCTAGACGATTGCCTTGTATGATAAATAATATTAAACATTTAAAATAACAAAACTTCACAAGAGGTTTTAAGATTCTGCCCATTCTAACACTCCTTACAGTCTTACTTTCCCTTTCAATCTGTCTGACCTCTGCTTCCTTCTCTCTGGCTTTCTTGATCTTGATAGCCTTCTTGTAAGAATGTGTGGAATTTTGCTTCGGCAGTGAACCATCCTCAGGTACTGGACCTGAAATCTGCAACAGCTTTGTTTTGCTTGTATCCCCTTTCGAGCACAAGCTGGAATCTTACAAATTTCACATTTCTCCTTGTTCTGCTCCCGCTTTTCCCCCGGGGCTCTCAGGTGTTTAGTCTAGAGTTGCTTTTCTCAGCTGCAGCCCTGGGACTGAGGGCTGCTACATATGTTGGGAACCAGTCAGTGCCTAGGGCTTCCAGAAATCACGGCTGGTTTCCTGGCCGCTCAAGGACCTTAACTGAAAGGTTCCTGTCAACTTGAGGTTTCAGTTTGCCTGTTCAAATCCACAGTCCTGCTGGACAACAAGAAAAGGCAAGCTGCTGCACATCACTTCTTAAAAAGAAATGGCATATTATATAGAAAGTCATTATAGGGGAGTCTATAAGTGCTTACACTGAGCCATTTGAGAAGATGACACAGACGCCAGCAAGAGTAAACGCCACGTTTAAATTATATTGAATAAATATGAGAAATCAGTCCATGTTATCGTTTGAGACATTTTCACATTTCAAAATGCAAAAAGCTGTTATCGCTGGGTTTGACAAAGACACTAAATAGTTTAAGATTATTTTTAACTATTACTATTGTCATTTTCGTCAATCCCGATTAATTAAAAAAATAAAAAATAAATAAATAAATTCCTTTTGGTGGATTTACTTTTTTGATCCTTGAGTGGAAGAGCTAAAGAAAAAGCCCATTTTTAGAGCTGAACCATTTTTGCCCTTCAAAGACCTGCTTGTGTGCGGTCCAGCTGTGGTACTTTACAAGTCTAATGGTCTTGTTAAGAAACTGAACCATAAACACATCTGTTGACAGTGGAACTCAAGAGGACAGCACTGGCGTGATGCAACAGGGTTAATGGACTGGTGGTACAGAGTCATCATCATGGGTGTGCTCAAAACATCAACAGCAATGTGGGTTAAATCTCTAGTGCTAGACATACTATTCTGGCTAACAGAGGGTGATGATGCATGCGGCGAAAAGCTTTAAGATTTGTGTTTGGATAACTGCTCTTTAGTGCAATGGTAAACATTCGATTTACCACATACTACAATAAAACCGATTAAATCACAAGTACTGCCCGAAAGTCTGACTGCACTGAAGATTCAATCTGACCTGCATATTACTAATATAATGTTTTACTCTCTCTCATATATATCACACACACACACACACATATATATATATATATATATGAAACTATGTGAAATTTATGCATGATAATTTATGCAAATAACTAGCTAAAGCATTGTTCCTCCACTACAGCAGAACCTTAAGAGGATTAAAAGGGCCAGTTTTAGTGCAGAGCCACCTCAATATTTTACAGTAACCAGCTCTAACATTGCTTTTCATTTTTCATGTGAACATCACTGCTGCACAAATTGCTGTAGCTGAAGGCGCCTGAAATTCTGCAAAAGCAAACAAAACTATGCTTAAAACCATGTAGTACCTAGTCCCATTTTTACTGGACTGAACATGTACTAAAGCACTTTCAGATGGCAGCAATAACTCAAGCATGAGCTTTAAAAGTACTTTAGATTTCCCAGATTTAGATTAGTCCTTTAGATTCCACTTCCTAATCTACCTTTTTAGTTCAATTTAATCCGTTCTATTGTCTGTTATTTTAAACTGCTTTGCTTTTGTTCATCTCTCAAAAAAATTAAGCATTTTATTTACACCCAAAGAATCGGAAAGTTTGTATATCCCTTCACATATGATATCGGTAAACCCTTTTCCATACTTGTTTGATCCCCATCAAAGGTGAATATACATGAAGATCAATGTTTCAGTCATTCCACTGAGACTGATTTAACGCTCCTCCACCCCACCTGGCCATATTGAAAGCGCTCTGCTCCACAAGAAGCCTGTCGTTCATTCAGATGCTGTCACTTCAGTAACTTTCTCACCTGAACTGTCCAAGCAGTGTTTGGTCTTCGGCTTTCAGCCACAAGCGTCACAAAATAGGATGAAGAGGCCGGAAACTGGCTTAGTTCTGCAACACAGTCCCCGGAAATCCAGTGTCTCTGCACCTGGAGCGAAGTTGGGAAAGCGACTATGCCATGGCTAAACGGCTGCCTGTGGCATTGGCTCCTGGGCTTTGCCACGTAGGGCAACAGTCTCCAGCACCACCATGGAGCGAGATTTATTCCAGAAAGAACAAGCAAGTGTGGAAAGCGGCGTTTTTCTTCTACAGTCCCACTGTCACTTCATGATTTGACAGCAAAGGAAGGTTCTCCAGCTTTGTGCACTTGGCTGAAGCATGGAAGCCGCCGTCTTCTTCTCATCGTAGCTGTGCACAAACTGCAGACAACAAAATGATTTGTAAAAACAGTCAAATATAAACGCATTTCAGAAGTAGAAAACATGAACATTTGAAACTGTAAGAAAGTTTAATATCGATCAATATTACATTCCTCTGTCTTCTGAGGGGTGTTCATTTATAGCATTTTGTAAAAAAAAAAAAAAAAAAAAAATTTAATTAATTAAAAAAAAGATTTTTGATCTCAAAGTCAGAAACCCCATCGAGACTGAATGTACAGAATTGACACAACCCCACACTCCTCCTATTTTGCTTCCAAAGTCTCAGGCTTTCTTGTATGTTAAATGTCCTGTTGAGGAACAGTCCTCCAGATCTTCCTGAAGGACAGTGATGTTGTCGCTCATGTTCAGTCCAGTCTCTGTACCTGAGCAGTTCTCCAGATCTTCCTGAAGGACAGTGTTGTTGTCTCTCATTTTCAGTCCAGTCTCTGTACCTGAGCAGGTTGATTGTTGTGTGTTGGTTAATCCACACAGTGATCTACGTCTGAACCTTCAAGCAGAACAAAGTCTGACTAAAAGTCTAACTGAAGCAGTGAAGAAACAGGAGCAGATGATTCCAGATGATCAGGTGATTGGTTTACTGCTGATGCTGAACATGGAGTGGTTGGAACCACTTTATCTAAGACCTTGTATCTTAAAACACCGCAGCCTGAGATTTTTTAATCTGTTGTTAGGATTATCATGGGTAAATAATCTAAATGTCTCTAGAGAGAATTGGAGCACAGCAGACCAACAGCATGTCTGCCTTCTTGCACTTTTGACATACTTCAATGTTCAAACATGTCGATTATGTTTACATCTACACAATATGCATTGTACATACATAATGGGCATTTCAAACATCTATTTTTTCTATTGATAGTGAAACAAGGTTTCGCACAAACAAATCCAAAACCGCTCCGCTTCTCCCCGTCTGGATGAACAAGGGATCCCAACCCGAGCGGCATTTTCAAGCGGGACCATGTTTAGGATCAGCTAGTGCATACATGGACTGTCAGAGCACTTTAATTACAGAAAACTAACGAGAACAGAGTGCGATCATGGACAAAATCACAATCCGGACCATTTTGATCGCAGATTATTTGGCACTATTACCTGTTGACTTTGGAAACTTTATTTTGGACTTCTTTCAACTGGTCTATTTCAGCACTTCTTCCAACATCAGGCGTAAAAAAAAAAAACACTCCTACTGCACAACACATTTACATACATAACAGCTAAACGAATGACATGACTGTAAACAAAGAAGATGAATGATGCGACAGGCTGATGAAAATGTCTGATCTCTTAAAGGCTTTCAGAAACACCAACAGGGTCTGGTGTTCAGCTCATGCAGGCGAGTTTCTCTCAGGCTGGGATGAGCAGATCTGAGAGACAGAGCTTCTGGGGTTTCTCCTCTAATGGTTGTATTGTTCTAATGGCTGGAGGTCGAAATGGAGATTAAACTGGAAGAGACTGGGAGCAGAGTGGAGAGCTGTTAGTGATCAGGATCAGCACCTACCTCACATTAATGGTCAGGGAGGAGAAGTCTCTCACTCTCCGGGCTCCGTTTCGACAGCAGGAGGCATGTCGGGTTGAAAAGGGAGAGAAATCAGGACAGAAAGAGAGAGAGAGCAGCTTTTCTGATCCCAGCGCGTTTCCACAGGAGGGGAGGGGAAAGAGGGAGACGAAGCGATTTCCGTGAGTCTGATGGCTCCCTTTCCTGCTAACTTTGCAGATTCTTGCAGGCCACTCGGCTTCAGCGTGTTTTGTTGCGGTTCTGGGTCTTTATTTCCCTCCGCGAGACAGAATTCCCGCTCGTGGCGAAAGTGCGTCTTTTGAAAAAAAAGTAGCCGTTACGGAAAAATAACCGTCACTCCTCTGGAAGTTCAGTGACGGGGTTTTTACACGGAAAATGACCAAAAATATGACAAATAAACGTGTAAAAAGAGCCCAAGTTGTGCAAAATGACCCACTTGAAGGAACTTTGGCCCCCGTTTCGCTGTTTTCCTCCCAAAAGTGAGCGTTATCTTGGCGGCTAACTCGGTAGCCCTTTCCGTTGCTGTTTTTTGGTCGATTTCTCCGCTAAACTCTTTAAAAAGTGGCACAGAAGGAAAGCACGATGCTGCTCTTTTGAAATAAAGCAGACGTCCGAAGGTTTGAGACGGAGTTTTCGGAGCAGAAAAAGTCCGGAGCGAATCTTTCACGCGTTTCCTGACAGAAAACAACAACAATTCCTCAGCGGAGCACAAATGTCCGCCTTTTTCTAAAGAGCACAGACGTACGGACGAGCCGTCCTGTGTGTTTATCGGTCCTCCGAGACAGAAAAACCAGAACTGTCCACTAACTCACATCCATTTCCCGCAGCAGAGCGAACGCTAATATCGCTGCCAGCGACGACCCGACCCGTTAGCGAATCGGCTCATTTGAATCAGTATTCAATCGAACCGATTCACAAGCCCCGACTGAATCATGGTTAACATCTGGACATGATGATAATCCCATGCGCAAAAGAAATCAAATAAAGCATTGAACTGTAGTAAATTCACCTTATTTTATTTGTTATTTCTCTCAACTGTGGGAGGTCGAGACATGCCAACATTGAATCGACTCCATTGAGCACAAATTTGACTCACTCGCTGCGCTAAATATGACATATTTTTCAACATGTTATTGTTCAAGGACGACCATCACACTCACTTACTGAATCCTGAGTGTGGAAAAGAAGAGAAAGCGGACCTGTGAGTGGCTGAATCGCCATGCCAGTGGAGAGCTGGAAAGAGTCGGTTCACTGAACTGAATCAAATTTCCCATCACTGAAGTGGACAGTGGGAAGCGGCAGATTTTGGGGAACTGTTTGTTTGTTTGTTTGTCACATTTATAAACAACCACATTTTGACCATGTCTTCAACCACTTTGTCAAAAGCCATTTCAATCAGGATCAATAAAGTTAATCAATAAAGACCAACTCTACCTCTCTCTTCTCAAAAGCAGAACATGGATCATGTCTCTTCAGCCTCTGATTGGTTGAAGACCCACCTCTTCAACCAGCACTTGGGATAATGAACAACTTCACATTTCAGAAAAGATCACTTTTAGCCACTTAACTGACTCAAATCTTCTCTTCTCTTATTACAATGCTACTACTACTGCTTAATCGTAGCAATAGTAAGAATACAATTGCCATTATTACTATTAATATTAATAATAAGTAACACTTCTGATGTAAAACTGCTTGAATATTAACCAATCTGACCAAAAAAGAGAGAAAAATAAATCAATATCGCTCAGTATTTCTGAAAGAAGCATTTTAAGCAAGACTGGGGACGGGGCAGGGGGAGGAGATGGTGTAAAAGTGTATTTTGGGCAAAATGTTCATGATTTTTCAGGTTGATGTCCACGTCCCGGGTTGAATATTACAGAGCTTCAGGATCAGGAATCCAGCAGGGCTTGGGTCCCTTCTCAGCTCCACTGTTAAGGTTTGTGTTTTAATTTCCCAGCTCTGTGTTTGAATGTTTAGTGGCAGGTTTTAGCTTATGGAGATCCAGCAGCCCCTCTCACTGGTCAAACACAGTCAGTGCACCAGCAGATACACGTAAACCATAATCGATGATCAACTTTAATATAACTGAGTGAGTTCAAAAGTAATGGGGCAGCAATGACCTAGTGGTCAGGGAGTCGGCCCCGGGATCAGAAAGGCATGGTTTAGAATCCCATTCCAGTAGGTTGCCCTGAGGTAACCTTGAGCAAGCTACCATCCCCATCACTGCTCCCCGGGTGCTTTCAATAGCTGCCCCCTGCTGCACGTGTGTGTATGGGGAAAATGCAGAGGCTGGGGCAGCAGAGGCCTAGTGGTTAGGGAGTTGGATCCAGGAACAGAAGGGCATGGGTTCAAATCCCATACCAGTAGGTTGCCCTGAGGTACCCTTGAGCAAGGTACTGTCCTCATTACTGCTCCCTGGGGGCGTTCAATTACTGACCCCTGCTGCATGTGTTTGTGTGTATGGGTGAAACGCACGTGTAATTTCGTTGTGGCTCACTGTGTGCTGTGTACAAGTCATTTTCACTTCACTTTCACTTGAAAAACAATGCACAATTGATAAACAGGAACATCGCTCAGAGTGGGTTTGGTCTGTGGTTTATAGAATTGTTCACAGTGGTGGTGAATGGAACCCTCACCTATGCAGCTTTTTGACGATGGTGTTGAGATTGTATTTTTAAAACCCACAGCCAGGATGCTGTGAGGCAACAGTCCCCCAAAGCAAACCGTGATCAATCAGAAAATGTTTTAACCAATTGAGCCGACGGCTGCTTCAGCGACGGCCTCGCCCATCCACACCGAAGTTATAAAGGATGTTTCGGTCAGGACTGGCGCTGAACATCAGAGCGTTTTTACATCAGCCGATTAACCACGGTGAAATATAGCCTGCGTAATTCTAAACAGACGAAGTTTGGAAAATGGTGGCGTTATAAAGAATTAGGACTGATGTTGGAGCTTAATACCACACGGAAGCTGGAATCTTGGAGGAAAAAAGTGAAGCGACAATTTGTCATCAAGAAACAGCACGGCACACTGAACCACAACAAAATCCAACCTCTGTAGTTAACACATACACCGTTCAGCAGGGGGCAGCTATTTAAAGCGCCTTAAAGCACAGTGATGGGGACAGTACCTTGCTCAGGGGTACCTCAGGGCAGCCTACTGGTCTGGGGTTCAAACCCATAACCTTTGATCCAGGGTCCTAGTCCCAAACCAAACCACTAGGCCAAGGGATTTAAACAAATGATCTGAGGCAGTTTTATATTCAAACCAAGGTTAGAATTTGATTTTAATTACAGAGAGAGAGAGAGAGAGAGAGAGCACAAACCAGAAGTACAAGCCAAAAAATCAACACCAAATTCTTTATTTCTTTTCTCCAAAAGCGTGTACAAAAATGACAAATTAAAAAAGGGGAAGAAAGTGAACACACAGGACTGCGAGAGGGGTGTGGGGCAGGAAAGGACGTCACATTCTGGTTTTCAGTTCAACAGAGTGCTGCAAAACAGGTAAAACTTAAAAAGCGCCACCTTAAAAAGCCAAAACGACCTGCTGTGTTAAGGCCACCAGATTCACTCCACTGATCAAGTTTTGACAGAGAATAATCCACTTGGTTGGCACTTGGCACACACACACACACACACACACACCTCTCCATTCTCACTCAGGTCATGCTGACGATCACGTACATTTCAGACTAAACGAGTTTTCAGTCCTACCTTTAATAACCCACACGTCTATTGAACAGCTACACACACCATTTTACAACTACGTTCAGGCAAACCACGACACATCTGCACCCGTGTTTCTCCCCCTTTCTTTCCGTAATTAAAGGACGTCTTCCTATGATATGGTACCTTGACATCTGAGCATCCGTGTGAACACAGTGGTTTGTGCAGACGGAGTGAATTCCAGGGGAAAACATGCCGAGAAGAAAGTGAACAAAGAAGGAAAGGCGAAAAGATTGTGAGCGAAACTGTACAGTCTCTGCTTTAGATCAGGAACTGAAAGGGAAACCTGTTCATGGTTATTATTACTATTCTTTATTATCTGAATAAGGCTTAGTAAGAAAATATTCTGGCTCGGGTTAGGAGCTTAGGGTAACTCCGAACCTCACAGCGCGTTCAACTTCACAGTAATCTTCAACACGGACAACAAAAAGGGCTTCTGTGGCGTTCCGGCTCTCCATGCCTTTGCAAGACATTCAGACAGCAAACGTCGACCAAACGCACGCAAAGCTCTTGCTCTTAATTGTGCTCCCAGCAGATGGGGCTCTGGTCTAATCCCACTCTTCTTGGAGAAGGAGAGAGGGTCAACTCGACCCGTTTACCACGTCTTTAACGTCTTTTCAGCAACGCGGCCCGGAGAGGACGGGGTTGGACCCGCAGAATGAAAGAAAGGACCGTTTTTATGCCAGAGCTACACGAAGCACAGAGTAACACACTTGGCCAGACGGACAGCGGCAAGGAGTTACATCACAGTTTTACTCGCGTACACATCCATGGAAGCAGCTTTTAGCTTTTAATCCGCACTTTCTGGAATTCAGCAAACAGGAAAATGGTACCAGTTCAAACATGAAACGTGACCGGATCGTGCCCTGGTGCCAAAACCAGCTGGTACTGGTAGGAATTTTCTGGGAGTGTCACCCAGCTTTCCGTCCGAACGAGAGAAATATTAGATTTCCGGAACGTTTTTAAAGTTGCAGCGATCCTGATACACACCAAGTCTTACTTAAGTGTGCAAGAGCTCATGTTAAACACAGAAAAAAAAAAACAAAAAACAAAATCCATATCCATCATCTCAGCCTAACCGGACGGTGACTGTGGGGGTAGAGGGCGACTTGGACAGGTCGCATGGCCTAAAACTGAATTCACCCTCGTAAAAAGCACACTTCCATCAAGGGGAACTGAGAAAAGCCATCAGGTCTTACCATCTTGCAAATACTAGTCAAGTGTTAGAATGTGATTAGATTTTTTTTTCCCCCAAACGCGGGACGTTTCCCTGCCCTTTCTCTGCTCCAGCACCTCCACCACCCTGGTTAGGATAAGCGGCTCAGATGAATGGACGGACAGATGTCAAAATTTTCTTGATATGCTTTTGTTACGACACTATTTACTATAATTCAACTACTTTACTTTCTTTTCTGAGCACATCACGATACGGCTGGTTCTGGCCCACTGCAGGTTTGCATTACTCATTTTTATTCATTCTAGTGCTACTGATTGTTTGACAGTGCTCGTAAATGTTGCGCTGCCAGCTCGTCTGTCCCAATTTCTCAAACCTAAGAAAAACGAACGATGGTGATGCATTTCTCTATACTCAAAAGAACTTTCTGACAGCAGAACATTTTTTTCCAGAAGGCCTCACCTAGACCACGCGTTAACGTTTGCATTAAAGTTACAGGTTCGGTTTGAATGTGAAGTAGAAAAAAACCAAAAACAAAAAAACAAACAAACACTGAATTAAAAGCCGCAACAGCTCGCCATGGCGCACGGTACCCGAGGGAACAAGCAGAGTGGACAGACTCTTCCTGCACCGGTGCTTAAGGACAGCAAACTTGCAGGACGGAGGTCAAAACGAGCGAGAACACAACACGCAGCCTGAGCATTGCGGCCTGTTCGTATTCCTGAGCAAATGGTGACGGCCCGACCGTACCCTGTTCATACACTCGCACAGAAACAGAGCTGCTCACAGGAAGCCGGCGGAATGAAGTGTGACAGCAGGAAGTGGTTTCGGGGGGGGAGGATGGGAGGTGGCGTGACTCACTGCAATGTCGGGTTCCTGCGAGGCCTAATTCATTCCCTGTGACTATTTTTTGTGAGGCCTCTCTGTCTAGTGCGACTGGTCCCACACAAGTATAAGGGCATCGGGACACCACAGCGCCCCACAGTACATTCAGCAGCAGTCGCGGGCAAAAATCTGGCACCCCAGTCGCTTTCAAAGATTTTCTAAGTGAGAATAAATGCACGTCCTCTGCAGAGAACACACTTCAATATGGCATGTCCATGTTTTCTGTTTGAATTTTTCCGGTATGTTCACTTCAGTAGCTGCGTATTAAAATGTACAGAGGTGGAGGACGTGAACTTGTTCGTACTTAGAAAAAAAAAAAAAAAATTCATTTCATCAGGGACGAATGCAAGTAACTACATTTGCGATCTGATGCCTTTGCAAGAATTAGAGATGTACATCAGCAGAATCGTCAGTATCCACAGACGTGCTGAAAAACATCAGGGGCGTATGTTTAGATTCGACCCCAAACCGATAACTGAGAAAGCGTTTACTCTGGACGAGCTGGGGACGCACTGCACCTACTGCAATTGTTTTAACAGCAACAACAAAAAAAAAAGTGATCTTTCTCCATAATGCTGAGCCAGCTAGATGCAGTCCCGGTTTGTACCATTTAAAAATGTGGATGATATGTGCATGAAAAAATAATCGGATCATGGCGGAACAGTCTAATATCAGTGCATCCTTAAAAAAAGGTTTTAAAACAAAAACGACCAACTGCTTAAAGTGAAAAGGTTTAGGTGCATTTCAGTCACTCAGATTACCACAAAAAAAAAAAAAAAACAACTAAAAATCTAAAAATCTAAAAAGAAAAGAGCTGCAGTAAAAGAGACAGGCCATCAGGGGACAGCAGAGAGGAACATGAAAACGTACCACAGATAAAACACTTGCCTAAGAGTCTACCGCAAGGAACATGGAATTAAAAAAATAAAATGGAAAAATGGCCCATGGTTCACTCCTGGACTCTAAAACTCGCGGTCGTTCACTCTCAGACACTTTCACCGGTGCAGGGAAACTGTCGGAAAGAAACAGACTTTTTGTTCCTAACTTGATATGCCGAGGAAAAAAAAAAGCGCAGGGAAAGGGAGTGAAATAAGCCAGATATTGAAAGAGTGAGCAGTACATTCTGTAAAGATATTTACAGCACTATGTACCCTGTTGTTTATCTTTCACAGATAAAATACCCTGCCAAAAAAAAGAGACATTTAAATCTTTCCACTGTAACCCAGGCCCAGTGGTTCATGTAGAAGAAAAAAAGAAGCAATTAAAATCATTCTGATAATAGAAAACACCGGCAGAACCTCTACCTGAGCGTAGTCTAGAGCTCTCGCTGAAGGACCTCTCACTTGCCTGCTAGTGAACTACTAGCAGTTCTGCTGAACCAGAACAAGATTTACAATTATAAAAAGATGATATAAAATAGAAAAGATGATAAAAAATCATGGAAATATTCACCCCGGAATAGACCAGAAATGAAATTTTGGTCACAAGAATCAATTACTGTGTGGGGAAAAAAGAAAAAAAAAAAAAAAAAAAAGATAAAAACAAACATATTTTCTAAAGCTAAATAATTGAGATACCTAGGTAGAGATACCTGCCCTATCATGCTTGCTATGCTTCCTGTGCACGAGAGAGTGAGTACTGAAAATAAGAGTGTGTGTGCGTGTGAGTGTGTGCAGCAGGGCAGGCGGGCAGTACAGAGAGGGTCAGAAGTGTAGGCTGTAGACAGACAGTGGTGAGGACAGAAGGGCGTTAGGCTGTTTTGGTGATGCTCTCGGCGTCTTTGGAAGCCCACAACTCTTTGTGCTGCTTGCGGCCAAAGCCCTCGTCGTAGTTCCCTTTGCTCTTGAAGAGTTGCTGGAAATGAGGCTTGCAGTAGAACTCGCCCTGAAGTGCTGCGTAAGAGCCCAGGCTGTGGACGAGACGAGAGGAGGGTTAGAACAACCACACAAAACATCTGTCCTGTGGGAGGACAGATCATCTAGACAGTCTGAGGACACCACCAGTGTCAAAATAATGGGCCGTAGAGTAAACCTGCACAATAACGAACCTTTCAAACCAAAGTTACTAAAATAAACTAGATTAAACGCAAAAGTAGAACAGAGTGTCACAGAGCAGGAGGAGGATTTCAATGCATTATCATCATGCAAACTAATATTTCACAGTTTAAAACGTTCACATTAATTTATTTTCATATGTTGCCTTCTTTTTGCGGCAGTTTGGGATTTTTACTATTACTTTTCGACCTGGCCAGGGTGCCTCTCCATCTTTGCCCTGGGATAGCTCTGCGTGGACAGGCTCCATGTGTCTGCTAGGAGGTTTTAAATAATGTTTGAATGTTTCCTTTTTCAGGATACTGAAGCAGAAAGTGGTCCAACATCCCAACGGTGGGATAAAATTAACAACTTCTTTAGGAAGTGCTAGGGATGTAACAGAACAACATATAGCACTGGACTGCAGTGTGATTAGTACGTCAGCTTGGGGCTAGTGTTTTAGCCTGAGCTTAATTAGAGCTGGACATTTTTAAAGTGAAAGTGACTGTCATTGTGAGCACAGCACACAGTGAAACGACGAAATGCAACCTCTGCATAACACCGCCATATTCAGCGCCTGGGGAGCGGTGATGGGGAAGGTACCTTGCTCAAGGGTACCTCAGGGCAACCTACTGGTCTGGGATTTTAAACACACAACCTTCCATTTCTGGAGCCTAGCCTCTAATCACTAGGCCACGGCTGCCCAATTTGACCCAAGTTTTATAGCATTTTAAATGCTGAGTGATTCGCCTGAATGTGGAAAAACTGCTAATGTAGAGCACGTTGAGCAGTGGGCAGTCATAAATACAGCACCCGAGAAGCAGTGCTGGGGCATGACGATCACCCCGAGGTAGCCTTGAGCAAGGTACCGTCCTCAACACCTCTCCCTGGGTGCTGGATGTATGGCTGCAAACTGCTTCACTGTGTGGTTTCTGGTGCACGGGAAGCATTTCATAGTGGTTCACAATGACAAAATAGTCACTTTCACATATTAACCCTCTTACTGTACCCACCCGCATCGTATCTATTTCAGTTTTTCATTTTGAGCTGATCCACGCCTGCACACCAGATCTTCCAGCCATAAACAAAACCACTGTCTTTAGAACGATTAATTACTGCAAGCTGATCAATTTTTTTTAGGTGCCCCCAAACCTTTGATGGATGGTGCTGATATGACTGAAAGCTATGCAAGAAATGCTAACATCTGCGCTCTGCATTTGCCTGCATGTTTGGGAGCGGGCTCGAACTTGCCGGCTGAGTGTGTGAGTGTTTGTAACCTGAGTTTGGTGTTGCAGTGCTTGCAGCAGAAGCACGACGTGTGGAAAATGAGGTTGTTGGCCACCAGTTTCTCCATCGGATAGACCGTCTTCTCACAGGACGCACAGGTTTCATTCTGTGTCTTGAAACTGAATGACTGAATCACACACGTGCACGCACACACATACACACAGAGAGGTTTTTTTTCACATTATTAATAATTCAAGCACACCCGGTGAGTAATCCAAGCCAGGTGAGATGCTTGTTGAGCTATCGGACACTTTAATGGGTTCAGAAGTTCTGGAGATGATGAGACGGGTCAGGCTGACCGACTGTAGAGCTCCTTAAAAGAAAAATGCACATGGTCGCAGAAAACTAACGTCAACAAAATACTGTCACATTACCCACCTCTCCCCAGCAGGACAGGGCAGGACAGGACAGGACAGGACAGGACAGGACAGGACATTATACTCCCAATACCCTTTATTTTGTTTCTATAACCAGCTGGTCATTCAGAGGATGTCCAGAATGTATCAAGTTTGGAACACTTTTAACCAAAAGATTCTAAAAGAAACCCCATTCACTTTTCTCATAGTGAAAACCAGCTTAGAGCTCCTAATATGGGCATGAAGACTACACAGTGTTGGTGCCACTTCAGACCGAAATGAAAGGACAAATAGAAAAAGGTACCAAATCTGGATGGACAGATGGAGAAGAGCTGATAGTGGAAAGTCCAAAAAAACAAAAAAAAAAAAACAAAAAAAAAAAAACAAACACACACACCTTAGAGCGCTGCACAGGCTTTTCTTCTGAGGAGTTTCTGTTGTCCTGGAAACAAACAAGAGAGAGAGCTGATTGGAAACGGTCTCCTCACTTCTAACAACACAATCTGATGGTTTACTATAAGCAATCCCATAATGCACCTGTAGTCAGTGGCTATACCTCACACCCACACTGATGCACACACACAAGGGTGTCATTCCTTTCTCTCCCCTCATCTTCATTCCTTTATCTTCTTTTACACACACACACACACACACACACACACACACACACACACACACACACACACACACACACACACACACACACACACACACACACACCTCTACTTGGTTAACAGCTCTTCCACTTTCCTTTTCTCTGTACACCTACAGATATTCGTTTTTTTCTCAGTACATCATGCGCACACACACACACAACTTAACCGATAAACTAGATATCCTCTTATCACTCTATTCAAACATTCCCTTTATCCTCTTTATCCCTCCTTTTTTCTGTCTTTCCTCCCTGCTGCTGCTTCCATCTGGCTCCTTATACTCATGACGCAAGAAGGGCCGTCCATTTTCAGCCCCCCCACAGGTGAGAGAAAGTTCATGGCAGGTCGAACATATCCGGCATGTTATTTCTGTTGTGTTTCAACACACAGACACATTGCTGGGTAGGACGTTGTGGCTCCATGCCACCTGGATACGACACTGTATTATGGAAATTTTACAGGAGTGTATCAGTCCGTACAGCACATACATGGACTGCGAGGTGCTGTTAAGGTGTCCCCTGTCCTGCTTGTGCTCAGGAGTTTAAACTGGAGCGGTTTCACCAGGTTGGTTTCCATTTAGAGAAGTCATGTCATCATGGTGTGAAGGGAAGGGACACACCGTTTCTTGACCATTTCCTTTTCCAAACTCTTTTTGCCTCCATTTTACATCATTCTGAGGAAGTAAAACACTGGTTCCGACCACTGCACTGTCTCTTACCATTGGACTAAAAGGCAAATACTAAACAAGTGATGGAGACGATCTGAAACATTCTCTTGTCTCCATTGTTTTAACTATACACCTTCTGCATTCTTTTCAAACAAATAAACAAATCATGAAGATCTGGAGTTTTTTTTTCAGTTGCATAGCAGATTTTGTATGAAGAGGGCACAACTGCTGTCCTTAGGTGGACTAAAGTTTTTTGTAAAGTTGTTTTAAACTGTTCACCTTTGAAAAAGTTTGCTCATTATTGGAATAAAAGTTATATTATTAAGTTATAAATTATTTATATACTAACAAAATGACATTTGAATGAATACAAATAAAGATAGTCAGTAAAAAGTAATATGACTTTTTAAGAACCCAGGTTTAGTTGAAAACTCCGTCGTCATGGTTTGTTAGTGGTCTAGTGGTAGGACACTCGTTTACACTGGTTTATAAAGCGCTACCACCACTGGTACAGTTGTGCCTAAGGTTCCTGAGCAAGAACCTTAAACTCAATTGGCTCCAGGGGGACTGTCCCTTTAATCAGGAAAAGGAAGTCGCTCTGGATAAGAGTGCCTGATAAATGCTGTAAATGTCACACAGTAAACCAAACACTTCCATCAGCGGCACCTGATTTAACTTAACGAAGCATCCATTCACCAAACAATTCATTACTTACGGTAAAAAATTATAGGATGTGCAAAATTATAGAATGTGCAAAAAGAAACGCTTACTGCCTAAATTAAAAAGCCTTTACCATTAACTATCTATTAAGCATCTAAAGCTTTTGCTCAGTATTACAGTCGGCAGATTAATCAGGATCCCCCCCCCGGATCAATATTGCACACTCTTTAGTTTTTGGGTGGGCCTACCAATTGAACAGGTCCCAGCCGAGACAGACCTGCATAAACCCGCGCCATCAACGTGCCTCAGAGACGACGATCAGACGCAAGAGGAAAAATGCAAGACACTTGAAAAGAGTTGCCAAGCGCACTAGCCAACGGCAGATCATAAATTTGTATCCCACTGATGCTGGGAGTGTAAGAGTACACAGAAAAGCAAAACAGCAGGATAAATATCATAAAAAGAAACATTACAACACCCCAGTCTCATGCACATTCTGATGTGGGGAAAGAGCTGAAGTACCACACCCACACGCGCACACACACACACACACACACACACACACACACACACACACACACACACACACACACACCCCTGAATCACAACAGATGATGATGTTTACACTAAATGCTAAATGACCCTAATGGGATGAAAAAAAAATTCAAATATCACACATGAATGCTGCCCAAAATGGACAAAATATGGGAATGTTTCTATGTAATTCAGCCACGATTCTTCTTTTTCTTTCGGCTGCTCCCGTTTAGGGGTCGCCACAGCTGATCATCCTATTCCATTTCTTCCGGTCTTCTGCATCTTCCTCCTACAAACCGACCACCTGCATGTCCTCTCTCACCACGTCCAGAAACCTCCTCTTTAGTCTTCCTCTTCTCCTCTTTAAAAAATATGAAGAAAAGTGGAGATGCTCAAGACGGTCTGTACCTTAAGCATTTTAAAATCCAGCAAAATTGACGATAGAAGCCCTTTAATGTATGGCAGGCCATCAATTTAAATGTGATGCTTAATAACTTGTCCAAATAGTGGAGCCACAGACAGTAATGAGATTTACATGCACGTCTACAGATCGACAGGAGATGGAAATGCGTTATATTCCTCCAATACTATCACATGCATTAACACCCCAAATAGCTTTTCTTACTATGCAAAAACAGGAAGTCTGAAACCAATTCCAACCGATTAGCACAGGTGAAAACACGCTGCGGGCTTGCCGTGGTATGTTTCCATAACCGATACAGTGATGCTTTCATTCCTGTTGCGTACGCTCCTCCTAGAATCTGTTTACAACACCACATTTTGCTTTTCTTTTTAACAGATTAATCCACATTTAAAGCCACCTTTAGAGTTTTCATCTGTTTTTGAAGCATTTTTTTGGTTTCGAAAAGTGGAAGGAAACCCTAAACCTAACTTACAGCAAATAAAAAGTTTCACAAAAGACTACAGTAAAATACCAAACAGCTTTGCGTAATTTGCAATGACTGTCAGGCAACTTTTCTGCGCTGCTGTACGTTTTCACAGATAAGGAACTCTTCTTGGTTTGAAAGGAAATGGCCCAGACTAACATTTTGCAGCAGCGTTTAACCATCTCGTGCAAGGCCGAAGGTTGAAGTCGCTCGGTTCCTCATACTGACGGCACAAAACCATGAGAAATGCCAAGTTCTGTCAAAAATGCAACTGCAATGATTAGTGAACGGAGGTGCTAAAAGTACACATAATCCTTCTTTTAGCAGAAGTACAGATAGTTCAAGTAAAAAAAGACCTCGATCTTTAAATTTAAGGAAAATAATGAACATCATCCACACAGCTTCATGTCTTCACTTGGCCTCCTATCATTTCCTTTCAATTTTATCACTCTTTCAGGTCTTGTGATCTGCACCGATGGACACACCATCTTTGTTTTTGACCGTTTAGGCCGAGCGGTGTTGATGTTGGGAAGGTGATGTCAAATAAAAATGACGGGAGATGCACAACGCACAAGGGAAGTTCCAATTCCTGAAAACTCTACTTAAAGTATTTGCACTTTGTCCCAAAACAGTCGATTGATTGAATACTCATCAGCAATTTCATGAAGGATCGTTAGTGTAGTTTTGCCCACTAACACTGCTGCACGACTCGCCTCAACCCACTTCCTCAGCACTGAGGACCTTCTTTTCATACAGGTTTACTTCCCCAAAGAGACTTGCTGAGACTGATTTAATGAAGAGCAGAGCTTCAGTGCCCACTCTCACACACGCTCTACACCCCGCACTCGCGAGGGCAGTGTACATGTGACAGGGCTGTAGGAAAGTGTCTGCGGTTACACCAGATGTTGACTTCCTGACACAACACTTACAAGCATGGTCTGTAGTTCACACTGCAGTTTTCACAGCTGAGAGCGTACACTACCGTATGGGGACAGCTAGCGTGTTCCCCGTGCTATAAAATAAAATTCTTAATTTGTCCCAACTTGTCAATGTGTTCTGCAAAAAAAATGTAATCAAAGCTCCTGGAAATAATCCAAAAGGGCCAGGCCAGCAAATTTGGGCTTTCTGATCCATTTTAAGCAGGCCCTTCCAAAAAGGTGTAGTAGATATTCAAGAAGAAAAATCAGCTTGAAAAAAGAAGAGGCATCCTGCCATCCCTGATGCACATCACTGGCACATCTTCAGGCCAGGGAGATCATTGATAAACAATCAGCTGTAGACTGGAGCTAACTACACGTGAAGGATTCACATTGAAGCCGTTTTTGGTTTTTGAAACAATGTGGTTGCGTACACAGCAGTCCAATAAGTCAAGCAAGTTTGAATGAAGATGAAGCTTCTTAAGTTCTAGCCATTCATCACTTTTTGTCCTGCATATTTGATCTAAAAGTAGAACACTCTCTGATGTCCCAGCAGGGAGAAACTGTGATTTCATTTCTTCCCAAACTTAAACATACTCGATGCCCAAAAATGCATTCCCTGGTCTGTAATGTGGAGAACGTGAGAACTTGAGCTCTTTCCAGAATGTAACTTAGACCCTCCCTGAGTCAGACTAGTTTTCTTTCCAGGACATCCTGCACACGTTTGATCGGACTGAGATCTGGAGAACATGGAGTCATGTCCCTCAAACCAATCATGAAGAGTCTCTGCAGAGTGGCAGAGTGAATTAACCTA
The DNA here is from genome assembly GCA_017165825.1 of Hepsetus odoe. Lineage (NCBI taxonomy): Eukaryota > Metazoa > Chordata > Actinopteri > Characiformes > Hepsetidae > Hepsetus > Hepsetus odoe. The sequence continues at coordinate 2,125,094 of CM029384.1, forward strand.
ATGGACGAGCCCACTGCCATTAAGGAATCCCATAACCAGGTGTGTGAGAACATTAAGGTCGATGTTATGTGTCAAAGTACCATCCACAGGAATGCTCCTGTGGCTTCCCAATGTGTTTCCTGCGGCCATCTCTTCCCCAGGTAGTGGAGGAACGTGCATTCTTCCGTCCACATTATGTAGAAAAAAAATGATTAATTCCAGGCCATCTTCATCCACTGCTTCTTGGTCCAGTTCTGATGCAAATGCCCATTCTGGGTGCTTGCTATGGTGGACGGGGATAAGCACGGCTGCTCTAATCAATGGGAAAACAGTGATGCACTGTGTTCTGACGCTTTTCTATTCATAGCCAATGCAGACTTTTATAGTTTTTTGTGCTGCAGTATTTACGTAGAAGTCGAGCAGATAAGCTGGTCTTCGCTCCTCACGATCATCAAAAGAGCCTTGGGTGCCCGTGACTCTGTCAATGCTGTCAATCCTTAAAACACTTGATGTCGATACTAATCACCGAACTGTGAGAGCGACTCAAGCCCAGCTGTGGAGATGCTCTGAATCAGCCACTCGTCACAATCCGTCTCTCGTTAAAATCACTCAGATACTTCCCCTCGCACATTTTTCCAACCCATCCACCTCGAGAAGTTACTGTCCACACTTTTCTGTATCTATTGTACAGCTCGTATTTATATTTATCTTAGTTCTTATGCCTGTATCTACTGTCGCACTGTTGTCTTTTCCATATATGCCACACTGCTTGCTGAGTGTCTGTTGTCTGTTGAATTTTCCCATCTTTGAGAGGCCCTTCAAGTAAGAATTTTATTGTACATGTCCCTGCATGTTGTATGAAATCTTTCTGAATCCTGAATATATGTTAACTGGTGTTTAAATGTGGTGATCCCTATGCTGCAGGTTTTCTTTACATGGACATGTTTTCTGCAGGGTGCACCACTTTACAGCATCAATCTACTGCAATAAAAGACAGAAAGTGCAATGAAAAGTTTGACTGGGCAAAAAAAAAGAAAAAAAAAAAACAACAAAAAAGAAGTTTCATAAGCATTCCGACAATGACGAAACAGGATTAAGAGTAAGAGTGAGAGAGAGAGTAACAGAGAGAGAGCGAGAAACCAACACTGATAGAGAAGGGCTCCATTTCATCTGGTGCCATCTGTCCCTTTTTGCCTTATTTGTACATAAGCAAACCAAGCGCGCGCACACACACACACACACACACACACACACACACACACACACACACACACACACACACACACACACACACAAGGGTGCTGCTGCCCAACCGTCAAGGCTGTTTCAGGAAGTCCTGATGACACATCAGTCTTCCTGCAGCTTGCTTTATGACAGCAGACTCCATCTGCTGTCCCTGGAGACGCTAAAATGGGTCTCAGTCACATCACCAGAGTACAGATCACATCAGAGGAAACCCTGCACATGCATGGGAGCACAGAGGGTGGGGTTCATGTTTTTATGCCCCTTTTCTAATATGTTTCATGGGAAGATGCATTTTGTGCACTAGTCTCACCTCCTCACCACACCGCACGTTTGTTTTTGTGCAGTGTGACCCATGCTGGCAAAAACACTAACTCTAAGCGGGTTGGTACCCAAAACTACTTAAGAGACGCCATTGGTTCTCCCTCACTACAGAGCAGGCAGTTCCACTGCTGACTGGTACCCTTTGTGGCACTGGTACATCTTCAGGACCTTCAGTGAGGGAACGTAATCCACATTAGTCCACTGCAGGAATATTTTAAGGTGAACTAACTAATCTTTCTATCCTACTGTTCCATTTTAAAACTTCAGACTATCCAGAGTTACATATCTGCCCGCTTTCTCCTGGGTAAAACGTATTTAAAGTGACCTCAAGGATCAGGAGTTCTATTTGAGGGCACATTGACACCTTGATGACAGTGTGCCTGAAGCCTGGCACTGGGCACGGCAGACTACAGAGCATCCTGGACTACATTCAGTGGCTTTCTTTAGAGATTAGAAAGGCTGAGTGCACAGACCAGCTGTGGCTCTCTGGATTTGATTTGGTAAAAAAGTTACAGTACAGTTATATTACTTCAACTAATCGTTTTCGAATCATCCTTTTTAGTTTTAAGAGGTTTTTTTTTTTTTACCAACTCTAAATCCCTATCTAAAAAGGCATACTTTAATGGTTTTGTTTTCACTCTCCATTTTCTGAACGGATAAGCAGCTCTTTTAGGTGGAAGCGATGTGCAAATGAACTCTTTCATACTAGTGGCCAAACATCATTACATCAGATAAGCGGTGGCCCTTAGCTCTGCATTTTAACAGCAAATTGCAAATGGGTGAGAGTGCTAAAACCTTACTCAGACTAAAATGTCCGGTGAAATTCTGCAAGTGCTGCAGAGAGATAATGCAATCAAATTAGCAGCTCCGCATATTCTGTCCGAGTGCTATGTTTTTGACTGCGCTGCTATTTTAAGAACGGTTTGGATCCAAACAGGCACAACACCAAATTTAGTATTAGCTTTTGGCCTACTCGCTTTCATAACAGCCACTCAGAGTGGCTGCATTTATCGGTGGCTTCATCTTCAACTTCTGACCTCAGAGCACTTAGGAGTCCCAATCAGGTGTCCCCTTTTTTATCTGATCAAATTTCAAAGCTGCAGTTGCAACAAACAGCGTGTTTTCTAGTGTATTCCCAACCAGCGGTACCACGAAGATCTTTATTAAAGATGAACTCTAGTGACATTTCATCTATTATGTGCAATCACACTCTGTCCAAAGAAATATTGATTTAAAGTAAATATGCTTGAAGTACTCAAGTAAATTGGATCACAGTGTCTGCATTCGACTCAATAGTGCTATAAAGCTTTTTGCTCTGCTGACTTGGGACACTCGGCCCAATTTTCCTGCCCAAAATATTCCTCCACAGCTACTGTGTTGAATGCACGAAGGTGTGTTTTCGCCGAAAACATTCCACATTTAAATTCGGGACATGCACATTGAGTCCTAACATTGCTCGGGGTTGCCCTCTCACACAGGTAGCGCAGGAAGAGATTTAACACGTTGGACGTACTGTCATCCAAAGGGAAATGTGCTCGTGCAAACAGCTCAAACAGGTAAAGTCTAGAAAAATTCAGGACTGCACTGCATGTGTTAAAGGGCTTTAGAAAAGAAAAAAGAGCTGCCCACTGAAATGTGTTGCTTGCTCTTTTTAACAAATTTACACTCCATATTCCCTCTAACTGGACTATTCTGGATTATCTGTGATAAGTATAATACATTTTATACCTTAAATTTGTCCCACATGAAAGGGGTTAATTTGAAAGTGCAATGAAAGTGACTGTCATTTTGAAACCCAGCACACAGTGAAACAACGAAAAGCAACCTCCGCTTTTCACCCATACACACCGTGCAGCAGGGGGCAGCTATTTAAAACACCCGGGGGGCAGGGAATGGGACTGTACCCTGCTCAAGGGTACCTAAGGGCAACCTACTAATCTGAAATTTGAACACACGACCTTCCCATATTGCTAGTCTTTAACCACAAGGCCACCGCTTCCCCAAAGACACTCGCACCTGAAGTCGTCCCAGATGGGACTCGAACCCACAATCCTCAGCTCCGAAGGCTAAGAGGGGGCAGCCATATCTAGCAGCTAGGGAGCAGGAGATGATAACTTGATCAAGCTAACCTCGGAGCAACCGTCTGACGTTTAAAAGTAGAACAATTAAAAAATAAAGCCTGGAGTCAGGATGAGGTGCACAGAATCAGTGCGCCATAAAATAAATAAATGTTTTTTGGACAGTTTTCCTGAGACTATAGCAGCTGCTTCTTCATGGTTTTATGGATGAATATGGTTCTCACAAATGAAAATGGTAAGATATGCGAAAAAGCCCATATTGCCCCTCAAAATCTACCTCCTCTCCAGGTTTTATATTGACTGTTGTTGAAGATTTGAATGATGTTTATGCAGGTATTTGCAGCTGGAATGCATCTTTAAAAGGGAAAGTCATTGCAATTTGCCACACAGGTTTGCTCATCATGCTGCAACATTATTTGTATCCCATCCCGTATTGTGTCAACCATCCATCCTGCTCAGTAAATGTAGAGATAGCACAACTGGCAGACAATAAAAAAGGCTATGCTGTTAAATCCACTGGTTAAACAGGTGCTGTGAGCCTGAGCCCTCCATCACTGATCTGTTTCAGACTGTTTTCCCACTTGCTTCCTCATTCATCCCGCTCCCCTTCCCTCCCGCCATCTATCGTGCTTGCCCGTCACTCTTTATTAACCAACCACTCTACAGTGAGGCTGTGGACGATCCCCTAATCTCATTACTTCTACAAATCCCATCACTTGCTCCCCAAGGGTCCCTTCTGTGGATCCAGACAGGCACGGTAACAGTAAAGGGGTTCAGTGGGGTCACCGTATCCTGCCTAGTCTCACAAGCCAGATTAATGTCTGTTGTAAGAAGATACCAGTGAATTTTATGCCTAAAAAAAAACTAAAAACTAATATCTCCCCTGCTCCTCAGTTCTAGGTTAATGTTTTTCTTTAACATGCTCTGGGACACATTCAGGATTAATTACAAATGCACGTTGCATTGAGAAAGGCAGATCCTCCACTAAATCTACCAAAAAAATCCCTCAACACACTCATCTACTGGCTTACATCCATAACTAAACAAGTATGAACAGGATTTGTTTATGGTAGTTGATTCGATCTCGAAGCATCAAGTGAAAGTGAAAGTGACTGGCCACGTCATCGTGAAAAGCAACACAGCACAACAACGAAATTCAACCTCTGCGTTTCACCCATACACACGCGTGCAGCAGGGGGCAACTATTGAAAGCGCTTGGGGAGCAGTGACAGGGACGGTACCTTGCTCAAGGGTACCTCAGCGCAACCTACTGGTGAGGGAACCGAACCCACAATCTTCCGATCTGCCCTAACCACTAGGCCACCGCTGCCACGAAGGGATTAAAGGCATGAAAGTTGCTTTTTCAGTGCAGCTCTGAGACAATTGCCGTGGGAAGTTACGTTCTATTGACATATTCAGGGAAAACATTTTTCTCTGGTGATGCTGAAAGCAAGCTAGGTCTGTCTCCCTCATTTATGAGCTGCTGTTCATCCATCACTTTCTCTTCATAAGATGCACCATTATGTTGAAACAAAGTGAGAAGAGAGCTGGAGAGAACAGGGTCAAATCTGTGCAAGACAAAAGCAAGACAAATTTAAGCTAGAATGTGGGAACCTCTACTTTTGTGAAACACCACATCAGCATGCTAATCTTAGCCGGAAGGAGGTGTCGTTTCTCCCGGAGATCTTTAGAAACATGACTGGTATGACTTCTTCATCCAACAGCCAGGTGTCACGCTGCATCAGGTCTTTACAGTTTAGCGTGAAGCCACAGAACTCGGATGTGAAACTCCACACCCTGAAGGCTGAGAAATGTATGGCGTCTGATCAAGCTTAAAGAACCAATGTCCTTTCAGCAAAAGAACATGCCTGTTACCATGGGAACACAAAGTACTAAATTCCACATCTCTTTGCTATCCATCAGCTTCCCAGCACTGGAGTTCACATGTGTCTCAAAACAGAAACCTAAAGGCCTGGATGATAAATCACCAGGTAGGTTAATCCCCAAGCTGGGCTTTGTTTTGCACACAGTCTTGACTTCAGTTATCTGGCTAACTGAGAAATCGGTTTAGTGAAATCCCTCCCTTCTGGGTGACTATGACCAAGAGCACGGTGTCACTACACCGGCTCTTTACGGACTCTTTAGTGGTACTGACATTTACAGGAAGTACTCAGATAAGTTTACTTTGCAGGAATTCATTGCCCACCTTCTACTTCACACTGCTTCTGAGCCTACCTGAGGCCACAGGTACACCTCATCGATCTGAAAACAAACAAAAGATCACCCCCTTATTGGCCAATAGTGAGGCATGTTGAAACGCACTGGAGAAACTCAAGCTGGGCGTCCAGCAACCGCCTGCCTGCTTTTGATATTATTGCTCTAAAAGGCATGCGTTACATAATCACAGTGTATATGCAGCACCACAGACCTGAAGCAACAAGTTCCATCTGGTTTGGATGGGATCTATGGAATTTAACATGATAGGATGACACCTTTGGGGCTTTTGGCATCTCTATGACGGGGACGTGCAGGGTCCACAAAGGGAATAAATGCTCATATTTCGACATTACTGATATTGAGATGCGGTTTCTGGGCAGAGATCAACCCAAATCCTGGTACCGACTCCTCCGTCAGGAGACTCTCGTTGACCATCAATGCATAATAAGGGCTGGCCGGACTAAAATAATTTACTTTTATTCGATTAACAAATAAAGGTTCTAGGTTTGATTCCCAGGCGGGGCAGCCTGGGTCCAGCGTGGAGTTTGCAAACTTGCTCCCTAGGGTGTTTCAGCTCCTGCAAAAGGATGACAGCCAGTCCAGGTTTCACCCTATGATCACTGGGAAGGCCTTCAGGACCCCCTGGTTAGGAAAACAGCTCAGATCAACTAACAACTAGCTTCAAATCAACAAATAAAATCGTAGAAACGCTCATCTGGAACAATAATTGGTGAAGATGCTCACAGCGTACACTAAAAAGAGTTGGTTTGAGGGTTTACTGGCAAACTGCAGCCTTTTGCAATGTCAGTATTGCAAAAGTGAAGATCGGGTTTACTGATAAACTACGTATTGCGTTCAGCCCTCCTAAATGCATCAGAATGACTGGAATGACTGTGGTCTATGAGAAAACTTCACACATCAATTTGAAAAGCCAAATATTAGTTGTTCTTTAATTAAGTCACATTAAGAGAGAGCAAATGTAATATTCCAGGCGTTCTATTTTTCGTCATAGTCTACAACAGGGCTGAGCAAATAAACCTTTTTGTATAAAAATTGCAATTTGAAAGGATGCAGTTTTCAAATTACAATTTTAATGGTCCTACATCGTCCAGGTTTCACATCGCGAAGGTCTAACTGGGGGAGCTAATTAACAAATGAAAAGTCTTAATAATGCAGAGCTAGTGAACACGCACTGAACTGATATAAGTGCTAAAGTCTGATATTTGTGTTCATTTAAAGATTAATAATCACATTCAAACTGCAATTTTCCTCAAATCACTCAGCCCTTATCTACATTTAAAAAGCATTGTCTGAAAGTCAGTCGAATTGAGTTTGTGTAGTACTTAGATTCATTCAGAGCAATCAGAAATAAGAGAAAACTGCTGTGTGTGGGAAAATATATCCACAACTGGCAGCCAGAATGTTCATCCACAGCCAAGGAGGAAAAAAAGAGCTTTTGACCTGGACCTTCATTAAATTAATGAAAAAATAAATCACGTTTAGTTGCATTATTGTTTCTAAATCATTCGTACCTAATTTGTATAATGTATATACACGTAAATGTTATATCATATATTATATTAAATGCATCAGACAGGCTTGTCCAGGCACATGGTCTAGACAGGATGTCATTTCGGTTTCCACAGTAAAACATTTGTCGAAACCAGAAAAACCTAAAAGCGACAGTCAGTCTCAGAATCTAAACTGAGCTGATCTTACGTTCCTTTGTTCAGACCAACAAAAATACCTCCATGCCCAAACTTATCTATGGGTTCTCCAGGCTGCAAAGGTCTATAAGCCTAGCTGGGGTTTACATGGAGGTTTCCACTGAATCTATAACACTAGAACACTCCTCTTTCTCTCGCTCTCTCCATGTAAGGGGACTTTCAGTCAAAAAAAATGCCATTATCAGCCTGTACAGGCTGTCCCAGAGTCCTGGCAGGCATAATTTCATTACTAAGGGACTCTAAGAATAGTCAGAAGAGAGAAAGCCACAACTTACGTAACAGAGCCTTAGTATAAACTCCCTGGCCATTTTATTGGAAACCCCTCCCTAACAGCTCTGCTTCGGTTCGGTTTATTGGCCACTTCTGGGTTAGAAGTTAAATGAAATGTGTAGGACAAGAAGAACCAGCGCATTCAGCAATAAGAACATAAATAATATAATAGTAAATAAATATGTGGATATATTATTTTTACATAGTCCATGGTACGCACCAGGTTACTGTACCTGTAAAACTGAGTACAGGATAAATAAATCATCTTGAATCTCGAAACAAGGATCCCTCCAAACAAGTCTGGAGAAAATGGTGCAGGAACTGCTCAGATTACAAATCTGCAACCAGGTGTTCAACGAAAGCCTAAGGTTTCAATGGTTACAAATATTAGTTTTCTGCACAGATACTGGGAAATCTCCTGCAAAAAGAATTTTAGGCCCTTTTCATGGGGAAGTGATTTTTCTTAACTTGCTTTTAAACAACTCTTTGTTGTGATTTTACCAAAACTTTTTAAGATATTTCCCTTTTCCGCCTTCAGCAGTGGTCACACTGGATTATAAACTGTCTCTAAAACGGGGTGGGGAAAGCAGGCAGGGGAGTAATGGTACCCAAGGATATGTTTCACCTCCTGTGCCCACCACCCCCTCTGAGAACCTCAATAACACCACATTTCATTTTGAAATGATCCATTACGATTTCTGATTTACGTCCACTTATCAGAGAGCACATTAAAGTACTGCCTAAAGGAGCTTTCTTGTATTTTTAGTTTTTATTGAGGAATATTTCTCCAGCCTTCCAGAAAAGCAAAGTTTTTGGCTCTCGTTTTCAGTGCAATTCCTGTACCTGTGCAGTTTCAGAAGATAGTTGGAGAGTTGGTAAAGCCACACAGTGACCTACGAAAGAATCTTTCAAGCTGATGTAGAGCTTCATGTACCGGTTGCCTTCATTTCCAACAATGAGAAAATGAGCATATTTGGCTATAATTCAAGCAGAGGGATTATATATATATAAACTTTTAATTAAGGAGATACTCAAAGACTGAGTATCTGCCTTGTCATGTTTGGGGAGGCACAATTACTCAGTTATAACAGATTAGCTACTTATGCATTCACTATCACTATACTAGCTCAGAACTCATTTCTGCGTGCATGCTGAACTGTTTATAAATGGCAGGATTAATCAGTTAGCCACCGAATGGATCACTAGATTATTGAATTACTAATATAATCAATAGTGACAGTCTGAACTCAACCTATCAAAAACATTAGAACTCTCCTAAAGTCTGACCGACCCAAGTAACCGGGCTGAGTAATATAATACAGACATGGCGGCACACTGTAAAAAATACAAGGTGCTGAAGGTTACTGGACATATTTAAGCAAGGTCAAGTTTTGCACCTTAATTATTGTGTTTTTCCCAGAAAAAGTCAAGTAGGATTTTATTGTCATTTCAGTCATATACACAGTAGATAGTGAAACGAAACAGCGTCCCTCCAGGACCCTGGTGCTACACACAAGACAGAAGACACAACATCAGACACAAGACAAGGCAACAAGTGCAGACAACAGACAGTATTTTCATCCGTCAGAGGGCCGCAGTGTTATAGAACAAAGCAGCCCAGGTTGTTGGGCAGTGTAGCAGTGTAGCGGAGCAGCATTATCAGTAAAGTGCAAAGGGCAAATTTCTACCTGTTCATAATCATAATTAAAGTAAAGGAAGCCTGGACTCTGGACGGGGGACAGAGTCAGTCCATCCAACCTGCAATGGAACATGGGGGAACTAAATAAAGGGGTGGACTTGTTGACCGGGAAGTGCAAGCTAGTGGGTGAAACTGGAGACCGAAAAAGTTGGGCAGAAAATCAAAAGCCTTGCTACCACACATGAAGCAGGTGTGAATTTGTTTTTACACCAAAGTACTCCTTCAAATAAACAGTGGAGCAAACCCACATGGACAGCAGGTTGGAGGAATACGGCAGGACGGCGGGTAATCGAACACAGAGCAGGCAGTACTGAAGCTCCACTCACAGCAGCTACGTTACAGTAAAGAGTGAACACTGTATTCTACCAACACAGACGTCTGCTCACGACCCTCAACCTGCAGGAGGCTGGGGAGAAAAGAAGTCGATTCACGAGGCACTCATGCTTTAGAGGAAGCCACACAAACGCTCACAAAAAACCCTCTCAGCTCAGTATTTGGCAAAGATGTTTCCCCAGAGCTGCTGATGAAGATGATGACGGCCCAACGGAGCCAATTTAGAGCTCTCGGTGTACATATGTTTGTTCAGACGTTCTGCTGCCAGATGGCCGTTTCAGACTCCCACTTTTCAGTCGTCTTTGCAGAGCAAAGGCTAATGAGGCACCCCATAAAAGAAGTGGTCCATCTGAGGAGGTTTTAAACAACTCTCTGAGGCCTAATAGGTTCATTAGCAGACCGAGCTGGACAATAGGCCGAGCGGCGATGAAGAGATTCACACAGAATCAAATCTTTGCCACAAAGGAATACAGTCTTAGTCTACATCATATGTCCTGAGTCAGGCAACAAATTCAGTAAAAATAAAATGAAGTGTAATCTGAGAGCTGATGCTTTCTGGGACACAGCAGTAAAAGACAAACACCCTGGACAGCACTGGGACAGACTACAGCATACTTGCCACCCTAGTTAGGATAAGTGGCTACGATGATGGATGGATTTTTATGGCCTATAATATATCAGCCTGCACATTTCCTCTATTTTCACAAAAAACAAAATAGCATGACAAATCACTGATCAGGGATCAGTTAACCACATCCATGTTCCCTGTGACAGACAGCAGGGTGTACGGTGTGAACAGATATCAGTTTGGCAGTCGTGTACTGTGTCCAGTTTGCCCTGCCCCTTCATGCTGAATTTTTAAAGAGGGTATGAGGCTGGATTGCTTCTTAAGGACACAGCAACCAAAAATAAAATTAAACCCAAAGAAATACTACTGGGTGGAGGGAGAGTACAGAAAAGTGCAGGTCTTTTCATGGACATTCATTACCAGCATGTGAAAAAGTGAAGTGAAGTGTTTGGGCTGATTAACACAAGGCACAGTTCCAGTTCATCACCTCTTAAACACGCTCTCCCTCCATTTCTCTGTTTACCTCTCCCCTTTTACTTTCACTCTTCTTTTTGTCCTTTCCCTCACTTTCTCTCTCTCTCTCTCACAATCACAATCACACGCATGCACATTTACTAGTGTGATTAAGTCACACATCCTCAGAAAGTGAAGTCACTTTCAAAAAATAAACCCGAAACAGACCCGGGGACCCCAAAGCGTCACCCCCCCCCCCCCCCCTGAGAGAGAGATACCACCCTTCCCACACTGACCCGGCCTGAAG
>CM029384.1:2136790-2227714 GCA_017165825.1 Hepsetus odoe
CCAAATGGGTTTTGCACAAATCCTTGAGAAGGGAGCTGGGGTGCAGATTGAGGTACACCAACAGCACCTGGCCCCAGAGCTTGTGAGGATTGCAATGTTTGAACATTTGACAACCCCACATTTCTCAAAACAGGCCACTGGGCTTGTGAGAATCCAACTGCAAGAAAAAGCACCACTACAAGCCCGCCTTGGCGTAAACCCATTATGACCTACGTCAAGACTGCCTGTTATACTATTGGCCTGGAAACACTCACTTTTATAGTGGTTTTAAGGGTACTGGCTCTGCCTCTTTTAAATGAGCTTGATGGCTCTCTGACCCTGTGGAGTCACTTTAGTTACGTAGCCTTACAGGTGACATCAAGAAATTATTTGCTTTGATTGGCATTTGATTGGGCAGCTTGTTTAACTAAACCGCCACATTGTTAAGTCAAAAACCGTTCTGAGTATGTGACTGGATGCACTTCAATTTCCTGTGTAACTGACTTGTCAACGTGGTTATTTATGCTTTTTTTATTGCATTTTTTCTCTTTTAAGTGCCTTTTATTAAATTGTGTCCAAATAATCACTATGATGCTGTACAAGACCTGTTTAAAAATGTATCTGGATGTCATGGCAGTGGCAGTTTGTGAAGATGAGGCACATGGGTACTAGGCTCCATTCCAAAGTCAGCTTTAAAAACTGACCACCTGCATATCCTTTTCACCAGATCCATAAATCTCTTCTTTCCTTTTGACTGACAGCTCCATCCACAACAACCTTTTCCCAACATACTCTGTGTCTCCTCTGCACATGTGCAAAACAATTCAATCTCACTTCTCCGACTTTGTCTTCAAATCCTCCTAGATCCTCTGAACTAACCTTTTAATTTCTTCTTCTTTTGGCTGCTCCCGTTTAGGGGTCGCCACAATGGATCGTCCGTTTCCACTTCTTCCTGTCCTCTGCATTTTCCTCCTTCAAACTGACCACCTGCATGTCCTCTCTCACCACGTCCATAAACCTCTCTCTTCTGGACATGTCCAAACCAACACAACCTTCTCTTGCTTCTTACTTGGTCTCAACAATGTCTAACCTGAGCTGTCCCACTAATATACTCATTTCTAACCCTGTCCATGCTCGTCACACCCAACAAAAATCTCAGCATCTTATACTCTGACACCACCTGTCTTTTTGTCAGTGCCAGCATCTCCAACATAGCTGGTCTCAATACTGTTCTGTAAACCTTTTCTTTTACTCTTTTAAGCAAACATCATTATGCACAGGCACTCTTGTGTAGCCTCTTCTATCAACCTGTCCATTACTATTGCAAACAAGAATGGGCTCAGCGCTGATCCTTGATGTAATCCAGCCTCTACCTTAAATGTATCCGTCACTCCTACTGCAGACCTCACCACTGTCACACTGCCCTCATACATGTCCTGAACTTCTCTCACATACTTCTCTGTAACATCTGACCTCCTCATACAAAACCACAGCTATTCTCTAGGCACCCTGTCATACTTTATCTATGTGTACAAAGGCACAGTGCAACTTCTGACCTTCTCTGTACTTCTATATTCCTAATCCTGTCCATTTTAGTTGCCACCAAAGCAAAGCTTTTTTATCCTTCCCAGCTTCACCACCCTGTCACCATGTCCCATATAAAATATCTTTCTTTATGAATGTTTATAATGCTTAATTGAGGGATGTGAGTGTATGTAACTCCTTCAACGTTTGGCAGTCAGGTGACCTGAGGAAGCTTTCTAATAGACAGCTTTAAATTTTCCACTATGCACAGATCTCTGCATCCCAGACATGCCCAGTTAACTGGCAGCAAATAAGTTTTGGGGTTATTTTTCCAGCTAATTAACACAAGCACAGATGTGCACTGCTGCTGTTTAGCTAGATAGCTGACAGGTTCTTTCAAAAAATGACAACTTTGATAAGTGTAAGTTACAAAGTGCTCACTGGAAGGAAAAAGGAACTTGGACTCGACCAATCAGCTCACAAATTCATCAGAAGGAAACAACAAGCTTACACATGGACTTTTTCCTGCTGTTGCTCTGACAAGGTTTGGTATAAATAATAAACAATACCTTTTATTACCTTATCTTTTTGCTGTTTCAAAGAGTCAAGTGCATTGTGGAAAACCACAAGAGCACAAGACCTTAAACATCTTTCTGGAAAATGTAAATGGCACAAAAATAGCTGCGGCACTCTGAACAATAGCTCCTGTCTTTTTTATGCTTAGGATTGCTGATCATCTAGGTGAAGAGTAGAGGATTTAAAATGGAATAAAAGGGCAAAATGAAGAGGTTCACATGCTGTACAGAAAGAGCAACTGTACTGTAGGTTCATTGTAATGAGGGAACGTATAATCAGTGAAGCACAGGGCAGATTTTTTATGAATCCAAGCAGATGAGACCATGATTACTGCCACAGAATCACAATGTGTACTTGTGTTACACTACAATGGTGGTAAAAAAAAATGAGCAGGGAAGATTTTTGAATTCTTCCCAATGTAGTCAGCTACAGCTATAGTGCAACATTTCTAAAAGAGTGTCTGTATGTGCACATCTGATTTCCTGTATGAGAGTTCTGATTCTTCTTTATAGAGTATCTTCCTGGTGATCAGAAAAGTAAGCTCATCTGAAAGGCATATGATGGAGCCAGTCTGATGAAGGTGGTTTTCACAAATGGCTTTTGCAACTGACTGCATGGGGCAGTGGTGACCTAGAGGTGGAGGCACTTGACCGCAAGATCAGGTCATAGGTTTTGTCCCAGATCAGCAAGTTACACAGAGGTACCAATGAGCAAGGTACGATCTCCTGACACTGCTCCCTGGACATTGTATATATGGCTACCCCCTGCTACACTGTGTGTATGGGCATGGTTGTGAATATGGTTGTGGTGCACCAGCGCCGTTTTCACAATGTGAAATATTTCACTTTTGCTAATTTCAATGCCCATCAGCTTTACCCAACAACTCTGCTGTAGGGACGGAGGATTGACTGATGTGGCAGAGGAGTACAGGGTAGATATTGAACTAAATCTGGCTGTTTATCATATCAGTTGTGCTGCAAGATGTTTTTTTCAACTGCATTTAAGTCTGCTTTTCAACTGCAAATCTGCAGTTAATTTCAGTTGATACAGTTCTGCTAATTTCCATGGAAAGTTGCCCATTTAAAAAAAAAAAATCCCCAGGATTTCTGCAACCCCATTCGTCCCAGTCCAATTCAATAAAGATGCTAAACCTCATCTCCCTTCTAGTCACCCTGTTCACACAGCCCAAAACCAGACGAACCAGAGTCAAGATTGTTCAATAAGACAGTTTAATAAAGCCTTGCTGAGATGTTATGTTGAGTTGTTCACTGGCACCAATATCACACAGTGGATGAATGAAACGAAACAGTTTAGTGCTGTTAGACAAAACCATCATGATAAACAAGGCAAAAACAAACTTTCATTTTTGAACCCTTATGTTACAGATGAACTGAAACTGCTGGCATATGATTGAATGCCAAAAATTAGGCTGTTCTTTTCCAAAAATGCCACGATCGTTTCATAAATGCAAAAATAGACAGGAGAACAAGGAGATTAAGCAAGGGTTCAAAAACATCCAAGCTGGTAATGGTTTTAAAATACAGAGGAAAGTTCTAAACCTACAAACAGGTGATTCACAAAATCCACATTTATCCCTAAAACAGACTGTTCTCAGCTACACCCAGGTTTTGTTGCATTCCTAAAGCAACCAAACCAACAAACTGTGTGCCCTAAAAGCATCTAACAAAAAAACAAATGTTTTCCTTTTCTTCAAAAACAAAAATTATCATACACACGTTACAAAAAAAGGCTTGCCCGACTCTTCAGATTAGATTTACATGGTTCACTTCGTCACAAATCACTAACCCAAGGCTGCAAGGACACCCCGCCTGGCAATAAGTGAGAGATGTGATTATGGTAAAGATAAGATTAAGATTTAAAAGAATACTCCAGTTTTTCATACTAATCATTTTGGGTAAAGTTTAGTCTGAAACACCTGTATTGGAACATCTGGCCTTTGGCTCCTCAACTGGTGCACACAGAGAACGGTGTTCAAATCTCTTTCCCCCCCAGTGGGACGCATTATACAGAACCTCAGAATGAATCTTTCTTTTTTCAAATAAAAATACGGTCTCTTCTTGCTGTTTGATCTTTTTTTTTTTTAGTCACTTGTTCACCTTTTCCAGCAACAGGGAACTAGTTCCTGAATCAGTTCCATTCAGGATTCTTCGACCCTTGGTGCCAGCTGGCGAATCAGCCCACATGTCCACCAGTTTGGAGCTGCTGGGATCAAGGACGTTTGATGAAGAGGAGGGACTACGCAACAGAAGGAAACGCCCACTTATGTAACTGTTTCAGCTGTAAAAACTAACCATTTTGGTTCCAGATGAGAAACTGACTTTTCATTTGGTGAACTTCAACTGGTGTTTCTATGAGCTGGGGCTCAAACCAGAAAGAGGTCGGTTCCCTGCAGGTGGGGAAAAAGGCCATCGTAGGAATTTTTGGGGCTCAATTTGAAAAACTGATTTGAATCTTGACCTTGATCAAAAATCATCATGCTGAAGATACTGAAGTATTCTTTTAATACTCTCAAAATGATCTGTGCTGTTTAGTAGTCTTTCAGTTGTTTATGTGTGATTGAAAGAGGACACGCTGAAGTAGAAGTTTGAGTGCCTGGCAAGCATGCTGCTTTCAAAACAAATCTCTCTAGTTGTCCCACCTGCTTTTCTTGCGTTTCGGTGGATCAGGAACAGCGAAGCTGTCCTCTCCTCCCTTGTGTGAGCCCACCCTATCTCCACCCCTCTCTCCCCCCCTCTCTCCCCTCCAATCGTCTCTCTCTGATCGTCCTTCTCGGTCCCGCCGGCTGCCACCCTCTCCATTGCGGCTGTCACCATGGCGATCTCTATCACTGTGGCGGTCTCTATCACCATACCGATCGCGGTCGCGGTCACGGTCACGATCACGGTCACGTTCACGTTCACGTTCACGGTCTCTGTCTCTGTCTCTGTCTCGCTCTCTGTCCCGATCCCTGTCCCCAAAGCTGTGCCTGTCGCTGTGACGATGGTGGGCATCTCCATAGCGACCCCTGTCATCACTACGGGAGGCGTCTCCAGATCTAGAGGAGGAGTAAGAGTCTGAAACTGAGCTCAGGGAGCCAGAACTGCTAAAGCCAGGGATTTTGGTGCCTGAGCTGAAGGCCTGAGGCGGTGGCATGGACAAGAATGAAGAAGAAGATAAAGACGAGGATGAGATTTGAGGTCTGTCCTGTCCTTCTTGTGCTCCAGTAGGCAGGGAGCTCAGACTGCCTGCACTGGTCCAGCCTGAAGAGCTGCTGGACTGGGTGCTGAGCTTGGGAGGATTGCCTGACGCTGCCACAAAGTGGTTCTTGTACTGAGCCTGATAAAGAGAGAGAAAGGGAGAAAGTATGTTGAGAACTCCATGTACAGTGAAACTGCACAGTATTTTCTCATTATTGAGCACACAAATCAGCCACAACTTTGAAACGTTAAGACCTGTGTAGTTGTTAAAATTGCCCTGATGTCAACAAAATAGCTCTGACAAATTGAGGCAGATGATTTAAACCTATTAAAAACTGCTCGTCTGCCTTATGCCCATAGTGACCCCTGGTACCCTTTCTTCCGCAGGGAAGTTACGGACATTAACAACGTAGACAACAACTCATCGTGATTTACCAAAAGTACTTTTTTGCATTGCTCTATGATGCCGTTCTGATGGTCACATGCCCACTGAAGGTCTTTTTAGTAATGGACAGGGTTCAGCATGGGTACTCTGACCAGTCTGCAGCATGTACACCCATATGCAGAAAGCTGTGATACACTGTTCTCACACCTTTCTCTGACAGCCAGCGTTGACTTCTAACACAGTCTGTGCTACAGCAGCTCAGATGGCGTAGCCCTGTCACCGGCTGGTTGTTTGACTTTTGGCTGCCATTCGGGAGATGCTCTTACGTTAGCTATTTTTCCTGCGTGAGTCAACTTCTGACTGTTCACCGGCTTAAATGCTGTGGCTATGCAGTGTAAATGGTTCAAATTTAAGTCAGGGTGCAAGTGTAGGGTTTACTGGCTTACACTGCGGAAGTAGCCTAAAAAGTGAAGCTGATTTTTTTTTTTTTTACAAATCTGGACAATTAGAGACAAAACTTGACACCCTTGAAGGAGAACTCTACCTAGTGATTTTCTTATAACAGCAAGACGAATTATGTTCTCGTGGAAACATTGCTGGCATTGCCGGTGACTGAACCATTAATCCCTTTATAACAGCCAATGAGAGCATGTGTTTACCTGGAAGGCTTGCTTCATGGCAGACATGCGGTCTCCCATAGCCCCAGTAGAAGGTTTGTAGGCTTCATAGTTACCAAGAACAGCGCTACTGCTACGCTCCTGTATTTACAGAATCAATTGCATAGTTAGCATGAATGTACCAGGTTGAAAACATTGTAAAGGTACCAAAACGTTTTCAGGTGCAATGCTTAGAAAATGTGTATTCTGAAGGTAGGAGATACTACTTATTCAGACAGAAACTCACTGAAGAATCCGAGCCTAGGCCGGGTCTCTCCCTGTAACCCAGGCCACCACCTCCAATATTCAGCTTCTTCCCTTTTCCCCCCTTAAAACGGGACTTCCTGAACCAGGAATTCTAGGAAAAGACAGCAGATTTATGGTAGTAAGATGCATAATAATCATTAATAAAGTCCAGAGATCTAGAACTGATGTGGAACTAATGATTCACCTGCATAGCCAGATCCATCAGCTCCTTGGGTACGCTCTGATTGGCTCCCTCCAAATTGCGAACAAGGTCACCAGCAAAAGAGGGGTCCTTGTTTGTGAGCAATGTGTAGGCCACACCCTTCTCTCCAGCACGTCCCGTTCGGCCAATCCGATGCGTGTGCGTGTCAATGTCCCGAGCGACATCGTAGTTCACAACTGTACGAATTGAAGGAATGTCCAAACCACGTGCTGGCGTAGGAAGAAATAAGCAGAATAATCTAATGGTTAACATTATGGAGCACGTGCAGCCTGACAAGACAGATCAGAGTGGAAAATAAACAGTCATCAGTGTGCAGCCACACACACTCGTTTACCTGCAACGTCAGTGGCCACCAATACAGGCAGGTTTTTCTTTTTGAAATCACTGATGACCTTGTTCCTTTCGCTCTGGTCCATGTCTCCGTGCAGCAGGCCCAGACTATATCCCTCCTGCTGCAGGTTGGTTGCCAGCTCCTCAGAGTTTGCCTTCTTTGTGACAAAGATCAGTACAGAACCAGTGGAGGTGAACTCCACCAGCCTGCGGGTCAACCAAGCCCACTTGTCCGACCCATTTGGCAACACCTCCACCAGCTGGGTCACATCCTCATTGGCCTGAGACAAAGAAAGGGAATCGCGTATGAACCATGTGATTACATCAGAGAGAATATCAATGTCTATCCAAAGGACCCACGTGACAAAAAACTCCAATTTAAGGAGTTTTCCCTTTATGTCAGTCATTCTGCCAAGGTTGTTAAATAAAAAATGTAAAATACAAGGCATTAACAAGGTTCTTTTGCAAGACAAATTGTGTTCATAAAATGTCAAAGAGCACAAAAGCAAGTTATTAACACTTTCCTCTGCTTTTCAGACTGTTGGCCCAATCATCGGGAGACCCCGAACCCAATCTTTGAAGGACAGTATGTCCCAGTGTAGTGTATTACTGTGTGCACAGTTAAAATGACTGGTGATAATAGTTAGGCCATTTCTTTGTGGTTGATCACCTCAATGATAAAATGAAAATGAGAGGAAATACAGGTTGATGTAGTCTATGAAAAACCCTCCTTCTAAAACAAAACTATGAGTCACAATTATTGGCACACACACACAGATGTGGACAAAATGCAACAGGTTTCAAATAAGGTGTCCAGGAACACTAATGTCCTGTTTTAAGGGGGGGGGAGACAGTGAGAGACTGCTGCACTGCCTTTTGGATTCTAATGTTTTTAGAAAGTGTCCACATTGTGTTACCTGCACTTATTTGATGCATAACCGCATCATAACAAAACCAATACCATAATTTGTTCCAGTATATCAGCAAACCTCTATACCGCTCGCCACTAATTTGAAAGATATTGGGTCAATTTGATTTTATGATAATCTACTGTTTAGATTTAGATATTATAATGTGTGACTATATTACTGTAAGTGGAAACACAAAGCACGGAAACTGCCCCACCTCTCCAATGTCTCCCTGCACCACACGGATAGGATCGGTGAGAATATCCCGTGCCAACTTCTCAATCTTCTTCCTGAAAGTGGCACTGAATAGAAGAGCTGAGAGAGGGACAGAGAGACGTTGAGAAAACGCATGCAAGAAAAAGCTAATTTACATTCATTCAACGGCACCCTCATTTCCTGACACCAACGCTGCTTACTTTGTCTGTCTGGTCTGACGTGACTTGCGATGGATCGCACCTGATACTCTGGAAGCGAGAGAAAATCAAACATCAGACGGGGAAATCAAAAACGACTCATTTACCTTTAAACCTTGTCCTTATGAGCAAAAAAACTACAAAGCATGCGAGAAGAGGCATTAGTGCTCACCAAAGCCCATGTCAAACATGCGGTCAGCCTCATCAAACACCAAGTAGGTCACTCTCTGCAGCGATGTGGCCTTCTTCTTTACGTGGTCAATCAGACGACCCTGCGCAAATTATTTAAAAAAAACATGTATAGTTAAAAAGAGGTTTCTGCATGAAGTCTAAACAATATCATACAGGTAATCATCAAAGATTTGATCTAATCAAAAATTACTGTCTTATCTGGCATACTGAGTCCATTAAATGAAAGAAGTGAGAACAAATGCTTCAGAGTGACTGGCTAGATTAAGGGGTTCCAACCAATCTCCATTCAGCATCAGCAGTAAACTAATCACCAGCCTGCATGTCTCTTCTTCTTTCGGCTGCTGCCGTTTAGGAGTCGCCACAGAGGATCATCCGTTTGCATTTCTTACGGTCCTCTGCATCTTCTTCCTTCAAACCACCCGCCTGCATGTCCTCTCTCACCACATTCATAAACCTCAGTCTTCTTCTGTGCAGCTCCATCTTCAACATCCCCCTCCAAATATAACCCTGGTCTCTCCTCTGGACTTGCCCAAACCATCGCAACCTTGCTTTTCGAACTTTGCTTCCAAAACATCCAACTTGAGCTGACCCGCCAATATACTCATTTCTAAACCGGCCTGCGTAATCATCTGAATGGATCTGAACCGGTTTCCTAAGGTTGTTAGGATTAAAGGATTCAGATATTGGTCAATGTTTGTCTTAAACAAAAAACACTCCTCTGAAACTGGTCAGCTGAAGGGACTGAAAGTGAGAGCCAAATTTGTTATACTTCAGGAAGATCTAGAGGGCAAACTATCACCTGGCATGTTAAAGTGGGAGGCACCGGTGTAGCTGTCCGAGACACAGTGTATATAAAAAACGTCTGTCACTCCCTGGATGTTGCCATGGCATCAGTGAATAGGATGCTGCCAGGAGTGACAGAGGGACCTTACCGGGGTGCAAACGATGATTTCGGCTCCCTCCTGAAGAGCCTTGGCCTGTTCCCACATACTGCCACCACCATACACAGCCACCGAGCGAAGGCCATACACCTTCCCAAAGCGCTTGCACTCCGAATGGATCTGAACACACACAGAGTTAAACATACCTCCTGAGAAGATGAAAGATGAACTTTAATCCTGCTGATCATTAACACATGGTGTGTACAGTGTTTCACTTTTATTGTGGCTTTACTGTACTCTGCTCTCCTGCTTTTCTTTTTAATGCATCTTTTAGTTCCATCACTGGGGTATTAAAAATGAGTAGCGCCTAGTACATAAAGATACGTAATGATTTTCATCTAAATTAGACTTTTCTTTTTTGTCTTGACAACAGAGTACAAAGGGAGTGTTTTCAGGATCACATAGAATTGGCATTACAAAGTATTTATTGCAAGGACAACATTCAGTGAGACAGGACATGCAACAGGAATAAAAAACATTGTGTGAAGACCATGTGGACAGCACAGAACATTAGTTTGTGTATTTCGGAAGCATTTGTTTTCATGTACGTGATGAATACCTGAGGTATATTAGAAAAAAGAGTAAACACTCCGATAAAATCGTGTGATTGACAAACTGTCCCTTAAGCCATCACCAGTATGTTTTCCAGTAGAGCCACACAAACTGTCTCAAGTCGAGAAAAATGTCTATTTACTGCATGTGAGGAAACTGACATATCTAAACAGGCTCTGATTAAGTATTTATAATCCAACAAAAGTAAATGCTTTTATTCCAAATAAAATCTCTGCCAGGCCATACTCCTGATTCACAAATATGCCCCCTGTCCACTCCTCCCCTGATGCTGGGGGTAGCCAGGTGTGTAGGTGTGTCATGGTTCTAATGGTGAATAGCGTGACCATGTTAAAAGTGCCCCATTTTACATATACAGGCCTCAAAATTATACAAGTTGGATCACACTGCTCATAATCGTAATTCAAAATACATCTGGAAGTTGCCGGGTGGGTGTTCCACCCTCGCGTCCTCTCCTCTTTCTCCTCCTCAAGTGCTCAGATCTTTTCCAGAACCTTTACCTGCTGGCAGAGCTCTCTTGTGGGGCACACGACCACAGCGATGGGTCCCTCGCCGGACTCCAGCTCTTTCTGATCCATGATATGCACCAGCATTGGCCAGATGAAGGCGGCCGTCTTTCCACTACCGGTCTTGGCGATGCCGATCACGTCTCGGCCGCTCAGAGCTATAGGAACACCCTAAAACCGGAGGGAGACATTTTTCATAAACGCTGACGATATTCCTTCACATTGCTCGTATTTAGAGTGCAACAAAAGTAATAAAATCATAAACTTAAAGTTGACTTAAATGTATTATCCACATTTATAGTTCATTTTTTCATAGCTTCAATTTGTGCATCTATCTTTCTATCCAACCATCCATATGTTAACTCATCCATCCTGTTTGGATAAGGCATCTCACCTGGCACTGGATGGGCGTAGGCTGGGTGTACTCAGACTTACGAATCTGGTTCATAAGCTGCTCATCAAAGCCGAAGTGGGCAAAACTGGTGCAAGGTTTAGGAGGAGCAGCACCAGACACCTGTTCATCATCAACACAATGACATTTCACAAACTGCATCGTGGGAAAGAGGCACAGAGCACGGCATACAAAGAGAGACTGTGATCTGTGAGGGGGGAAAAATTAGCTACTAACCCTGAGGTTGAGTTTTTGTCTCAGTTCCACCACTTGTGTTCCAGTCAGGCTGTTGAGCTCCTCGTGCTCAATGTAGAAGTTCTTTTCAAAAGGAGGGTAGTCAATCTGTTGGAGGATCATGCAATGGTCAGGTTTTCCTTTGGTCAGAAGCACCTTATCACAACTATTACATCAGTAATTAATTCATTGAATTTTTTTTTAAAAGCGCACACAACATTTATCATTTAGGAATGAGACGGTCTGCGCATTTACTACCATCATATCATCAACTACAACGATCCATTTTCAGCAAGATCACGACAGTGATGAAATGAAACATACTAAAACTACGAACGCAAGATGATTTCCGAAACGTTTCAGTGTCTTTGCTTGAAAAGATAACAGCAGCAAATTTCAAACCTCACACTCTGACAGAGCAGGAAACATAGGTGAAGGTGAAATATGGCCTTGAAATTTCTCATTTTACCTCATTTTTAAGCTTTTGAAAAGGAACTTGAATTGAAGTCGTCACATTGTTTAGATCCAGGTAGATGTGCTCCTAATTTCTGCATTTCTTCGGTTTACGTATGGAAAGCAGTAAATACACCGACATGCATGTGAGCAATTCTTTTTGATAGTGCGTCATTAAAACCCCCTCACCCCCAAAGGTGGCAGTCCCATTAAAACCTTTCAGTTACTCGTAAGCAGAGCTCCATTCTAGATGTTATTATAGGGGCTGAGCTAAAAACTATACCTCAGAGTGGTCAACCGGAGGTAGAGGCATTATGATTTTTTTGGTGGTGGGAGCGATGGGGTTTCCATCACTATCATACTCCACGTTCTCCTCCTCTTCTTCCTGGGTCAGACCCGCCGTCGGGTTCTCTGCCATGTAACGGAAATAAGCCTCCTGCACAGAACAAAAAAAAAATGTTTCAGAAAGGCAGGTTCAGAGTATAGCTCAGCTTGGTCACAAAAACTACCCATTCAGACTTTTATTTCAAAGATTAATCACAGCAGATAAACTGAATCAAACTCCCTGTTTGGCATAAATACATCCAAAAATGATTTCTCTCACAGGTGCTATAGGAGTGTTAAATAATTCTAACGATAACACAATTTCCTAGATAAACGAAAAGGTTTGAAATTTTTAAAAATCATTATTTAAGCACCCCGTGACTATCAATTTGCTTTGTTTTGACTCTGTGAGGGCTCAAAACTAAAAAGAGCAGCTATTTGTAAGAAGGCATGCCTTCCATAACCTTATTTTGTCCTGGACCGCCCAACCACAGAGGGGTCTAAGGGTTTATCCAGCAAAACTGTGTTTAGTGGTGTTACATGGATGAAAATAAAAATGAACAATAAGAAAAATGAACAAGAGATACAGGTTGAGGTAAAGCAGTTGCTGATGCGGTGGCATGACGATGGTAAGTTCAGGAGTGTCACTCACTTGCTCATCTTCCTCTTCGATGTCATCCCGTATACCCCTGGAAGAAACAAGCGGAGAAAAAAAAAACTTCCCTGCGACTCGCTCAGTCACCCGTGGAAACCCTCATTCTGCCTAAGCCCCACTACATTATCTCTAATTCTAGTCCATCTCCCACGATACATAAATACCTGTTGCAATATGTTAACAGAAGAAACAATGGATATTCTTCTTGCACTATTCGGTTAAAGCTCTCACGCTGGGAAGAGCTAAACTGTCTCAGTGCCTCAGAAGAATCGTTAGGAAATCTTACTTGGCCAGCTTTTTCTCTTTTTCCTTGTCCTCCAGTTTCTTCATGTCCTTTGCAGCTTGATTCTATTGTTGAAACATAAAACAACAGCATGAGCACATGACTGTAATACCTCCATTACAAATGCTGTTCAGTCCTAGAAGGTCAGAGTTCAGCACGTCATAGTTTGATCATTTGCCTGAGCACGCCTGACTCAGCTCACCAGTTCATCTCATTTACAGCACCAGCTTTAGTGGGTGTGTCTGTGCAAGGAAACCATCAAACTGTGCTGGGACAAGGCCCCCCATGAAAGAAACTAAACAGCAGGAGTATGCAGGCATCAGTGAATGCTCTCACCTCCACCTCAGCCATAAAGGCATCGAGGGGGTCATCTTCGCTATCCGAACCACCATTCCCTCCTCCTGCTCCTCCAGACTGGAACTGCTGTCTGGTAGGAGAGTTCTCTGCCGGGATGTAGGGCAGATCCGCGGCGCTTGATTCTTCCTCGTCGTCCTCAAAATACCTTGAGGAGAAAGTGGAAATCAAATCATCAGCAGGTTTTCTGGCTCTGTAGTCCAGTCAAACCCCAATAAAGCCTACGCTACCGGCCCAATTCTAACAATAATTTAGTAGAAGTTTGCAACCAGCATGCGAGTAAAGCAGTTTCGCTGATTTTTTCCGCCCTGAATTTCTGCCCAATTCAATTATTGCAAAGATATTCAGAAGGGCTGAAATAAAAGAGCGAAATATAGAGAAACTGATTCTCAGCAGTAACCGGTGTAGTTTATTTTTCACTTTTTGTGAAAGTGACCTTTTGTCATTGTGAGCACAGTGCACAGTGAAACGAGATGCATCCTCTGCTTTTAACCCACACACAATGTGCGGCAGGGGGCAGCCATATCCACCGCCTGGTGAGCAGCGATGGGGACGGTATCTTGCTCAGGGCAACCTACTGGTCTGGGATTTGAACCTTGAGGCCTGTGCCCTAAACACTAAACACTGCCCCATATTTAAAGTGCCAGGAATAAGAACGAGGGGATAACACCACAGTTCTAACAATTTTTCAATGAAAGAAAATTAAGGACTAAAACCTTCTCAGAATGAAAATCTTTACACATCTGGTTCGGAAATTATTCTCCTAACCCTCTGAATTTCAATTTTCAGTCAAAATCTCCCCTTTACTCCATTCACATCACAGATTTTTAAGATTACAACATGTAGAGCAGGAACTCACGCATTTTCCTCATCAAAATTCGCCCGTTTGGTTCCTATTTTGTAGAAAGCAGGAAGCTGCTGGTTCTTGCCATAACCGCCCGCTGAAGCAGAGCCCCCGAAGGCAGTGTGTGCTTTCTGAGCCAAACGGGGTTCTTCCTTTTTACCCCCGGACAGAGAGAACCCTCCAAATCCAAAACCCCTTTTGCCTCCAGGGCCACCCTTGCTCCAGTTCATGGCAGAAAATGCTTGCCTGCAGAATGAATGAATACCTGGGAAGAAAAAGAGAGAGACAGCAAGAGGGAAGAAAAGAAAAAGGAGAGTGGAAAGGTAAACGAGGAGGTTGGTAAAAGAGCTGGAGGTAAACAGAGAACACTGAAGCGTCCTTCTGTCCTGCAGTTCCTCCATCAGGATCATAGTCGGAAGATATTGGAGTATTTTTACTGACTTTGTGCATGTATTTCTCGTTTTTCTTTAACCTTTCTGTGTATTTTTTAGTGTTGCTGAGTAATTTTGAGTATTTCGTAGTATTTTGAGTATATTTATGAGTGTTTGGAGTCATATTGTGAGTATTTCAGGGTTTTATTTTAGCATTTCTGCTGTGGGGTGTATTTCTGAGCTGGATCTGCTCTGTTGAAGGATGGAGGTGAAGAAGCAGCTCTGCCCTTCAGTTCTGTTTACACTGACACTGAGGGCTGTGTGCTTTTCTCCATGTTTGTTCTCGTCATTCACACGTTTTGTCTCTTTCTCTGTTTTGTTTTCCTCTGCTTGCTGACTTTAGCTGGCACCGTTAGCATGCCTTAGCTAACAGGCTAATTCGGTAAAGCAGCCTGGACCAAACCATCACCAAACACCCAGCGCGGTTTCTTTACACGGTTAAAATGAAGAAGAGACCGATATTTACGTGCCCGTTTCCTCGGTGCCTGCTTTAATGTCGCTGAAACGCGCGGTTGAAGCAAAAACGGAGCTCCACCGTCACGGCGCTTTCGACGTCATCAGTCGGCGACTCTGGCCGCTGTCCAATTTGCGATCTTGAGTACTTGACTTTAGGAAGCCTAGCTAGTAGTGCATACTTTTGTTGCCGAACACTTTAGTTCATGGTTCTCTGACACATATCTAGTACACTTTTGTTGCACAACACGCATCTAAAACATAGTTACTTTTTAACAGAAAACTTAACTCGTCGCCCAATTGCCCTATAGTGTTCTAGCTGGTAAGTAACATTTCCAGATAAGAATAATTGAAACCAGAGTAACAAGGACATTTTTCCTTTTATTCTTCACTTTGATGATGGGAGTTTATTTAAAACACTATTGTACACTTAGATTTCCACGACGGATTATAAGAGCAACAACAGAATCGCAAAATTATCACGACTCGTTACAGAACGTACTAGAAAGGGTTCCAGTATGCAGGTTGCAACACTTCAAACGCAGACCTGCTGCTATGATCTATGGAACTATGGATGAAGTTCTCGCGATAATTTACGCGTCTTTACGCTTCCCTTTATATTTCTCCAGCTGTGCGCCAATCAACAGACCGAACCAAGCCATGGATGAATATTATCCAATCAGATTGAAAGACAAAAATAAGGTGTAAACTCGTTTTGACCAATCACTGGGTGAGTTGTTGCTTCTGGTCCGGTCGGAGGTTCCCACCCATTGCGGGTCGCGTTTATCCCGGTAATTCGGTCTGAAAACCAAACAAACGGTGAAATAACGTCCCCAAATAGAGCGAGACGTTAAGTACAATAATAAAACCTTTTCCAAAGGTGGGTGAAACTGAGCTTTAAATATTCCAAATCGCGTTTCTCAAGGCAGAGAGTTAGCCGGAGCTCTGAGCTAAACCAGCTTCTGTTTGTTTTTAAAACAACTTCTGTCCCCATAAAGGGATTTTTTTTAATCTTTCCGTTAAATCTGCACAGCGCGTTATGGGGCTGTTTGCACCAAAAATAGTCTGAGAGCTAAACGGTAATTGCAGTTTTTAGAGAACCCGAACGACCAATGGGGGACTTTTATTTTGTATTTGGGTATTGTTTTTGATGTAAATGCGTTATTTCTGTGCAGACAGACTCAAGGCAGCTATAATAACCGTTTAAAACAGAAAACAGCCAGTTATTATAGTTAATTTTAATGTTATTCATACAATTATTATGTGAAGTCTATTTGTAATCTATTGTGTGTTTTATTCTACAGTAAATATGGGTAGTATGTTATTTCTGTAATGTTGAACAGTTCTCTAATCACCTAATTTCTATATTTGTGTAAATCTGTCTTCTAGAGCAAGTAATATCTATATTAATCCCATAAATCTGTTATATTGCTTTTTATACAATATTGCACATCATTATCCAATTATAGTTATTTACCATTGTAGAATTATTCCCCATTACATTTTTTTTTTTCAAAGAAATGCCTTTTGTAGTAAAATCACGTCTCTCTGCTCTTACCTTGCAGACATTCATATCGGTGTGTTTGACGGTGTAGTTGCTTTACCTTGTCCTCTGGATCCATGTCTTTTTTGGTGAGTGCCAGATTTTTCTATGATGTACAGCATCCTTCTTCCTTTTTGTTGGTATCGCTACCGTCCAGAATGATGAATGTTGTGTTCATGATTGCAGTCGTGGGTGATGGTGCTTCGCTGCTCCACCACAGATTGAACCCATAAAAATAATACTCCTTATAATTAATACTCAAAGACTCTGTCTCTCTACCCCTCTCTGTCTTCTTCTCTACCGCTCTGTCTCTCCATCTCCATCTTTTCTCTTCACTCTCTCCACCTTCCTCTCTCACTTCCCTCTCTCTCTTGCTCTTTTTTTTTTCTCCTTCAATCTCACTCTTCCTTTTACTCCCTCTCTCTCTGCCTCACTCTCTTTCCCTTTCTCTCTCTTTCTCCCTGGTGCCTCTTACTCTCTCTTTCTCCACTTCATCCCTCTTCTTGCTCTCTCTCTCTTCCCCACCCGCTCTCTCTGCAGCGCTGGGTGTCAGAGAAGCTGAGCGTGGAGAGCCTGAGGGACCTGGAGTTATTTGGAGGTGAGTACAGTAGTCCTCTGTTCTGTGCCATCGCTGTGCTTCTCTGACCACACCAGCCAGTCCAGGCTTGAGCCTTTCATTCTGCAGCTGTGCTGAATGTGAAGGGCAGTCCACACGGTAGACTCCATAAACACAGTCAGTAAATCAAAGACAGCCATTAAAAGGTCAACGTTTGAGAGACTCTTTGTCACAATCCTCTCATTAATGAACTCTTGTCATAGTTACTGTGCACCTTTCTAACCCCATACATGCCCTTCAGTGCTGCCAACCTAAAGACAGAATAAACGCTACTTGACACCCAATCCCCATCATGGTGAACTAAGCATTAGGGCCTGACCGATATGAACGTTTTATGCTGATAGTAGGAGCAGATGCAATCTTTATTTGGTCTCATTTATTTTAGCTTCACTTCTTTTTTCAGACTGATATGATGGCAAGCTGTTGTTCTTAAACTGATCAGCAGAAGCTTGATATAAATATTACATCGTTCCAGCATTCCTATTGAGTTTTATTGCTGTGTTGTCACTTTTCTCTGACTTTATGAGAACATTACACCTTTAAAACAGTCAGAAGGACACTGTTAGAGATGCTTGTTCCTTACAGCTAACATGTAACAATGGAGTTTTGGTGCTTTAGTGCTGAGTTTTTTGCGGAAATGATAAATCTGTGCTCCTTATTACAGGCTGATTGTTCTCAGACGTATCGGTCTCGCCCTAATCAGCATCCCCTCAGCCAGCGCCAACTTTTACTTTTGCAAAGCATGGTGACTAAATCCTTTTTGAGATGAACATTGCTGTTCACAGTTGAGCAGAACCACGGCAAAAACAAGTGATAACCTTTTATTTTATGATGGTGTGTGTATGTGTAGGTGTGTGTGTGTCCAATGATTGGTGGTATCTTGTGGTCAAAGTGAACGGTGTGTTCTTGACTTTTTATGGTTTGTAATGTTTTTACCTCGTGTCTGGTAACACTGTTGCTGTTACTAGCAGCTGCTACTTTAATGCCAGGGATGGATAGTCTCCGATTATCATCTTTTAATGGAATCGTTTGGCAAAAAATTTAACTTCCACTTATCCCAGATGCTGTCGATCAGCCAAATTGAATGAAATATCTCCCCGTAATTTATACTTGCCAAATTAATTTACATTTACGGCATTTAGCTGACGCTCTTATCAAGAGCGACTAACATTTCCTAACTACAGGGACAGTCCCCCCCCGGAGCAACTTTGGGTTAAGTGTCTTGCTCAGGAACCCAATGATGGTAGTGCTGGAGGTGAGATTTGAACCTGCAACCTCTTGGTCTGTAGGTGAGTATCCTACCACTGGACCACCTTTACCCCATATAAATTCAGTCTGATGGAGATCTGAGTTTTGTGGAGAGACATTTTAAGGATGTACATTTATATGGCTAAAAGTATGTGGACAACTGACCTTCAATCCTTTGTACATTTCTTAGACGTTCAGTTCTAATCCATGGAGATTAACTCTGGAAAAAAACTACTATTTGCAGCCTACATTCCAATAGATTTTGTTCTCCTGGCATCTGCCGAACTCAGATGTTTCCTGACAGATAGTGAAGTGTACTTGATCGCCTGAAAGAACTTGTTTCCAAGCTTTGGGCACATTTATTGTGCTGATTTTCCCTCCAGAAGGACATAGGATCTGATCTGCTTAAGGGCGTAAGGCTTTGATAAATACCCTATGCAGCCGAAGATGTGTGATTTTAATTTTAAACTTCAGCACTCAGTGTCTGTTCTGTGTTGTTTTTTTTTTTTTGATCTACCACTTCATGGCTGAGCTGTTTTTTTTCTTTTATGTGTTTCACAATAATGCTGCCTTCTGGGGCAGATCTAGCGAGGCAGGACTTTTACAAACCTAGATGTCATAAAATCACCTAATTTGCTAATTTCGTTGGGTGTGACGAGGATGGACAGGATTAGAAATGAGTATATTAGAGGGACAGCTCAGGTTGGATGTTTTGGAGACAAAAGAAGAAGAAGTCGACATACTTTTGACCATTGAGTGTATTACAGAAAATGATTTATGAGGCTGCTGATTATAGCTATGTCAGCCTCATAATTCCAGTTCTTAATGTGAAAAGCAAAATCTGGTCTTAAATAATCAACTCTGGGTGAAGTGGAAAATTGTGTAAATCTGTCTTTAATTCCTGCTTTAATCTTGTGTACTATCTTTGCTCAGGTTAAAATATATAGGTACATAGGATATTAAAATAAATCTGAATATATTTACATTTAATATTATTATAAAAAGTTATTCTATAAATGTTGAAATATTTTCTGGGTTATTTTTGTTTTTAATTAATGAGATGCTTGCATTAAAGAAGTTGACATTAAATCAGCACAGACGCAACGTTTGCTTTGCAGGGCTCACATTTTGCTGTCACTTTCATTGTCCCCATGTTGTTGCATGTTTGTTTGTGTCTGTTGTACTCTGAGAGCGAGCGATGCAGTGAAATTTCTTTTTGCTTTTGGCTGCTGCGTTTACCCGTGACTGCTTGCCTAAACGTTTAATTGTTATTAAAAAAATAAATAAAACAAAACTTGATGTGTATGTGATGGGGAAATACAAATGCTCCACCCACAAATCATGACCACGGTCTTCAGGTTTCAAAGACACCGGCACAAATTCCATTCAGCACTCACCGTTTGCAAAATAATCTCACAATGAAGCGGGAAACGTGGAACAAATCAAATATCAACAGGATTTAATTCTGGAGACCTCCGAGAATCAGTCCCCCCAGTTCATGATACTTAGGTCCAAGTTCTCGCAGCGGTGGCCTAGTGTTTAGGGAGTTGGCCCCAAGATCAGAAGGTCATGGGTTCGAATCTCGGACCGGTAGGTCACCCTGAGGTACCCTTGAACATGGTACCGTCCCCATCACTGCTCACCGGGCACATTAAATAGCTGCCCCCTGTTGCACGTGTGCGGGTGAAAAGTAGAGGTTGCATTTGGTTGTGGTTCACCGTGTGCTGTTTTTCACAATGACGCAGTCACTTGCATTTCACTTGCATTTATTGTATAAATGGACCCCTAAGCTTCTCTACAGTGAAATCACTGGACTGTCCCAAAATGCAATTGGTGCAGGGTGAGACTATGCACTTCTTGACCTATCTAGCTTTTTCTTGATGTGTTGTTCTCATCGTGCTGGATGGGGTTATTTTTCTTCTAAGCCTGTCCGACCTAGCAACAGTTGCTACAAAAGAGCCCTTTTGTGGGTGGAGCATTAAAAGGTGAGCTCAGGTAAGACTATTAGTTTATGTTTCTGTATGATTCCTTGACATGGACAGTAATGTGCTGTAAAGGCAGGTAGGATGGTATATGTTCCTGTACTGAGCATGTCAAATAATCTATATTATGCCTCTTACGTCTTTCACTTTGTATGTTCGTTCAGCTCTCGCAGCATGAAACGAAATCAGCTCCAATGAAAATTCACTCACCTTGAACCACATAGAATGATTTTAACGGGATGCACGATGATACTGGAAAAGCATTAACATCAGCTTGAAAGCAGCCGGCTGTGCTGGGCTTTTTATTTATCTTTTTAATCAGCGTTTTACCGCTTACACAACATTAAAACCACATGCCTGATATTGTGTAGCTCCCTTCATGCTGGCAAAACAGCTTTGACCAATCAAAGCCTAAACTCCACAGGACCCCTGAAGGTTTACTGTGATATCTGCACCCAGATGGTAGCAGCAGGGTCTCCATGGTCCAGACTAGTTTGTCTAGAACTTCTCCACAAATGCTCGATCGGAGTGAGACCCGGGTTAGGGATAGTCGCTAAGTCACAGATTCTTCACTCGCCCATTTTTCCGGCTCCACTTCAAGAACTGACTGTTCACTTCCTGCCTGATGTATTTAATTCCTCGACGGGTGCCACCGTAACCAAATAAATCATCTCGCCTCGCCTGTCGGTGCCGATGATGCACTGAAGGCTCAGGTTTAGCACACTTTTTAGTCGTAACAATTCTTGAAACTGATTTCATTCGTTTATGGCTACAAATTCTTGGTGATCTCAGACTCGGAGATGAATTTTTCTTTTGCAGTTTTTCTGGAAAGCTATAAAGATCTGCAGAATTGGACAATCAGAATAGTCCTCCACTTTATGAACTTATGGAAGAGAATCGAAGCCTCTGTATTTACAGATCTGTGGCTTTTTCTGAACGTTGTCCATCGGGGCAGCGGTGGCCTAGTGGTTAGGGAGTTGAGCCCCGCATCGGAAGATTGTGGGTTCGATTCCCTCACAAGTAGGTTGCCCTGAGGTACCCCTGAGGAAGGTACCGTCCCCGTCACTGCTCCCCGGGCGCTGTTGCACGTGTGTGTATGGGTGAAACGCAGAGATTGAATTTCACTGTGCTGTGTGTGGTCTCTGTTATTGTTCTCTTGATCCAACGAAGAAGTCTGAAGAACTATGAAGTATGAAATAAAATTCCTAAAATATGAAGAAATGAGGGGCAGCAAAAGACATCTGCATCAGATCCCACCCTACAGTTCCTGTATCCGTGCATCCCTATTAATTAATATCTTTTTTTTTTATTTTTTTTTTATTTTTTTTTTTTTATTTGTTCTCAAACATGGACAAATGATCTACTGGTGAGTGAAAAAGACGCTTTTTTGAGGCATAATGTAACGTTCCATTTTCAGAGCTTCATTAAACACAAGTATTTGTCTATTTGTGTGTCTTTTGCATCATTTACATGATTTCTCTACCCAGAGCAAGCTCAGGCAAGCCCGCTCAGGAAAGTAAGTGTGGTCTCTGTTATGCTTTTGTAGCTTGTGTTTGTGTGGGTGTCGTGTATGGGCATGTGAGGGTTGTGTGAACGTGGACTAGTGTCCATCCCCCCCCCCGTGGCCGTGTGCTTCTGTGCATGCACTCGTGCTGCTCTTCATCTCCATGCCGTTGCACTCATTCCTCACCGAGCTGCTCTCGCACAGGCGCAACGTCCCGGGTTTGTCTGGAGGCCAAATATGGCGGGATGCGGTAGAAGAGTGTTGTACTTTGCAAAGAGTGCCTCTGTGAACCGAAGGTCAGGGCAGTCACTCTGTAAAAGAGTCTAACGGCTTGCAGGATGAAACTGGTGTTGGGGTAGTTTTTTACATTTTGGAGAAGTATGCACTGTGAAGTTTTAGGTGTTCAATACTAGCTAACTACTAGAGTAGTTAGTAGAGGAAAATCAAATTCACAGTTACATTTCATTCAGAGAAATCATTTCTGCTGAAGATACAAGGTGAAAGCAGGTGCCCCTCCAGTTAGCATCATGCAAACTGCACGTCTGCATCAACACACTTTTCTCAAAGCACCTTGACGCAAAGCTCCATTGCACAGCTTCACAAATCCCGCTGTTTTCAAAAGGACGTGAAGTTTGCACATTGGTAACTGGAGGAGTAGAGTGAGCTGTACTCTGTGGGATGCCGGCCAATGAAGCTTTGACTTAAGTCTAGTGCTGCTGATTCCCAGGATGTTCTCCGCAATCTTCAGCAGGAATCAGCAGGTTTCTGCCCAAAACAGAAACTCAGAACTTGCATGGCACCTTAAAGAGAGTAAGGAGCTGTTCAAGATCTAGTCTTGGTTTAATGCTGCTGAAGTGAGTGTCAGGTTCAGGCCAGGAGCAGCAGAAAGTACTGGGTCAGAAATTGGAGAGGAAAACGCAATGGAAAATGAGAGGCGACCACATTTTAAGCCATTTGTAAACGGGATCCATTTAAAAATAGCTTCTTTAAAAACTGTTTCTTCAAGGACAAAAAGAGCCATTTGAGCTCTAGTTTTCAGTGTGGGAAAGCGGTATCATGCCATCTCTACTTACCACTCCAGAGGGCAACTAAAGAATCGAGCTTCAGATGCCTGCTTTGGCTGATTGCTTGTATCGGGGTCATGGGAAAGTGTATGGGGACTTGATCTTGAGCTGAACTGCCTTTGAATTTGGTTGATTGTAACCAGCAGGTGAATACGGTGCTTTTGGGTGGGGGTGCTGTAATTGTAGTATGCCGTCCTCGTTACTGTGATCATGTTTGCTTTTGTTGTGCCGTATTTTAAGACTGTGTGTGTGTTGGGGAGACCTGTTGGCCTATAGCAGTGCTGGCTGTGTGTTTGTGATGAATATTTTGACGCCAGGACACCGCTCGGTGCTCGTTGGATATATTGTGTGGGCGCTTGAGCATGTGAAGTGGGATGGCATTCCATGTGTTCAGCTCCAAAAGGCAACACATGGCCGCTTACCATCCTTCAGCCTGCCCTCGCTGTGCTGGAAGCATCAGTGACCCTGTGAATTAAAGGTCTACTAGAGCTCATGCATTATGACGTTCACCTATTCAATCCTGTAAACCAGTCAAATGAAAGGCCGTTTAAACACAGGTGTGCTTTCTGATTCATTTTTTTACATTTTTTGCTGTTTACTACAGGTTGCATCTCTGTCCTTAGAATGCCTTGAGTCAAAGAAATCAAGGCAAAAGTACATCATGAAACCTCAAACCACGGGGAAATTATTTTGAGAATTTTTCCAGAATACAACAATTGACCTATAGACCCCAGACTGAAAACTGATGATTACGTTTAGTATTACTCTTGATAAAGTTTTCATTGTTTTTTAAAAGGTATCATTTAGTACAAATACTTCAGAGGGAGAAAAGATATATGATTGTGAAACCAGTCATTACTCCATTATTACTATTAATAATGGAGATCTTTCAGGTTTAGGTTAGTTCTCTGTGTAACCATCAATAACGTGGTACTCTGCGTATCCACATAATCACAGGGCGCACTTGGAAGTCGTTTGTGTTTGCTGCCCCGTGATTGGTTGCATAGTAGCACTTCACACAAGGTCGGTGGCACCCATCCTTCATGTTAGATCACGTTCAAAGAAAAGATTTGACCACCCGGTCACTTATTGACTGCTTTATGCACTCACAGATCCCATCCTCACTTTACACACCCCAAACCAGTCTGAGGCAGATACTGGGCCCTTCTTCAGTACTCTTAAGCTATTCTGCCAGGTCCCAGCTCCAGTTGAAGGCTAGAAGCTGCTTTAGGAGTATTAAGAGGGGCTATAGAGAGTGTATGTGTTTGACTGACACCCCAGTCCTCCTTTCCAGGCCCATGAAGACAGTCGCGAATCTCTGAGCCCTCTCCCACCCCTGGACACCATGGGAACCTTCCTGCCTGACAGCAGTGCCTACGAGCTCCTCACCATCATAGGTCAGTCCTGAAGACAGAGGAGACTTTCTTCAACATCAGAGTCCTTTGGGAAGGCTGCAGTGGAAACCAAACCAAACTCAGAAAGCCTTGCTGTGCCCACTTGAAGAAATTGAAAAATCAAATTTAAGAGCTAGTTTCTTTGATAAAAATCTCTGAAATGGTGTTTTTGTCTAGTGTAAATAGAAAGACATCTATAGAAATATTCCATTTATATAATAAAGGCTTTTACTTCCTTATATTATTGCAACACTTGGTGGGTAATTGGCAGCCTTGCTGTTTAATATTCCATGCGTTTTATTGTGAAACTATTAGTGTTTGAAAGGCATGCACGAGCACAGTCAACAAGTCAAATAAAGCCTAGAGTACAGATCTTTTAATGAGCTCCTTTCTCTGGCAGCCATTTACTGTGTTTGTGACTAAATTCTGCCTTTTCCGTTATTTGATGTTGCAATATTACAGCTGGGCTAATGTCCTGTGTATGAAAAATGCATCAACACAGAGAGTAAAGAAGAAACAAGGTCGTTAAAAACACTCATTTAATTCTATTTATGGCTAAAGAAAAATGTTCCAGAAATCGAAATCTAAATGTACATATTTTATGACCAAAGTCAGCCTCCAGAAATGTTCTGAGCTGTGTGTGTGTGCGTAGGTCGTGGCCTGGAGGATCTCATGACTGTGAACTTGGCCAGGTACAAACCCACCAGAGAACACGTTGCGATCAGGCGAATTGATCTGGAGTCCTGCACCAATGACATGGTCAACTACCTGCAGGTTAGTGGAGATGCACACTTCTCTCCCGAGGTCTGAGCGCTGCTGTTGCGTTTGGATGGTTAAGTCTAATAGACTCAGGCTTTCTTTCATTGAAATAAACTTAACCGGGAGTGAACCAACGTTGCATAAGTACTGTTTTTATTAGGCGTGGGTGATAGAACACTATCATGATAAATTAGATTAGCCACTATATCGTCCGGCTTTGTTGTTGGGAGACGTTAAAAAGAAAAAATAAACTCACTGAACTGAACTATTATTTCACCTGCCTATCACTGTTGGTCGTTTTTTTTTTTTTTTAACTCTGAAAAACCTTCAGGGTGAGCTGTGGAGGATGATGAGCACTAGAATATATTGAAATGCAGTGTCGATGTCTTTCTCAGGGAGAACTCCATGTCTCTAAACTGTTCCACCATCCCAGCATCCTCCCTTACAAGAGCATCTTCATTGCAGAGAATGAGTTATGGGTGATCACACCATTCATGGCCTACGGTGAGCAAATCCAAGTATCCCAAGTATATTCCAGTTACTTCATTTAGCTCTTTGATCACAGCATGCTGTCTTGTTGACTCAACCAAAAAAATACATTGACTACTGGGCAGCAGTCGACATGTCAAGGACAATCCCTGTAAAATAAAAAAATAATAATAATAAAAAAAAAAATTTTTAAAGGTGAATTAACAGGAGGAGAGAGCAGGATTTCTTATTACTTACTTACTTACTTAAACTGCATTGAAATGTGGGTGCAGCAATGATAATTAAATGAGAAATTTCACCAGTAGCAAGGACGTTTTTGTTAGGGGCATGCAGAAGCTGCCAAATTTAGAATTCTGTTTGTTGTCAGCGTCCCAGTGCATGGAATCACAAATAAATTAGTAAATAGTGTAAATAACCTTAAATCACTGCGGTATTACAGTTTTTGTTGCTAAATACGTATCGAGATGTTACTCAATCACTTAGGGTGAGTACTCCGTCACTCTAGCGTGTGTACAAGTGTGTGTTCTGCTTCTCCAGGCTCGGCGCGAGATTTGATCAGCACTCACTTCACAGATGGCATGAGCGAGCTGACCATCGCCTACATTCTGCTTGGAGTTCTCCGGGCACTGGAGTATATTCATCACATGGGCTACGTACACCGGTGAGAAAACCATGCACGTGCTGATCAGCTCATGAAATGTTCGTCATTTTGCAGTTCGATGTCAACAAAAGAGAGACAACTTACCTTCCAGAATCCCTTCTTCCGTGTAACCGAAGGTGGTTTATTTCTGTGCGTTTGGTGCGTAGGAGCGTGAAGGCAAGTCACATTCTGATCTCGGCAGACGGCCAGGTGTATCTGTCAGGTCTGAGGAGCATCTTCAGTCTGATACGGC
This sequence comes from Hepsetus odoe, assembly GCA_017165825.1. NCBI lineage: Eukaryota > Metazoa > Chordata > Actinopteri > Characiformes > Hepsetidae > Hepsetus > Hepsetus odoe. The sequence continues at coordinate 2,163,351 of CM029384.1, forward strand.
ACGGCCAGAGAGCACGGGTTGTCCACGATTTCCCCCAGTACAGTGTGAAAGTTCTCCCCTGGCTCAGCCCTGAGGTTTTACAGCAGGTACACTTTATCTTCTCATTTGCATTTATTACATTTTTATAGTCTGTCCAAAAGTGTGGAGACACCTGCTCAAAAAGAATCGGAGGAGTTCGTCACCATTCTGCTGCAGTAAGAACTTCTGCTCTTTTAGAAAGGCTTTACACCAGATTTTTTTAAAGAATTTGATTGCATTCAGCTTCAGGTGCATAAGGGATATGAGGTAAACTCCCCATAGCTGACCTCATCTACTAGAAAGAGTGTCTGGATACATTTGGACACGCAGATTCGATTTATTTTTTATTTTTTTAAATGTAAATGTTAATCATATATTTAACAGAATCTTCAAGGATATGATTTTCGCTCAGACATCTACAGTCTAGGAATCACCGCGTGTGAGCTGGCCAATGGCCACGTGCCATTTAAAGACATGCCTGCCACCCAGGTAAGCCCATACTTCCCATATAAAAGTATAAAAGTTTTTCACAAACAATATGTATTAACATATGCACAATGCAAGTGTTTTGGCCATTTCATGCGGACCTCATTTTTCCATCAGTGTCTTTCTTGCACCCACACTGTCTGCTGCTCTTCAGATGCTGCTGGAGAAGCTGAACGGTACTGTGCCGTGCCTGCTGGACACCACCACCATCCCTCCGGAGGAACTCAGTATGAAGCCTTCTCGCTCAGGGGCCGACTCTGGGATCTGTGAATGTCCCGGGGCTGGGGTGGCCCGTCACGCTAATGGAGAACCCACCTCCTCCTCCTCAGGGGCAAATCCATACAGCCGCACCTTCAGCCCTCATTTCCACGCTTTTGTGGAGCTGTGTCTGCAGAGGGACCCTGAGAAGAGGTGAAGGAATCAGTCATATTATGTTTTTTTTTTCTTCCAGTAATACATTTTTGTTTAAATGAAAGAACAACATAGATTGAAATACTGTTATCTAGAGGTTACTTGTTCAAAGGGCCCATATCTCAAAAGGTTTTTTTCTTGAGGTTGACCTATGACGCATATGGTTTTAAATGCCAAAAAATAGTCATAATTTTACATTTTATTTATAATTACAACTGGAATTAAATCGGCTGATTCTGGAAACTTACACTTAGGATGTGTATTGGATGCAAATATTTCTATGACATCAGAAGACTAATTCTGACTAATAATGAAATTTAATTTCTGTGTTTTTACTGCATAAGCAGCATGTTTTCAAACTTCATGGTTCTTCATGGTTTAGGTACTACATGTTTATATGAGAACCAAAAAAAAATAGGATATTATTTTTTTTTAATTGTCATTGTTATGGATATCATGATTAAGCGGCTACGTTTTTTGGTACAATGAACAATGTACAATGAGTGATGGAAGTGTTTTGAGTTTATTAGAGCACGCTACTTACTACTAAATTTTCTTATAATTAACAATATGGTGAATCTACAGTCGTGGACAAAAGATTTGAGAATGACACAAAGTTTGCTGACTCAGTTTTTATGATTACAATTTGCATAAACTTCAGAATGTGATGAAGATGATCAGATGAATTGCAATTATTTGCAAAGTCCCTCTTTACCATGAAAATGAACTCAATCCTTGAAAGTGTTGAGGACAAGGCTGGAGATCACTGTGTCCTACGTCGTCCTCTGGTTACCATGGTTACCTGCTAGGAAACACGTGCAGTCATCATTGCTTTGCACAAAAAGCGCTTCCCAGGCAAACAACCATTTATCGGGTCATCAAGAACTTCCAAGAAGATAGGTTCAATTGCAGTGAAGAGGCTTCAGAACATCCAAGAAGCCTCCAGAACCGTCTCCTAGAGTTGATTCAGCTGCGGGATCGGGGAACCATCAGTGCAGAGCTTGTTCAGGACCGGCAACAGGCAGGTGTGAGTGCATCTGCTCACACGGTGAAGTGAAGACTTTTGGAGGATGACCTGGTGTGAAGAAGGGCAGCAGAGATCAACATCAGGGACAGATTGATGTTCTGCAGAAGGTACAGGGATCGGACTGCTGAGGACATGGCCAGTTAACACCCCAGACCTCAAGCCGAACACCCAGAAACTCTGACAAACTCCATGTATTGATTATGCAAGAACTGGCTCATCAGTCAGGATTTGGCCCAGAAGTTGATTGACAGCATGTTGTTTAATAAAAAAAGGCCACTGCATTTTAAGCCAAAATAATGTGAATTTCTGCACATTATTTTAATGTAACTCATTTTTCCACCCAACAGGCCTTCTGCCAGCTCACTGATTGGTCACTCTTTCTTCAAGCAGGTAGGAGCAAAGTACATAAGGTCCTTTTCCACACCGAAGCTGCCTTTTCACACTTTTTGTAACGAAATCGGAGGTGATTCTGTGTTTCCTGCGTTCTTTCCTGCAGATAAAGCGGCGGCCGGGCGAGGCTTTGCCTGAACTGCTGCGTCCCGTCTCGCCACTCAGCAGTTTTGAGTGCGCCCAGCCTCAGGACTCCTCCTCTTCAAGGCTGGCCAGTCTGGAGTCCAGCCTCAGTCACCTGGATGTGGACGACTGGGACTTCTGACGAACGATGGAGGAACGAAGCGGGATAATAGAACGGATGCGCAGAGTGGCTTGTGGTCAGAAATGAAAAACAACAATGATTATTTGGGGAGTCAGACTGGAGGCGTAGCGGATGCTCGTGTTTGCTAACAAGTAGAGGATGAGAGTAAGGCATGAGAGAGGGTTCTAATGGAATCAGTGCTACTAATGTTGCTCACGGTGAATGAAAGCAGCCACAAATTAGCACATTTTCAAATCCCCATAATATCTGTACTAATATAATGCAGAGACCGGTGTCAGCAAATGAGGCCTCGCTAGTTTGTGGCTCACTTCTTTCACTGTTTTGTCACATTCATGGCTCCACTCTTCCGCAAAGAGATAACGAAGGGATCCGCGACTCCGTCTTTGGTTTCTGTATATAGTTATGTATATAATTGACACGGTTTGGGGGAGGACAGTCTTCTTTTTCCTTTTTCTCTCACAGAGAGGTGTGTAAAGCCACCACAGCCCTGCCCAGACGATCACAAATCACCTTCGCCAGAAGATGGACGAGTCTGAACGCGCTGGTTAGTTCAGGAAAGGCCCGTACACATTTGAAAACGGTTAAAATACATGAAAACATTACAAGTGGTTTGCACGCACAGCTATTTTCAACCTTTTTTTTTTTTAATGTGTTGGCTTTTTTCCAAATGAAGCCCACTTTGGTGGCCTACACACCGAATGTGTGATGATTTGGCTCCTCATCCTGTTTTTAAGGCAAGTTTGCCAGGTTGCGTGTTGGGTGGTCAGTTCTGTGCACTGTTTCTCACAAGTGTTACGTGTTTCGTTATAGTTCGAGCATAAACGACACACTTTTTGAATGTCTTATAGCTTAGAATCGCTTGCTTGTGCACTGAGCTCACGGAGCTACGTTTACATATATGAAGCAAACCTGCATGGCCTGCTGAGCCAATGCCTTCATCTTGCAGAGTGTGGATTTACACAGCAAGATTTAGACAGAGTTTAATCAAAGTCGATTCTGTCAACAGCGAACAAGCAGGGTTTGATCGGAGGACTGCAAACTTCGGAAGCAGTGAACTGATCCTTAGACTCAACGTGAAGTTTGAATGCTTCTCAAACGAGCCCTCGTCAGCGTCTGAAGACATCTTTTCGTTCGTTTGGTGCTGCTGAGGATCCGTCTCAGGCATCCTTTTGCGAAATGAATGTTTCTTTTGAGTTTCGGTGTGTAGAAGCAGAGAACTCGGGTAGACGTGTCTGTATATGGAGCATCTCAAATGTTAAATACTGGGAGAATGAAAATAAAGGTCTGAAAATTCAGTTTCTGTTTGAAACACGTTTGTGAAAAATGGAGCAGCTTTATTCTTCCGATTTCTCTGCAAAAAGTTCTTTTCTAGTGGTTTCCATCAAGATGTAACAGCTAAAATGTCTAATTTTTTTATGCCATCACCACCCACCAGTAGGAAAAAGTATTAAATATGAATATTACACCCCAAATAATGGAGTAAGCCTAATGAAGCTGAACATTTCCCAAAGTGATAGTATTTTCCCCACCCAGCTGATGCACAGTGAATAAATAAGTTGAAAGGTTAAACATTAGCAGTAGCGTGAGGTTCGAATAAGACGAATGTGGTTAATTTGAGTGCTTCAGAAATAAAGATAGTTAATGATGTGAAACATTGCTGTTGTGCTAAAAGCCCTTCTGGGGATAAAAAAGAAAAATCAGTTTATGGGGTGCTCTACGATTGGCTCCAGCAGCTACCCTGGTTACAATAAGTGGGAGAGATTTGAATGTAAACTGCTCAGCAGACTTAAGATTAATTTTAAGAAAGCCCTGCTCCTGTTTATGATGTGGATGCTTTAAAAGGGAAGAATTTAAAAAAAAAAAGTGATTCCTTTGGTTTGTGATGAGAAAAGTAACGAAAAAAGTATGATATTTAGAAAAGAAGGACCATTTATTTTTCGTTTTGACAATTTACAGCAACTGAAAATGAAGAAAAACGGAAAGCGTTAATAAAAGTAGCAGCAGACAGCGCTAGTCTTCCTCGTCAGAGGGTGGTTGGTCTGAGGCGGCCTGGTGTTTCTGAATCTTTGCCATCAGCTCTACAGAGAAAGAGGGAGAAAGGCAGAGTCACGCCACCGTCACACGCAACGTACAAGCGGAGGCTCATTTCCCAAACGACAAGACGCTTCTTCTGTGTGATAAAAAGTCTTTACAGTGATGTTTCTGCCTTTAAAACAACAAAAGGAAACTTTACCCGCTGCTGCAAACATGCAAAACCAGTTCTGTTAATGTGTTTCGAGCCAATCTCCACAAAATGACCATCAACTAAAACGTCAACCATAAAAAGTGCAAAACGTCATTAAAAAGGATAAAAAACTGCTTGGCATTACAGACCCCTTCGCTTTCGGGAACGCAGCTTGCTGCTGCAAATTAATGCTTTTGTACGACCAACACAACCCACAGTACATCGTCCGGCACTTTCTAGGTTGGGATGTTAACCTTGAACACCGATCGCTTTAAAGTGGCTGGTGAGAGGGTGGTTGTTTACCTTTGGCAGGGTTGAAGACACCATTGGTTTGCTGGTTGCACACATAACATCGCTTGGACTTGCGGTAATGCTGGAGAGCGCAGGCCTCACAGAAATAATGCCTGCATCTGATACACACAGGTTTCCCAACGATGAACAAAAAAATCATTTTATTGCTTCTTTAATTATTCCATGAGTCCTGCACATCCCCAGTCCTGAAACGGAACGTTTTAAAATCTTCCCAGACCACAAGAACCCAAAACGCACCACATGTAGCTGCTAACGATACACTCCAAAAAACGTATGAATCATTTCCAATCGAAACTAATTTTAAGAGTGTAATTTTCAAACCATAAGGGCTGCAATTTTAATCCGGCAGGTTTTACTTGCGAAATACTGGCAAATAAAAAAAATCCCAACGCCCACCCCCCCCAATGATCAGCCCTACTTAAACAACGGCACGGCCGCTCGTACTCACTTTGTGATTATGGGGTTCTTGAAAGAATGCCTGCAGATGAAGCATTTGAAAGGAAGGTCCTCCTCATCGCTGCTCACCTCATAGTTCTCTTCATCTGCAAGATACAAACAATTCAACAGCCATGCGAGAGACTCTTTCACCGAAATCTATCCTGACCGCGTCTGCATACGCTTCACGTTCCATATGAGCTCACCATTGGCCCCATATCTTCCCTCATCCAGCTCCCTCTCGATCTGCCACCCATGTTTGTAGTCGGAACGATCGTGCAAAAACTTGCAGCTGTCTGAAAGGAAAAACATCCGCTTTAGAGTTTTACTGTCCAGAAGCTTCACAGAGGAAAAGAACCTCTCCAGCCCCACTCCACCCACCTCCAAATCCACAGAAGCCGGTTTCTTTATAGTCCTTGCAGATGTCAGGCTGGTAGTCCCACCGCACGGTGGCCCGCAAGTGCTCTGGGGCCCTGATTGGTCCTTTCCTAATAAACAGGACACAATAAATAACACTTTAGAGATGAAAACGAATGCTATCCTTTTTTAAAATGGAATCTAATAAAGCGTTAGACGTCTTCTTCTTACCTGACCATACCGGATGAGGCATTGCCCATGGTGGAATCTTTAGGCTTAATGAATTTCTGGTAGTTGTTGATGCCACGGTAGATCTTATCATCCTCTTTCCCTGACAGCTCCTAGAAGAAGAGTGTGGCAGGTTTTAATGAGCAAGGCCTTGAACATTTTAACAACTACAGAGATTTTGGTGAACTGGAGCAAGAAGCCTACCTACACTGAAAACGTGGGTACTACATTTTAACGTAGGCACGAATGTTCCTTCAAATTCTATTAAGCTTTTAAAAGGAGCTGTTTTTAGTCCAAACGCCGACACACTTTGAAAGTGATCTTCCCTTAAACTAATCAACTAATCCAACATTCCTCCTTTCCCCCCCTCCAGTCTCCTGCATTTGCTGCTGAATATGGCTCAATTCACATCGTCACCTCAAAAGAAAATTAAAAAAACCTGCTTTTTCAGAAATCCGTTTCAAACGATACAGCTTTGCTCTGTTTATTTTAGTTAGTGTATGTTTCAGACATGGCTACACGTTGGAGACTACCTCAAATATCATCCTTTAAACTGCAAAACATGCCAGGAATGTGTATCGAATGAGTAAAGAGGCACCAAAGCGTTTTTAGTTTGCCCGTTTAGCTTGAGCCACACTAATGTCTGCAGTACAGCTTGGGAAAGTGAAAAAGTGAAAGTGACTATCTGTCATTGTGAAGCACAGCACACAGTGAGACGCGATGAAATTCAAGCTCTGCTTTTCACCCACACACACCGTGCAGCAGGGGCAGTTATTTAAAGCACCCATGGTGCAGTGATGGGGGCGGTACCTTGCTCAAGGGTACCTCACTGGTCTGGGATTCAAAACCCACGACCTTCTGATACTGGAGCCTCGTCCCTGAACGCTATGCCCCCACAATCTGCTATCAGCCATACTTCCTGCATTTCAAGATATTAAAAGTTTCTGATTTACAGAAGCATTTCGATATAGTTAAATATTTGTGCATGAGCCTGACACTTGATTTAAACATCGATTTTCCTGCTGAAACTATATCTTGTGCGCTAAACATGTAAAAAGAAAACCACAGAATCCAGCGAATCAGTGAGCTTTATGTGCTAAAACTGTTCTAGACTTCACAACGCCATAAGATCATTTCCCTGCGTGCTAGACAGTATAGAACGACTGCACACTGACTAAACTGTCTCTCACCTCCTGAATTTTCTGACTGCGCTCAAAGATGGCCTGTGCGTCTTTGTCTCTCTCCGTGTCCAGTGCGTACACAGCTGTGGCCCCCATATCTTCTGGCCCCTCTGGTTTCTGTCACACATAGAGAAAGCAGTCCATCAGCAGAGCTTAAAGTGGATTAAATATTCAAGATTACATTACATTTACATTTACGGCATTTAGCAGACGCTCTCATCCAGAGCGACTTCCACGTCCTGATTACAGGGACAGTCCCCCTGGAGACACTCAGGGTTAAGGGTCTTGCTCAGGAACCCAGTGGTGGTAGTGCTAGAGGTGGGATTAGAACCTGGGACCTCTTGATCCAGAGGTCCATAGGCAAGTTCCCACCACTAGACCAGCGCCACTCAATATTGAGTGAAAGTGACTATTTGTCATTGTGAACCACAATAAAATGGATCCTCTGCTTCTCAGCCACTCACACCACGCAGCAGGGCGCAGCTACGTCCAGCGCCCGGGGAGCAGTGATGGGGATGGTACCTTGCTCAAGGGGACTTCAGGACAACCAACTGGTCCGGGATTCGAACCCATGACCTTCCGATCCTGGGACCTCATCCCTAACCACTTAGCCGCTGCTGCCCCAATATAGCGTTTTTACCCAAAGTTAAAGAAGAAAAACCCTTTGATCACTTTCTTTGATTTCTCTCACCATATTTCAGTGCAACATTCACAAAAAAAAGGTTGCAACAGTGTCACAAAGATTACTCACCGCAGAGCGAGTCGATTTATATGCCACCGTGATCTTTTTGGCTTCGCGGTCTTCCTCACTTTCACTGGAAGAAACTGCTTCCCGCTCCACCTTCTTTGTCTGAAATTCAGATCGGTCTGTGAATAAACTTAGAGGATGGATTTTAATCATTGGATTAGTTTATCCAATGATTAAAATCAGTTAATCAGTTAAACACGCTGGAAAAAGTGAAACATAAAAACCAGCATTTCCTATTTTAAGTGTGCTTTGGGTGGCATTTGGGTAACGCTCAACCTTTTTTTTCTGATAAGCATTTCTGTGCCGCCAGCTGTCACAGCCCTGGAGCAAAGTGAACGCAGCCCATGCTGTTCTCCAAATGAAACGCTTCTCCTTTTTCCTCCAAACTTAACCTAAGACTAAGATTCATTTATGCTCCATCATGATCCTCTAATGCCGCTGGTTTATCCAAGTCAATGTCTTCTAGCCCTGATCATGGAAGCTCACTTCACACACTTTTCTTGATTATCACACCAACTAGCCCTCAGGGAAGGCTGAGGATGAGCTGATGTGGTGGATCACTCCTTTTCGAAAAGCAGGGAAAACCCTAAATTGTGAGGCAGTAAGGCTCCAGGACCAAGACTAGAAAACGGCATTGTGGTGCAAATTTCAGACGTGTCTGAGTCTGAGGTGTTGAAGCAGAGACACTTTAAACAGACTAACCCTTTGTATCATGGGGTTGGCAGGGTTGGGTTTCTTCTCTCTTTTGACCACAACGTTCTTCTCCTCATCGCTGTTTCTGTCTGATAAACAAATCAGGCGACTGAGTTCTGCTGCAGGTTTACAGAACCACGCTCAGTCTGTGAGGCTCAACTGAGGGTTTAATATTATATCTTGCAGACAGTAATAAAAACAGTGGCGGAATCAGGATAAATGACTCAAAAATGCAATTTAAAAGTATAAAGGGTGAGAAAAAAGAAGTCACTTGGTAAGTACAGTCAATAAGATTATTATTAATAGTAATAATAATAATAATTATTATTATTATGCATATTATTTTTATTATTATTATATTATTATGCAACCAAACCATAACATGTTTCATAAAAAGAAGCCCAGAGTGAAAAAGAGACATGCATTATTAACAAATAAAGCATTATTAGAGTGTAAATAAGTGTACTAGAATGGTATAAAAGTTCATAAGATTTATTTCAATATTTGCAAAAAGCCAAAAATCAGGCGATAGGAGTTTTTCCCCCCATTTTCTCTGCAGACGAACCATATTTGTAAACCCAACTTATGTATGCATGTAAATATGTGACTATTTTTTAGTTTCTGTTTATGTAATAAATAACAACAGAATAATATACTGATACGAATAACAGAATAGCAGCAACAATATAATAAGTATAATCCTAATAAATAGATGATAATGTGAATATATTTTATGATTTAACTTTTTCAATTTGAGAGAGAATAATAATACAAATAATAACATTTATAAAGGTTGCACAAAAACAGAATCCTCCCAAAACAGTTTGAACAAATAAAACGTCTTTTAAATAAAGTTCAAAATGACCAATAAAGTTCAAAATGACCAATAAAGTTCAAAACAGACACAGCAGTGCTTCGCCATGGTCTTCCTGGTGGTGGGCGCCAAAAAAAGAGAAGAAAATAGGTGTCTCCCGCGGTGAACCATTTAAAAATGAATTGCGGAGAACAGAAATATTGACTAAATATTGAGGATTTTCACCGTTCTGGGAAAACGCGGCCCCGGTGAGTGATTAAACACTCCTGCGGTGACGAGCGTGGAGGAATTTGGGTAAAGTTCATGTTTATGGCCGATTTCAGCGAACAAACCCGCCCGAGCGGGAGGCACAGGTTAGAGAGTTTACCTTGGTCGCTGTCACTGGCCTTTCTCTTCCGACCTGAGAATTTTTTACTTGATTTCTTGAAGAGAAACGTACAAGTCGCTTTGGTCTCCTCAGCCTCCGCCATCTTTCCTCAAAACAAACACAGAGGCGGAGCAGAGCGCAGTAGAGTAGAGTAGAGTAGAGCACAGCGCAGCGCAGTAGAGCACAGCGCAGTACAGCGCAGCGCCCCCTGGCGCCCCGGAGCTGCATCAGAGCAGCGTTCCATCTCCTGCCTGATAAAGGACTTCATTCTGATTTGAGAAGCTCAAACATCTCATTTATCTCAGCAAAAAAAAACAAACAAACAAAAAAAAAAACACATTTCTGCACCCAAATATTTAAATATATATGTGAAAGTGACTACCCTTGTCATTGCAAGGTCACGGCACAGCACACAGTGAACCACAACGAAATTGGACCTCTGCATTTAACCCATGCAAACACCGTGCAGCAGGGGGCAGCTATTGAAAGCGCCCAGGGAGCAGTGACGGGGACGGCACCTTGCTCAAGGGTACCTCAGGGCAGCCTATTGGGAAGGGGTTCGAACCCCCGATCCTCCGACTAACGCCCTAACCACTAGGCCACCGCTATATATATATATATATATATATATATATATATATATATATATATATATATGAAGATGCACACAGGTGAATTATATCCTTTGCGGGGTTGGAAGGTTGTGGGTTCGAATCCCAGGCCAGTAGGCTGTGCTGAAGAATCCCCATCACTGAGGAAAAGAGGGAGACCAAAGAGGAGGTTTATGGATGTGGTGAGAGAGGACATGCAGGTGGTTGGTTTGAAGGAGGAAGATGTTGACCCCTAAACGGGACCGGCCGAAAGAGCAAGACTTATACGAACATGCCCAACAAACTATACAAATCTGTCATGAAATCCGTACAAAAATGACCAAAGACAAATATGTCACTAATATTTCATTTTAATTTACCTTCCACGCCCCTTAATTTACTACAACGTTACTGATTTTTCTGAAAACACATCATTAGGAAAATCTTAACACATAAAAACAGTATTTATGTAAATATAATGTATGTATTTTTTTCTCTTGACATAGTGGCCACGCCCCGCTACCGCAAACCGTGACGCACTGTCGCGAGGGAAACGCCCTGGACGAGTGTTGCAGCGCTTTACGGCACGGCGCCATTTTAAGCGCGGAGCGGCGACGAGGAGAAGAGGAGTAATAAGCAACGGTGTAAAAACAACTTCCCCACTGTGTATAGCTCTCATCACGGAACGTGACGCTTTTCACGAACTACCTGAAGCAGATTTTTCATCGGTGGGATAGGAAAATTGTTTTGTGGCGATTGAATGCGGAGCTGAGGTAACTAATGTCCGACACGAGGCCTACGGAGGCTGCGTCCCAATTCGCTCTAGTGTCGTAACTAGTAGCCTTGTCTAGTGAGCTTCTGCTTACCAGAGCATTGCACAAGAGCTGAATGTAACTGTTTTAGCTGTAAGGGCGGGTGGTGTTTAATCCAGTTCAAAGGACTAGTGGACACGGTGTAAATATGCACTACTACGGTGTTACTACCCAGCCCTAGTTCTTGTTTCTTGCGCCGATTGGGACGCGGCCGCCAACGTTAGCTGTTGTATCATGCTTGCTAAAGCGCCAATGCTTTGTGTTCTGAATTTAGTGTTTAAAGCAGCTGGACGAGTGAAAATTACTATCAGACGTGTTATTAATCGTCTGACATCGCAGTTATGATGTTAAAGTTAAACTAACGTGTGAATAAATATTTTAACCAAGCCGGTTGTGAGTGAATGCTAAGCTAATGCTAGCAGGCTAGTGTTCTGAAGAGGGAACTAAATATCACGAAGCCTAAACTAGCTTTTTGCTCAGATTTTTCCATTCTTCTTTAAATAATTCAAAAGCTGAACATTTTAAAACATTACAATGATCCATTCGCTGTATTTCTAACCCATTAGTAGTGTGTATTGACAATGTTTTTAATGAATGTGCATGTGGGGGGATCTCTAAAAGTCCTTGTAAATGTAAAGTTTCTCCTTTTTAGTATCCCTTTATAAGCCAGTCCCCCACTACTTCATTTCAAATGCCTGTTTACATTTACGGCATTTAGCAGACGCTCTTATCCAGAGCGACTTACATGTCCTAACTACAGGGACAGTCCCCCCTGGAGCAACTCAGGGTTAAGGGTCTTGCTCAGGGATTCGAACCGGGGACCTCTTGATCTACCACTAGACCACCACCACCCTGCCACCCTGTTTGAAGGACTGATTGTTTTATATGGCTCATAAAGTGCTGTTCCTCTTTTTTTTTTTTTTTTTTTAAGGTGAACCATGACTCAGTTTCTGCCCCCGAACCTGTTGGCCCTGTTTGCGCCGAGGGACCCTATCCCGTTCCTGCCGCAGCTGGAGAAGCTTCCTCATGAAAAGCACCATAACCAGCCCTACTCCGGGATCGCCCCTTTCATCAAGCACTTCGAAGTACGGCCAATTGTATCAAACTGAAGCTTTTCTTAACCTGTTGTGCAACACTTGAAAGACATGTTATTAGAGACCCAATTTCTTTAAAAATAGGTTTGTCTGACGTGATGACCCTTTAAACGGGGTTGAAACACACCATAAAGCTGCAGCTTGTTTTGAGTTTATTGTTGAGATTGCGGGAAACCCAATACATTTGCCAGTTCAGTTTGTCTGTTCACACTGCAGTTGGAAGGTTCAAATTGCGTTATTTAAGATTTTAATAAAAGGGGTTGAAAGAGAATGATTACTGGAAATGTCCAGATTGCTGGCCATCAAGAGAAGAGATGTGCATGCAAGACAAGTGTAGGTAGTTGATGGACTCGAATATGGTAGTGTTAAGAATGGGGTGTGTTTTTTACCCCAATAAGGTCCTTGCACAACTGCTAACATTCGTGATCAATTGCCAACACAATTCCCTATTTCCATTTAGGATCCTAGAGATGCCCCTCCACCTACAAGGGCTGAAACACGAGAAGAGAGGTTGGAAAGAAAGGTGGGACATTTTTGCTGTTTTTCTTTGGACATTGGGTGTTAGAAGAATAATTAAACTATTTTAAAGCATGCGTATTTGGTGACTTGTGTCTTAATATGATAAATCACAGAGGCGTGAGAAAATGGAGAGGCGGCAAACAGTAGTGGAAGCGGAGCTGAAGCTGTGTAAGTATGCCAGACATTTTAAAGACCTTAACTGTTACACAGTCCTTCATTTAGTTTGATGATCAGGTGATCTTATTTATCAGTATAATTAAAATATACACACACACATTTATTTGTGGTCAAATAATCTTTAATAATAATCTTTTTGGTCATTCCTAATCTGCCCCATTCTTTGTGGTGTGTGTGTGTGTGTGTGTGTGTGGTTGTGTTTTTTTTTTTTTTTTTTTTTTTGTGTTTCCTCCCCCCCACAGGGGATCCTCACAATGATGCAAATGCTCAAGGAGATGCATTTAAGACCTTGTTTGTGGCTCGAATTGTAAGTGTCACTACAGATGCTGTTTATTCCTGATGTTTCATGAGAACTACATCTGGGCTTTAATTTGTCATTTGCACTTGCTAAGCAAATCATTCCAGTGGAAGCATGGAGATGTTCAGGGAAGATGGCAGTTGAGTTTCTGACCAGATTGTTTAACACAATCTTGGAAAGTGAGAAGATGCCTGAGGAGTGGAGACGAAGTGTACTGGTACTAATCTTAAAGAATAAGGGTGATGCACAGAGCTGTAATAACTATAGAGGGATAACGTTGATCAGCCCCACCCTGAAGCTATGGGTAAGAGTAGTGGAAGCTAGGATGTTTGATGGCAGATTAACAGTGGTGAGATCTGCAGTGGGAGTGACGGATGCATTTAAGGTTGGATTACATCAGGGATCAGCGCTGAGCCCATTCTTGTTTGAAGGACAAGGTTAGACAGGAGTCTCCGTGGATGATGTTTGCTGATGCTATTGTCATCTTTAGTGAGAGTAGGGAGCAGCTTGAGGAGAACCTGGGGAGATGCTCTGGAGAGGAATGAAAGTGAGTAGTGCAAAGACAGAATACATGAGTGTGAATGAAAGGGAGGAAAGTGGCGTGGTTAGGATGCAGGGAGTGGAGGTAACAAAGGTGGAGGAGTTGAAATACTTGGGATCATCAGTTCAGTGTAATTGGCAGGTTGGAGTGGTTGGAGTGATTTGTGACAGACGTGTACCAGCTAGAGTAAAGGGGGAGGTTTACAGGACGGTAGTGAGATCAGCTATGTTGTATGGGTTGGAGACGATGGCACTGACAAAGGCAGGAGGCGGAGTTAAAGATGCTGAGATTTTCGTTGGGTGTGACGAGGATGGACAGAATTAGAAATTAGTATATTAGAAGGACAGCACAGGTTATTCGTCTTGGAGACAAAGTTAGAGAAACAAGGTTGTGTTGGTTTGGACATGTGTGGAGGAGAGACGAGGATTATATTGGAAGGAAGATGGAGCTGCCAGGAAAGAGGAGAAGAGGAAGACCGAAGAGGAGGTTTATGGATGTGGTGAGAGAGGACATATAGGTGGTCGGTTTGAAGCAGGAAGATGCAGAGGACAGGAAGAAATGGAGACAGTTGATGCGCTGTTGCGATCCCTAAACGGGAGCAGCCGAAAGTAAAAGACTTGCTAAGCAAATGAGTGTCCGTCCACTCTGATTGCAATCAGATAATATTCAAATAAGCTTCTATACGACAGCTTATCACTTGTGTTTTTACTGAAACTATTAACACCCACAATTTTATGCCACATTTTCCTTACACTGACAGTGTTTATTAGAAGGTCTCTGTTATGACTGATTGTTTCTGATACTCAAGATGTGTAGAATCAGGTGTTAAGCACACTGGACACTGCAACGTTTTTAAGGCTCTTATGTCTTGGCTACTAATATGCCTGTTTTGACTGTTTTTGCAGAATTATGATACTACGGAGTCTAAGCTGCGCCGTGAGTTTGAAGTTTATGGTCCTATTAAGCGAGTAAGTTCCCCACTCCGTCTTCTGTACAATTTTTCTGCTTTGATCCACACCCTCTTCAATCTTAAATCCTTTCTTTTTTTTCTCCCCCCTTCTTCTTTTTCTAGATCTACATTGTGTACAACAAGAGGACAGGAAAACCACGTGGCTACGCCTTCATAGAGTATGAACACGAGCGAGACATGCACTGTGAGTACATCAGCCACGTTCTCGTTTTTTGGTTTCCAAAAGTTTCCATTTGAAGTGTATGAAGAGCACAGCAATCGTGTCGATGTATTAAGTGGCCCTACAAAGGTCATCTGTGTGTTTGTGTGCGTGTATGACTTTCAGTGTGTGCTCTCACATCTGTGCTTCTATGCGGAAAATCGTTTCCTGTGTTGTTTTGCATTTGGTGTGAATGTGGAGGTGCAGCACACGTGGCAATAAGGGAGGGGGGGGTGGGACTAACTCTGCGCATTAGTACACTGCACACACGTTCTGATGAATGTTGCCACTGTATGGCATCTCTGTAATATTTAGGCAGTGTGACACATAGGAGTGTGTGTTTCCCGGCTGGAGCGGTGATGGTAAGCTAAAGGCCGAGCCTTCCTGTAGCGCCAAGGTGACTCTAAACCTGTACACCTGTCTGTCTGTTCAAAAAGTGACACTTATACAAAGTGAACGTTTAGCTGAGGTGAGACTGTACTTGGTGAAGTGTTGCGGAGCAAGTCAATGCAGTGTATTAATTGTGTGTTATTCTCGTTGCTACTGCAGCCGCCTATCTCTGATGGCTATTGGCCAGAGCTGGCTTGCAGATCATGATGATGGTTTTGATACATCTACACCCTACTACCACAGCTCAGTATATGGTTGGTATGATGGGTTTGTATGATGGGTAAGATTTTTTTTACACCCTCATCTACTCCTAGGCTGAAACAAGGCAGGGGCAGGCGCTTGAGGTCAGCCTGTACTGTTAAAGCCTTCGTTTTGACAATAAAGACCAGAGTCTACTCTGCAAGATTTAGATCTTCAGAACCAGAAATCCAGCCTGGACCGTTTCCTACAGTGGGCAGGAACTTTAGGGGCTTGATTTTTCACGATTTTTTGTAGGAATGAGGAGCTCATAGTTGCGTCATTTTCGTCTGAAAAATCCCATGAGGCACTCTTGCTTTCATTCAGCGTAAAACCTGCCGTTCCAAAAAAAAACCAAAAACTCCGAACTGTGGAATAATATTGATTTGGTTTTCTTACTGGCTCTGGCCACCTCCAGAAACTAATTTCATCTAAATCTTTCAGAGTATTGCCATTTTAGCCTTGATTACTGATGGCTTTAATAGCATAGGTTAACTGAAGGCGGACTAGTAATGCTCAGAGATGAAGGGAGTTATTAACTTCTAGAATTTCCTAGAGTTACTCATTAGGAAACTACCCATTAGAATTTCAGGTTGAGGATCTGAACGCTCATACAGATTTTTGCATCTGAGCCGATAGTGTCTCCACATTCCTGTAAGTTCCCTGCTCTTATGAAATGCCTTTTATTACAGTGTCTGGCAACCTGTTTCTTTTCTCAATATTTTTAGCTTTAATACTGAATATCAAGATTAAACATGTAGTTTAAACGTCATAACAGGAGTGGTTTAGGAGCAAATATTAATTAAAATTCTCCTGAATGGGAACCTGTGAGGAGATGGGGGTTTTTGGTAAGGCCCCTTGTTGTGTCAAAGACAGGGTTTTGGCTACGATTCTTTGAAGAGAGGGTTGTTGGTAAGGCCCTCTGATCACAGATTAAACATGGATGGTAAAAATATACAAGTTTATGGAATGGAGAGAGGTTTTTGGTAAGGCCCTTGTTTCGTGAAGATGGTTGATGGTTAGGTTGAGGGTTGATGGTAAGGCCCTCTAGGCTAGATTATGAGGGTTGATGGTAAGGCCCTCTAGGCTAGAATGTTTGTTCCTGATAACACTGAGATGGCCATCCTCTACAGTGCAAACCAGAGTAGCAGTGTGGACCTCCTCCAGCGCATCTGCCTGGAATGGATCCCAATTTTTATTTTTTTTTATCGCTCCATCTTTGCTGCTTGTGTTCGAGTATTGAACTGGAATCGCCAGTCCACGTTACGAACGGCTATGCCACTGATGGGTTCCAACCCTGGCCAGGTATTATGGTAAGGTAGTGTTTACAGGTAATGGTAAAGATGAGTTATTAATTGGCTCAAAAACTCGGGAGGGGAACATGTAGAAGCAGTAGTGGCAACTTTTAGTGCTTTAACTGTTTAAATTATGTAGATGATTTTATGGGGCGGGGGTGTGTTAACTGAAAAACGATTCAGATGCATCATAATGGGGCTCTTTTTGTCTTTTGTGCCTATCTGTCTTTGAGGGTGTGGGTGGTTGGCAGGCTGTTTATGCCCTACTAGATTGTGCGAATGTGTGCATGTGAGAATGTGTGATATGGCTGATATCACTCGGTAAAGAAACTTTAAAGCCAGTGACATGGATGCGGGTATAATTAACCTTAAAAGCCTTGAAGGAAATGGTCTTTACCTCCATAAAGATAATCAGATTTCCCTTCAGCTTCAATATGGCCGTCAGTGCTGACGTCTACAGCGTTTATAGACCTTTTCGTTCCAGTCACAGAAAACCGGTTTGGTGGTGAATATTTCAGAACGAATAAGTGCTTAATTTATTTTTTTAGTAGATTTGCTTGGAAGGCAGGATGAGTTCCTCCAAGAATCTTTGGTTTATATGGCGGTTCTTCACGCTCATACCTCATGAACAAAAGATCTTTTTAGAAACCGACAATTCAAATGTTCTTTAGGGAACCAAAGAGTGGTGTGTTGGTTTTTTTTTTTGGTTTTTTTTTGTAAAGCTTGCGGTTATTTTTAGGAGGCTGAAGCAATTTCTCATGCAGTATTTGAAACTTCATGAGTTCGTGCAAAAATGATAATGCAAGTCAGTGTTTCTTGTGCAGAACTGATGGATGCTTAAACGATGAGTCTCAAATATTAAGGCGTTTATTTTTCCCCTGGATGGCCATCAGCTGGCATGACGTGTAAACAAAGCATAAGGCTTAAGGTCAACAGAATGAATGTGTCTGTTGGAAAGTTCCTCAGCGATTTAATTGTCACCATGTACAGCCTTAAAAAAATAATGCTCTTACTGAAGATTTTTGCCTTTTATAACGTTTCATTCTTTAATGTGAAGTTTGGCGAAGGGTTGTCATTCATAAGAAACTGCTGTTGTCACTGATTGCGCCGAGAGCTTGCATTGTCGCATTCCTGTAGATCTTTTTGTATTTGGCACCAGTGAATATTAATGACTAAGATCCATCTGCCACACATCACAAGATCACTAGGCCATTACTACTGGTATAGAACTAAAAACAGCTTGTGGCTGTTTAGTGTGGCTTCACTGAGCTTAAATTTCTGGCTAAACAAATAAAATACCCGATTAGTCACTGGCAACATAAGTGCAGCATCACTGTCAGTAAACTGAGGTAAGCAAATGTGTTATGGCTGTGTGGGCATCAAACTGTATCTCCAGGTAAGAGACCTCTAAAACAATACTGCAACATGCATTCCTCATCCTCACCGTCTCCCTTTTCTCTCTCACTTTCACTTCTTTTTTCCCCCCCTTCATCCTCTCTCTCCATCTCTACCTTTTTTTTTGCTCAATTGCATTTTCCTGATCTAGCTGCCTACAAGCATGCGGACGGTAAAAAGATAGATGGGCGGCGAGTTCTTGTGGACGTGGAGAGAGGTCGCACTGTGAAGGGATGGCACCCCCGTAGGCTTGGTAAGGAACCGCTGAGGTCTTATTGGTTACCACTTTATCTTGTATAATGGTGGTAATTTAGAAAGCATGCAGGACACATTATGAAAAACTGAAAGTGAGGGACTTTAGAAAGATGTAGAACTTGCTGTTCACTCCTTTTTCTGAAAGGTAACTAGCTTTAGTGATTGAATTGGTCATGACACTTTATTTGCATTCAGGAGGAGGATTTGTTCTTAGGCATGGTAGTGTTTTGATTGTAAGGGATCATGAGTTCTTGGAAAAGGGGCTTGGATAAATCAGTGTATTAGGTTTATTTTGTATGAATAATTTGTCTCTGTTTACTAGGTGGAGGTCTGGGTGGAACCAGAAGGGGTGGAGCTGATGTTAACATCAAGCACTCTGGCAGAGATGATACCTCACGTTATGATGATCGACCTATTGGGGGGTGAGTCTGCTGAAAAAGCGTCTGTTGCTTTGGAAATACACTTGCTATGTGAGTCCTGTTTTGCTCCTTGTAAAGGTTTGGAGACATTTTCAGTAATATATAAAACCAATTTATTGGTTATCAAGTTTACTTTTTGGTTATTAAAATGGCAGTCTCCTCAAGGAAGTAAGATAAATTGCAATTTATCTGTAAAGTTAAATACATTAACATGGTAAGCAATGAAGAACCTTTCTCTGTAGTAAACTCTATTCCCACTGCTGCTCTTTTCTCATTTCAGTGACCGTGATCGCGAGCGAGAGCGGCATGACCGCAGCCGGGACCGCGAACGGGATAAAGAGCGTGGGGAGAGGCGACGCTCTCGTTCCAGGGAAAGACGCAGGCGTACACGCTCTCGTGAGCGCGAAAGGGGAATCGGGGGAGGCGGAGAGGAGGGCGGAAGCAGCCGGAGGAGGGACAGAGAAAGGGAGAGAGCTGAGGGAGTGGGAGAGGTTAAGACTCGGGAGAGGAGCCGAGACCGGGACCGAGAAAGGGACCGCAAAAGGAGGAGCAGGAGCAGGGAGAGGAGGAGGGAAAGAGAAAGAGGCAAAGGTGCCGAAGGAGGAGAGGAAGGTGTGGGTGGCATGGCAGATGGAATGGGAGAGGGAGGAGAGAGAGGTTTGGAAGACCCCAGTGGAGGCGACCTGGGACGAGGTGAGGAAGCAGGTATGGAAGGAGAGGAAAGGGGGCGGGATAGAGATAGAGAGAGGGAACGGGACAGGGACAGGAAGAGAAGCCATAGAGACAAGGATAGAGACCGGGATAGAGAAAGGAGGAGGGACCGGGACAGAGACCGTGAGCATAAGCGAGACCGGGGCGAGCGTGAGCGAGGGGAGCGCAGGGAGGATAGACACGCCTCTCAGCTGCCCCCTGCTGGAGATAATGAAGGATTGGGTAATGGAGGTGAAGAAGGGGAAGACTCTGTCCCTCCACAGTCCGAAGAAGGCTCTCAGGACGGAATGGGCATGATGATGATGGACCAAGACTCCATGCAGTCTGGGGAAGGCTACGCATCTAACGAAAATGGTTATAGGCTGGAGGCTCAGGGTGAAGAATATTAAATACGCTGGGGCAGACAAGCTACACTCAAAACAGGTGTTAAAATACACAAACAGTTTTCCAGACCTTGATTGGCTGTAGGCTTGGGCTGAATTTGGCAGGAAAATCTTGCCATTGCAGTTCAGTCTTAAGACTAGAACTAATCCATGTGTGGAAATCTGCCCATACAGATCTGGTTAAGGACGACAACTCCATTATTTTTAACAGTATAGCACGAAGCGTGAAGATTTTTCATAGGATATTTAAGCGCATACATGTTGTCAGGCCACGGTAACGGTGTGTATCTGCATCAGCCGTTTACATCTTTATCAGAACACACTGCTTGTGTGAAATGTTGTCTTTGATGGGAGTCACAGCAGTGTTTGTTTAATAAACTAACACTGACTTTGAGAGTGTAGTCCAGGGTTTATTCTTTCAGTGATCAAGCATCATTTCAAGGTAGGATGTATTTAAGAATACGTTGATCAAAAACAAAAAAAGTCACTACTAACGCCTCCCCAGCTGCTTCGTAGACATTCATTTGCCTTTCTCACAGTGTGGATCGTTTGCCCCTCGTTCAAACGGCGAGAACATTTTTAATCAAGAATGTTGCCATAGGTTCACAATTATTTTGTAATTCGTTTGACCTGTTCTGAAATTGATATGAATGCGTCGTGGACCTGTCCCTCTTGACTTCTTTCTTTTTTTTTTTTTGGAGATATGTTTTTGCATCTTGGTTCTCTCTCTTTAATAAACATGCTTCTTTTTTTTTTTAATAAAACCATTCATGACCTTTTCACTCTACAATTAATGTTGAAGAAAGAAATGGCTGTGTTTGTGTTCAGTAAGTGAGGTGGGTTTTTTTGTTTTTGTTTTTTTAATTAAACTGCAGCATTTAGCAGACGCTCTTATCCAGTGCGACTTCCATGTCCTGATTACAGGGACAGTCCCCCTGGAGACACTCAGGGTTAAGGGTCTTGCTCAGGGAGCCAGTGATGGTAGTGCTGGAGGTGGGATTAGAACCTGCGACCTCTTGAGCCATTGCTCCATAAGCAAGTACCCACCACTAGACCAGCACCACCCAGCAGTTTAGTGACCTGGTTTATGGTTATAGAAGCTCCGCAGTTTTATCCTTCAGATGAGGTTTGGTAACTAGTCTTATTGAGTTTGATCTTTTTTTTGCGTTTTGGAAAGGGCTTGTGACATGGACCATGTTGTCCCATAGGGGAATCAGGCTTTTCTTAGTTACATGTGAAGAGAAAATTGATGTGACGTTCCAATGTATAGGTTTCAGTTGTGAAGTTAAATAGTTTTTTGCTGCGTTGTATTACTGTGATGTAACTTGTATCTGCTCTCCACCTAACACTGAAGGATCCTAAAATCAGATCAAACCAAATGCCCTAAATATTTTTTAACAAAGGCTTGAACAATAGACTGAAGTGGGATGTGCAAATTGTATGGGATGATGGGGCTTTATGTTTTACATTTACGGCATTTAGCAGACGCTCTTATCCAGAGCGACGTTCATGTCCTAATTACAGGGACAGTCCCCCTGGAGACACTCAGGGTTAAGGGTCTTGCTCAGGGACCCAGTGATGTTAGTGCTAGAGGTGGGATTTGAACCTACGACCTCTTGACCCATAGGTCCATAGGCAAGTATCCTACCACTATGATGCGTTATAATGACGTTCCTTTACACACACACACAGTTTGAACCTTGAGCTGTGAATGTGACCTGTTTAACCCAATCTCCACACTCCAGTAGTGTAGGAGCAGTAGGCCGCAGTACCCTGTGGGGGCACTTACTGTTTTAACTCAAAGCACTGCTCACCCACTGCCATATTATCATCAGTTTAAGGAGCTGACCTGGCAACCCTTCTTGAACCATACACCCACAACTGCCTCTAAAGGCAAGAGAAAGTTGGGGAGACCCAGGATCAAACGTGGGGCAGAGGCGTCCTGGTGGATCTGGATTAGGCCCCGTGATCTAAGCGTCATGGCTGGGCGGTACCCTTGAGCAGGGTTCTCAGACTTTTGCTGCCTGTTGCTACACTTGAATGAAAATATCTAGTGCACTGTAGTGTGATGATGATTGACAGTTTAAATCCATTTTCAGATCCTAAGGCTAACTCACTCCCAGTTGAGCTATTTCGGCACAAGGAACACATCTTTGCTGTGGTGAGAGTGACTATTTGATGTGAGACAACAAAGTGCAACCTCTGCTTTTCTCCAATACACACATGCAGTGTTGGGGACGGTACCTTGCTCAAGGGTAAGTCAGGGCAATATACCGGTCTGGGATTGAGCACACAACCTTCTGATCCTGGGCCTAGTCCCTAAACACTAGAGCACCACTGCCCTGTGTTATGAAAATAGTGCATCTGGAATCGCTTGATAGGCCAATCACAACAGATACCTACACCCCTCGAGATTGATCCCTTATTGCAGAACCTCAGAATGCTGGCCTACGCTATGCTACGAATGGGACGCTGAATACTGTAATAGTCCGCAGACAGCGCTTCAGAATCAAACAGACTTTAGTCTGAGTAGACTCCCATGATACCCAATAATGGCTCACGCTGCAGGTAAAAGCTGTGCAAACAAGTGCTTTACAACTGTAGGACAGCTTGACACTCCATGTTCACTCCCAGATTAATCTGTTCACATCTAAACAGTCCAGCTTGGACACCACAGGTATAATACTGCTAACAGGCAAGCAGTCATAATGATCATAGTAATAATGGATTTTATTTATAGAGCACTTTTCATACTTGGATGCAGCTCAAAGTGCTTTCCATTTTGCCATAATTATTAAAGCGATTAATGGAAATGAAGGTTAAATGGTCAGAGTGCGCAATGTGAAGCAAATACTCGAAATCTAACCGCTCTAAAATAAAAATGGTTGTTTTTTTTTTAAAGATTGAACTGTGGTTACCTGATGGATTGGAGGTGTTTCGTTTATAAACATAAACATTTTGCAAAGTCTTTTCTAAATGAGACAGGAAACCAGTGGAATGAAGCTACAACAGCTGCTCCATGTTCTAATTGATTTCATTTCTGATCTAATTAATAAATGCCATCCAATTAGCATAAAGCTCATAAAAAGGTTGACTGCAGTTTCATTATTAGCACCAGGGTTGAGCTGTTCCTTTTAAAGGAGGCAGTGGTGCAACCTCTCATCTGGCTCAAGAGCAAACATCTGGGACAGATGTGTTTGGAGGAGGAAAACCTCTGGACAGGACCTCTGCCCTTCTGCAAATGAAGAGGCATCCACCAATCAGGACTGCGCACCGGTTCGTGGTGTGAGTTGTTGATTTGTTTATCAATCGCTCAGTGTTGATGTATTAATTTCTTTACAATATGGCGATATGTGTGTTTGAGGTGTGGGGGGCGGGTTCGTCTTTGACGTTTAACCAAGGCGGGCCAATCGTGTGGCTCCGCGCCTGTGACGTGGCGCTGCGTCATGCAGCGGTGGTGGGCGTGCTGGCGCGGCGCTGAGTGGCGAACGGAGAGGGACTCCCCCCGGATCACAACCTGCACCCCGAGATCCGGACACTAGCTGACATCCGTGTCCTCATGATGTCCTCCTACTATCATGCGGGCAAGGAGGTGGCGGACATGGCGGCGATGAGCGAGCCGCTCTGCCTGGAGAGAGGTGGGAGGGTTTACACACCAGTGTCCAGTGTGTGAGACCCCTGGAGCGGGAGGTGGGAGAGGGGGGTGGTCTTGGTGTTGGTCCAGTGTTTGTGAAGACCTCCATGGTGGGGGTGATCTGGTGTCTCTGCGTTGTGAAGACATTTGAGGTGAGGGGAGGTTCTGGTGGCTGTCCGGTGTGTATGAGACTTTTGGATGGTCTTCTTGTGTCCAGTGTGTGAAACCTTACGGGTGGTCTTCTGGCTTTTCTCTAGTGTGGGGAGTGGTCTTGGTGTGGATCCACTGTGTGAGACCTTTGAGGTGATCTTGATGCTGGTCAAGTGTGTGAGACCTTTTAGAAGGTGTGAGTGTGTGTGATCTTTTGGGGGGTCTTGATGCTGGTCCAGTGTGTGAGACCTTTTCGAAGGTATTGGTGTCGGTCCAGTGTGTGTGAGATCTTTTGGGGTGGCTTTGTGGCAGGTCCAATATGTGTGTGTGAAGTCTTTTGGGGTGATCTTGATGCTGGTCCAATGTATGAGACCTTTGAATAGTCTTTCTTGGATGGGTGTCTGTCCAGTATGACCTTTTTAGATAGTCTTGGTGTTGATCCAGTGTGTGTGAGACCTCTGGGGTAGGGGGTGATCTTGGTGCTGGTCCAGTATGAGACCTTTAGGGTGGTCTTGGTGTCGGTCCAGTGAGTGAAGCCTTAGTAGTGGTCTTGTGGCTTTTCTAATGTGTTAAGACCTTCAGGGTGGTCTGGGTGTGGATCCAGTGTGTGTGTGTGAGATCTTTTGGGGAGGTTTTGTTGCAGGTTCAGTGTGGGTGAGACCTTTGGGGTGGTCTTGGTGCCAGTCCAGTTTGTATGACCTTTGGAGTGGGGAGTGGTCTTGTTGTTGGTCCAGCGTTTTTGAGATGGTGGTCTTGGTGTTGGTGCAGTGTAAAGACATTCGGGGTGGAGCGTGGACTTGATTCCTCCCTCTCATTTACTCTCATCCCTGTTTGTCTCTTTATCTTGCTCTCTCTTCTCTTACTATTTCTCATCTCATCTGTTTTCTTCTCTCCTTCTAAATTGCCTTCTCTTTCTCTTCACTCCTCCATAATTCCTTTCTCTCTCTTTGTAGATGTGTGCAGGGTGATTGAGTTGTTGGACAGGCTGCAGAGGAGTGGCGAGCTGCCCCCTTCAAAGCTGCAGGCGCTGCAGAGGGTACTTCAGAGCAAGTTCTGTGCCGCTATCAGAGAGGTGGGCTTCCTACACATACATACATACATACATACATATACACACACACACACACACACACACACACACACACACACACACACACACACTTACTGCTGAGGGCCCTCCTCGTTTGAGGAGAACATCATATGAAGTGAGGGAGGTGTGTTAACTATGGGGTTGAACCTACCATGATTCAACTCCAGCACAATTCTTTTGGAATCAATTTCAATACAGTTTGATCCATGAATCATAAAATATTTGAATCCATTGCAAATCAGCACATCATAATTATCATCCTGGGTTGTGTTGACCCTGATTAGTTATGAGGTGACTGGTTTCAGTGGTCCAGTTTGATCACATAACTTTCTTCATTCTGCCGAACGCTGTGAATATTGTTTGATGGGTCTGTAATCCGCTTTAACAACTCAGACTGAACGAGGTGTCATGTAATAAACTGCACTGATTCATCTTCACACCTTTGTTGCCTTGATACCAGGTGATACCGTTTCAGCAGGTCCTTCAGTGCCTCCTGTCTGACCTGTGTCTGTTATAAATTTCCGCTTCGTTTTCCCTTTCAAGTTGCCAGACGTTCTGCATTAGACCCCGGTGGACACTGAGCAGCGTGTGGGCGCAAGAGGTTTTCCAGTACAGGGATGAAGTCACTTATTTGACGGCACTGTTCTTTCTTACTCCCACACTTCCACAGAGCTCCTCCAGACCTCCTCGGCACTCCTCCCTTTCTGATTAGAGCACATCCCTCTCTCACTCTCCCAGCTCTCCACTGTTTTTTTTGGCTTTTTTTTCTTTTCCCCAGGACACTCCCACACTCCATCTAACAGCACTTTTCGGCTGAGGGTGGAAAATATGGCAAAAATTTAAAACTAAGACAAATTGAGAGATTTGCTTCTGGTTGAAGAATTTGAGACCATTGCACCATTAAGAGCAGCGCTGAGCAGCGTTTTCTTCAATCGCAGCTCTGTTTGCCCAGCACATCAACAAACCACTGAGATCTTATAGGTTGCAAATTAAAAAATAAGCATTTTCTTTTTTGATTTTCATGTTTGATGATCATGGCTTGAAGTGGGGGCAGCGGTGTCCTAGTGGTTAGGGATGAGGCCCCAGGATCAAAAGATTGTGGATTCGAATCCCTTACCAGTAGGTTGCCCTGAGGTACCCTTGAGCAAGGTACCATCTCCATCATTGCTCCACAGGCACTTTGAATAACTCCCCCTGCTATGAAATTGAACATTGTGTGTGTAAAATGCAGTGTAATTTTGTTGTTTCACTGTGTGCTGTGCCATGGTTCACAATGACAAGAATAGTCACTTTCACTTTCATCTGAAAGCCAAATTTGGGCATTGTTGACCTTTTATAGGCTCTTTATAATGGGTTTGAATCTAAACGCTCTTTATGATCCATGCATAGGTTAGTTACCATAAATCACTAATTTAAATGCACAAAATGTATCACTGTAACAAAATAACGAAGACATTCCAGACCACTGCGTGATGCACTTGAATCTGTTCTTGCACGTTTTTGTTGTCCGTTTAGAGGACTGCAAGCCCCTCACGCTGCCCAACTCCAAATGCACTCATCCTCACACTGTCTTAATAGTCTGTCTTTCTGATGATAACCTTGCTTTTCCTTCTCTCTCTGACAGGTCTATGAACAGCTGTATGACACCTTGGACATTGTGGGAGGACCTGAGGTCCGTGCTCAGGCCACTGCCAAGGTACAGCCGTCTGAGCTTTCCCAATTTTGTGTCAGATGTGGTCACCTAGTGGAAATACTTCACGGGGGTTTGGATGAGGGGTGGGCCTGAGCTGTTTATCCTGACCAGGGATGCTGGAAGTGCTGGAGAAACACCATGATATGGTCACCAGTCGATGGCAGGATGGGGGGGGGGGGGGGAGGGGGATGTGTTATGCAATATTTAAAAAATGTCATGATGAATTAATAACATTTACATGGTTAATGATCTGCATGTAGTGACAAAAATAATGCAATTTCTCTCAGGTTGTGGCATATGTCAGGATTTTAACCTCAATTTGAACCATGTTTACCTCGGTTTATAACATTATTTTACGCCGTCACTGGCTTATTTACCTCAATTTGTAGTATATTTCACCATATTTACCTCAGTTTGTAGCATTTTTCACCACATTTATCTCAATTTGTAGCATATTTCACCATGTTTACCTCAGTTTGTAGCATATTTCACCATGTTTACCTTTGTTTGTAACATTATTTTACTCAGTCACTGGCTTATTTATCTCAGTTTGTAGCATATTTCACCATGTTTACCTCAGTTTGTAGCATAATTCACCACGTTTACCTCAGTTTGTAGCATAATTCACCACGTTTACCTCAGTTTGTAGCATAATTCACCACGTTTACCTCAGTTTGTAGCATAATTCACCACGTTCACCTCAGTTTGTAGCATATTTCACCATGTTTACCTCAGTTTGTAGCATATTTCACCATGTTTACCTTTGTTTGTAACATTATTTTACCAGTCACTGGCTTATTTATCTCAGTTTGTAGCATATTTCACCATGTTTACCTCAGTTTGTAGCATATTTCACCACGTTTACTTCAGTTTGTAGCATATTTCACCACGTTCACCTCAGTTTGTAGCATATTTCACCACGTTTACCTCAGTTTGTAGCATTTTTCACCACGTTTACCTCAGTTTGTAGCATTTTTCACCACGTTTACCTCAGTTTGTAGCATTTTTCACCACGTTTACCTCAGTTTGTAGCATATTTCACCACGTTTACCTCAGTTTGTAGCATATTTCACCATGTTTACCTTTGTAAAATTATTTTACTCAGTCACTGCCTTATTTATCTCAGTTTGTAGCATAATTCACCATGTTTACCTCAGTTTGTAGCGCATTTCACCATGTTTATCTCAGTTTGTATATTTCACCATGTTTACTCTTTGTTTGTAACATTATTCTTACTCAGTCAATTTCTTACTTATTTATCTCTAGTTTGTGTAGCATAATTCACCACGTTCACCTCAGTTTGTAGCATTTTTCACCACGTTTACCTCAGTTTGTAGCATATTTCACCATGTTTACCTCAGTTTGTAGCATATTTCACCATGTTTACCTTTGTTTGTAACATTATTTTACTCAGTCACTGGCTTATTTATCTCAATTTGTAGCATATTTCACCACGTTTACTTCAGTTTGTAGCATATTTCACCACGTTCACCTCAGTTTGTAGCATATTTCTTCACCACGTCTCACCTCAGTTTGTAGCATATTTCCTTCACCACGTTTCACCCTCTTTGTAGTTTCAGGCATATTTCTTCACTACGTTCACCTCAGTTTGTATCATATTTCACCACGTTCACCTCAGTTTGTAGCATATTTCTTCACTACGTTCACCTCAGTTTGTAGCATATTTCACCATGTTTACCTCAGTTTGTAGCATTTTTCACCATGTTTACCTTTGTAACATTATTTTACTCAGTCACTGGCTTATTTATCTCAGTTTGTAGTATATTTCACCATGTTTACCTCAGTTTGTAGCATATTTCACCATGTTTACCTCAGTTTGTAGCATATTTCTTCACTACGTTCACCTCAGTTTGTAGCATATTTCACCACGCTCACCTCAGTTTGGGGCATATTTCTTCTCACCACGCTCAATTCCTAAAATTGTAGCAGGCTTCTTCACCACGCTCACCTCTGTCAGGCATATTTCTTCACTACTGCTCAATTCAGTTTGTATCATATTTCACCACTGCCACCTCAGTTTGTGTATATTTCTTCACTAATGCTCACCTCAGTTTGTAGCATATTTCACCATGTTTACCTCAGTTTGTAGCATATTTCACCATGTTTACCTTTGTAACATTATTTTACTCAGTCACTGGCTTATTTATCTCAGTTTGTAGCATATTTCACCACGTTCACCTCAGTTTGTAGCATATTTCACCAACGTTCACCTCAGTTTGTAGCTTAATTCACCATGTTTACCTCAGTTTGTAGCATTTTTCACCATGTTTACCTTTGTAACATTATTTTACTCAGTCACTGGCTTATTTATCTCAGTTTGTAGCATAATTCACCACATTTATCTCAATTTGTAGCATATTTCACCATGTTTATCTCAGTTTGTAGCATATTTCACCATGTTTACCTCAGTTTGTAGCTTAATTCACCATGTTTACCTCAGTTTGTATTATTTTACTCTGTCATCTCTCACGCTGTGAAAAGCCTCAAATTTGAACTCTCTGCAAAAAGTATTTTGGTGGTTACCCTTTAAAGCATTGATCCACTTAGTTATGGTGATAACATTCTTTTGCTCACTTCATGAAATGCGTCAAAAAATGAGACCCTTTGTGTAAATGCATTCACTTATTATGTCACGAATGTCCATATGGTTATTTAAGGCCGGCGCTCTTTCTCCACATTGCTGAAAAGCCTCCTGTACTGAACTTTTGACTGCATTCCCTTCCTTTATCCTTCCCATGTTGTATCGCACCTCTCTTACGCTTTTCTGTCCCTTTAGGCCACAGTAGCGGCTTTTGCGGCTAGCGAAGGACATGCACACCCCCGTGTGGTGGAGCTCCCCAAGACGGATGAGGGTTTGGGCTTTAACATCATGGGGGGCAAAGAACAGAACTCTCCCATCTACATCTCCAGGGTCATCCCCGGCGGGGTGGCTGACCGTCAGGGTGGACTGAAGAGGGGCGACCAGCTGCTTTCAGTTAACGGAGTGGTATGAACATTTAGACCTCTCATTTCTGTGATGTTATTAAACTGAACGTTTGGTAAAAAAAAAAAAATCTCATTTGGTAAAAAAACTTTTCCAAAGAAAAGTTTTGTTTACTTGTGTTCAGGAGCTGTGATTTTAATGTGGTTAAGAACCAGAAGTCACTGAGTTGTAGAGTCATAAGAAGACCTCAGGTCTTGACACTCTTGAGAACAAGCAAACTTTGAGTACTACCAGGGTATCAAGAACCTTAAATCCTATCCTTGGCAAAAAAAAAAGCTTTTGACTGTTTTTTAAAATCTTGTTGAGGAACAGTTCTCCAGATCGTCCTGAAGGACAGTGTTTTTGTCTCTTATTTTCAGTCCAGTCTCTGTACCTGAGCAGTTCTCCAGATCTTCCTGAAGGACAGTGTTTTTGTCTCTCATTTTCAGTCCAGTCTCTGTACCTGAGCTGTGCTCTAGATCTTCCTGAAGGACAGTGTTTTTGTTCATTTTTTTGAACATATTGATTGTTTTTTGTTGGTTAATCCACACAGTGATCTACGCCTGAACCTTCAAAGAACAAAGTCTAACTTAAGACATGAAGCAGTGAAGAAACAGGTGCAGATGATTCCAGATGATCAGCCAATTAGTTTACTGGCTGGAACCAAGTGCACTTTATCTAGAACCTTGTATCTTTAAACACTTTGCAGTCTGTCGAATCAAAACATTTGTTCTTTTTTTCTTTCATTAAGCTAATCAATGACAAACACAAAACAGTTTGACATGCATAAAATAGTTAACAGAGTTAATGTGTTGAGCGACACTTTTTAACTCATATGACTTTGCCTGCTTAGGAAGGCAAACATGGGCAGTTCTACTGGTCTCGCCAGTGCTTTGAAATAGAAGCGAAACGTGTCTGTAGTCACAGACGAAACAGGATGATCGGAGAGAGGGAGGTTCTTTAGAGCAGCAGTGAGTAGTTCTGTTATTAGTCATTTTCACTTTATTCAGTAATAATAATAATAATAGGTTTTATTTATATAGTGTCCTTCTCAAACCCAAGGTCACTTTACAAAATGCAAACAAAAATGTCATGTCAACAAACATGATTGGCAGCATTTTAGAAACCAGGCAGGAAGGTCAAAGAAGAAGAACGTACCAAGAAAGAGGGAGAAGTGGTTCAGCACTGACTGAGGAGATCACATTATGAAGAAAATCTAAACTGATGCAGTGCACAGGAGGGGATGCAAGGACTCGTTAAGCATGGGTGGAAGACTGTGTTTAAAAGCTTGTGAGATGAAGCTGTGGGACAGTCTGGCAGAAGTGGAGCAGATGCTTCAGAACCTGTGGTTTGTTTCTGTTTTGTTTAAAGTCCAGGAAGCATCTGTGTGTCACAGGGCCGTTTGCTCATGAATAAAATTGCTCTGCTCTCTCTGTATTACTCCTTACCTGCATGTGTGGACAGAGTGTGGAGGGGGAGCACCATGAGAAGGCGGTGGAGCTCCTGAAGGCTTCACAGGGATCGGTGAAGCTGGTGGTCCGCTATACTCCTAAGGTTCTGGAGGAGATGGAGGCCCGGTTTGAGAAGCTGCGCAGTGCCAGGCGGCGCCAGCAACACACCAGCTACTCGTGAGTGTATTTCTGTCAGTCTGATACAAAGAGCAAAAGCAAGTTTTCTACGAGCTCTCTAGTGTTACGGCTGGGAAGGGGGAGAATATCATCCCTCGTTTACACTGTTGTTGGAAAATGCCGTTTCCTTTACACTGCAAATTTTTAAGAATCTCACTACTTTTCAAGAATCCTCCCCCTCATCCTGCCTCGCTTTTCTGAACTAAATCTCTCTCTCTCTCTCTCTCTCTCTCTCTCTCTCTCTCTCTCATTTCCAATTGCCCAAATTTCTAGAATTTAGTTTTTCTTTACTTTGCAAAGCAGTTGCTGTGAGCCCTGGGGCAGCAGTGGCCTAGTGGTTAGGGGGTTGGCCCCAGGATCAGAAGGTTGTGGGTTTAAATCCCAGACCAGTAGGTTGCCCTGAGGTACTGTCCCCATCACTGCTTCCTGGGCACTTTCAATAGTTGCTCCCTGCTGTATGTGTGCGTATGAGTTAAATGCACAGGTTGAATTTCGTTGTGTTGTGCTGTGCTACGTTTCACAATGACAGAATAGTCACTTTCAGTTGTATGACACCCATTGTAATACACTGCTTTTCTTCTTCTTTTTCTCGTTTACAGGTCTTTAGAGTCTCGGGGTTAACCAGTCCAAACAACTGGCTAGCCTGTTGACCTCCCCCCTCCCTTGATCCTCCAATGGGAAGACAGAAGACCAGAACAGACGAGGAGAGGAGCATAGACTCAATTTAGATCTGTTATTTGTTTGTTAGTGGAACTTTCCCAAAACAGTAGACCTCAAATATACTCTTTCCCCCGTCCATCTGTAGGGAGAGACTGCGTAGTGTATGTCAGAGTGATTTTTAAGAAAAAAATCTGTGTTTGTGAGAACACCTCGTTATGTATTGTTCAGTGATGTTAGCGAAGAGCTTAGATAAACTATAGCAAAGAGCTGATGTGAATACAGCTTATTCACAGATCAGAAGCATGCAGTTCCACACCTTCAAGGGCTCTAAGCTGACGGCTAAAGGCTTTTTGATAGAGGATGGTTCATTTGGAGGAGCTGTTGGTTGTTACTGACCTCCTACTTTCAGTTCAGTTACTTGACGACGTCCACAGACCATAGCAGTGAGTGCCTGTGTGTCCCATGTGTCTTTCTACCAATTCTGTTCCTCAGGGACCTCCAGGTCCATATTGCTGCAGTATTTCGGCCCAGCCCTCTAACGAGGTGTTCGATATTAAGGGGAAACAAAGTTAAATATTCCTAAATTGTTCTTTTTTGACTAGGGTTGCAAAAGGAAAAGAGCAAAATGGAAATGTCGAAAATGTCTGCAGGCAGTTAAGCTGGGGAATTCTGGGAATATTCAGAGTTGGAAACTTTCCACTGAATTTAACAGAAATATAGAGGAATTAGCTGAATTTTTATAATTTATACAATTTCTTTTGCCATAAGCAGACATGCTTCCAAACATTTCAGTACAAAGTTTAAAAATGACACTTCTGACTTTAATTTATTTGTGAGTAACTTTAATCAAATCCTTTTATTCAACATTCAAATTTTTTTTGCTGAATAAATCAACCTCCCTTCAAAAAAAAATCCCATTGCAAGTGTAATTATATTAAATCTGGTTGACTTTATCAAGATTATGCAGCAATTCCAACTATTTTAAAGTCCTGTCATTGGCTAATGCACAAAATCATAAATTTCCAGTTAATTCCCATTTATTCATGTTGGAAAAAATTTAATTGGTGTAATTATGACTTTATCGATATGAAATGTGGGTTCAATATAAATTAAAAGACCCATGACCTACATCTTATATTTGTGGCATGAAGTGTGATAACTCTTAGCTCTCCTCTGATTGGCCTTGCTTTTTTTTTTTTTTTTTTTTTTTTTTTTTTTTTTTTTTTTTGGGAGCTTATTTTCCATAGAAAGCCTTTTTTTTATCCATTACCTGTGCAGCTTATCCTTACCTGGCATCAACCCAGCACTCATTGGGTAAAAGGCAGAGAGTCAACCTGGACAGGTTGCCATGGGGGGTCCATGATCAGCCAGTCAAAATACGTCAATCAATATGATATTGATAACTGATACATTATCATACAGCGGGGAAAATAAGTATTGAACACGTTGACATTTTCTCAATAAATATATTTGTAATGGGTGGCCTAGTGGTTAGGGAGTTGGTCACAGGATGGGAAGATTGTGGATTCAAACCTCTTACCAGTATGTTGCCCTGAGGTACTCTTGAGCAAGGTACTGTCACTGCTCCCCGGGCAGCTTTCATAGCTGCACGGTGTGTGTTTTTGCATGGGTTAAATGCAGAGGTCCAATTTTGTTGTGGTTCCCACTGTGCTGTGCTGTGCTGTGCTGTGCTGTGCTGTGCTGTGTACTCACAATGACAGGGATAGTCACTTTCACTTTTTTCACTATTTAATGGGGGCCACTGACATGAAATTTGCACCAGATGTAACATCCCGAGTAATGTTCCGTCCTTATTTTCCCTGCTGTATAATAAATGATTGTATAAATGCCTTCATTCATCCACCCAGAAAAAAGCAATTAGCCCAAGACAAGCAGTTTAAAGAATAGTTTAATGTTGCTGCAAATGCTGTTTTCCATCAAATACATGCTTTCTAAAGTTTGCTCCTTTGGTTTTGGACTGGAGCCGGGAGCGCAACTGAGAAGATTTTGGGTTCCATAGACTTTCATTAATTGTGAGCTGCATTAAACTTGTGCAAAACCAGAGAAGCAGAGTCCCATGATCGAACTATTCTTTATTAATCGGGTGATTAAGAAAGGTTAGAGATTTCAGTGAACTCTTTTTGAAGCTGAGAAGGACGGGCTGAGGTACCTGAGGACTTGGGTTTGGAAAGACGGAAGACCTGTTGCTTTATGAACGAGTATAACTGGACTATACGAGCAAAAGGGTGTTGAAGAACTCTTCCTGACCTCACACTGGGTGAACATATAGCTTTTACTCTGCACTGTATGCCCAAAGATACTGTAGGAAAGTGTGTGTGTGTGTGTGTGTGTGTGTGAGTGTGAGAGAGTGATTGAGAGAAATGTGTGTCAGCAGGTTGTGTTATGAATCTGTTGCACTGTGGCTTTAAGCTGCTGGTCATGCCTGTTTAAATATTCATGAGCTTTTGTTTATTTATTTGTTTATTTATTCCAACAATAAAATCAACACGCTATCTAGCACTACATTCATTCCTTTTTGTGCTTTGGGACAAGTATGGAAGCACTAAAAGTATTTAAAAAAGTCATGTTTGTTCAAAAGTCTGAATAAATCCAGTGGAATTAATGATGGTTTTGTTGTTGTTGTTTTTTTTAATTAGCTGGGCAACATTCAGGGCCGGCTGGTTCAATGGTTTCTGGCCCAGCTGTCAGAAATCCAACGTTTAAGAGACTGCAAAAATAGAAAATTTGAACGATTCATATCAATACGAATAAATTAATTCAGAAGTGATTTATAATTTTGGATAATTTTATTGTGAACACATAATAAATTTGGAAGTTTTTACAAACATATAAATACACTTATATTAATACTTATAATTATACCAAAATTTTACATTAATCTTCTAACATTGCATTAATTAATTAAAATGATTTAGAAAACACCTTCATTTGTATTAATTGTATTATTGTCATTTAAAATTATGAAATGTATTTAAAAAAACAAATCTGTGATCTGGCCAGAAATAGTTTTTTAATTGTTGGGTAATATATGTAAATATGTAAATTTATATATTTATTTATTTATATATTTAATATATTTAACATTTTGGTTTCATGTTGAAACTCCATTTTGTCAGAATGACGTATTCTCAAACCGCTCTCTCATTGGACGGATTCTGAATGAGCTGTTCCCTGATTGGAGCCGGTGTGTTTCTATAGCAACAGTAAACATTCTGGACTCTAAGAGGTAAGAGGCTTCCCTGAAACAGAGGGTCAGAGCTCCTTTAGTGAATGGTTAATGTGGTGTATTTGATTATTTTGTTCAGGCCGAGAGGTCTGTGTTTGTATTTTTGTCTTTAGACTGAGAGGACAGAGCCCAGGTTGTGCGTAAATGGAGAGTTTGTGCCGGACCTCAGCTGGTGTGGGACATGTTTACATCCTGCCTGCACCCTTTCAGCCCAGGAGTTGCGGGGTGAGGGTTCACTCAGGCCTCCAATTTCACAAGAATGCATTTAATCAGAGAGACGAATACAGTCTGATCGTGTTTGATATTACCAATCCTTTACATTCGTCT
The DNA here is from genome assembly GCA_017165825.1 of Hepsetus odoe. Taxonomy (NCBI): domain Eukaryota; kingdom Metazoa; phylum Chordata; class Actinopteri; order Characiformes; family Hepsetidae; genus Hepsetus; species Hepsetus odoe. Next base: position 2,199,004 of record CM029384.1, read on the forward strand.
GCAGTCGTGTCTTTTTTAGGCCTTCGAAAAGAATTCACAAGTGCAGGGAGAAGAGGGGGTGAAGGTGGAGAAGTTTAAATACTTTCTATACAGTTCAGAGCAACGACGAGTGTGGAAGAGAGGTGAAGAAGAGAGTGCAGGCAGGTTGGAATGGGTGGAGAAGAGCGATCTGTGACAGACGGGTACCACCAAGAGTGAACGGGAAGGTTTAAGGGGCAGTAGTGAGACCAGCTATGCTACACGGGCTGGAGACAGTGACGCTGATGAAAAGACAGAGGGGTTTTAAACCGATGGAGTCAAATGGGATAGCCTCACATCCAGGGAACACCTCGAAAGGCTAGATCATTAATGAATTGGTTGTGACTAGAAATAATGATGAATTTATATTTAATATATTTTATATTTTGAAAGTCTGCGATGGGCTGGCGACCTGTCCAGGGTGCGTCCCCCGTCCTTGCCCTGTGTGTGCTGGGTTGGACACCAGCACTCCCCCGCGACCCCGTTTGGGACAAGCGGCAGATGATGGATGGATATTTAATATTTTGAAAGTTACATTTAGCTTTACATTGAAGCATTTGTGCCAACTGAAGTGAAATGTCTCATATTTTTATCTATGACACGGTATTGAACCGAATCATCTTTCACCTGACTGAACGCTTCCTGTGCACACTTCTGCAGGTTTGCATCTAAAATCCCTTTATACACTTCTCAACTACTGATCCAGTCCATAAGGTTTACTGGGTTCACTGGGAACATGTTGGTGTGCTGGATTGCTCTGTCACACAGCAAGAAGGTTTAAGGATTTAAAGGAGAAGCAGCCTGGGTTCTTTCTGGGTGGAGTATGTTCTCATCAGGTTGTGGTGTGGTTTTCATCCAGTCTGCACGTCAAGTGGATTGTAGATACTAAATAACCTCCCAGAGCTGTGTGCCAGGGCAGCAGTGGCCTAGTGGTTTGGGCGTCGGCCACATGATCAGAGGATCAAGGGTTCGAACCCCTTCCCAATAGGTTGTCCTGAGGTACCCTTGAGCAAGGTGCCATCCCTGTCCCGCTCCTCCCTGCGATGGGCTGGCAACCTGTCCAGGGTGTGTCCCCAGTCCTTCGCCCTGTGTGTGCTGGGTTGGACTCCAGTACCCTGTTTGGGACAAGTGGCAGAAAATGGATGGATGGGCTTGTGTGCCCTGTAACAGACTTACTTTTACAAGAGGAACACTGGAATAGCACCGCTAGCATTTGTGCTAGACCAGTAGCTTTAAGTCATGACTGTGCATCATCTGCAGAGGCTTTTCTGAATAAGACTCTGATTAAATGAGTCACCAGATCTCAAGATCTGAACAAAAAGGTTCCTAATGATCATGTTTTTACTCTAGGATGGCCCTCTACCCCCTCATCTAAGGCAACGGAGCCGAGTGCCCGGACCCCTACACTACTCTCTAACCTCTCACACAGAGCACGACCCCAAACCCATCAATGGACCTCTGAGGAACCTCGTATATTCTAAAGCCTCTCCTCATTGGGACACACACTCCCTGAATGATTTGGCGCAGAAGGTAGGATGTCTTTGTATCTGTGTGTATGAGGTGTGTGTGTGTGTGTGTGTGTGTGCAATGTGCAATTTTAAGATAAAAAAGTACATATAAAAAAAAGCATCTGAGAATGACAGCAGAAAAGAAACATTTAATTAGGAACATAAATCAAGAAAGGTACAAAGGGAACACAAGTTACGAGAAGAGAAAGTAGGCTTCTGGAGAAAGAGTGGAGTAGTGGTGCAGGAGATATATGCCTGTTTTTTTTATACATGCCTCTGTGTGTGTGTCTATGTGTGTGTGTGTGTGTGTGCATGCACATGCGTGTATGTGTGTTGGTAATGGTGTTTGGCTATAGCTCCGAGATTCCAGGTCAGTCAAGGTTGTTTCTGAGCCCGTGAGTGAGATGCAGGACCGCTACAGGGGCCAATCAGCAGCACAGGGGCCGTTCTCAGAGCACTACAGGGACCTGCTGGTAAGAAAGACAGAGAGGGATAGTGATTCGATGTCTTAAAAGTGAAAGTGACTACACCATTGTGAATCACAGCAAACAGTGCACCACAACGAAATGCTTCCTCTGCATTTAACCCATGCAACCAGGAGGCAGCTATTTAAAGTGCCCAGTGAGCAGCGACGGTATCTTGCTCACAGGCATCTCAGGGTAACCTACAGGTCTGGGATTTGAACCTATGACCTTCAGATGCTGGGCCTGGTCCCTAACCACTAGGCCATTCCCCTTCAGCTACCATGAATGATTCCGTTTCCACGAGAAATGATACATTATCTTCTAAAAATGATTCATTAACTAATAGACATTATTCTGTATGTTCTATAAATGATTCTGTTAACATTACAAATGATTCACCATCTACATGCTTTAGTGATTATATTATTAATTATTATAAATGTTTCAGTAACTAATGAAAGTCAGACACATGTTCTGTATCTACCATGAATAAATAAGTGCCTGCAAAGAATGATTCAGTAATGGCTGTAAATGATTCATTGATTAATTCATTGATTCGATCAAATGATTCAGTAACATTCTTAAAGGACTCGCTTACGTGTGTATCAGTGAGTTGCACTATTTTTGTGATTTTAAAGTTTTTTAAAAGAAGAAAAGAAGAGATATGAAGAGGTTAGATATTTAGTCATACCTTAAAAGCTGACTGCATTTGAACATGCAAGGAATTTCAAGATTCTACACAGAATGTGTGATAAACACACAGAATGTGAAACCAAATATAAAAATATGCAAATAGATGCCCAAAATGGTTCATTTTACGTGTGGTGAGGGTCTGGACTACCCTGCAACACAGACTTAAGACCCCCTTTGGGAAGGTTTGTATCTTTAAGCGGGTGTAAAAGCTGAGGGATTCAGGAGAAGGTTCTAAAGTCTGGCAGCAGAATGATGGATGGAGGCGAGGGAACTGATGGCAAGGTGCAGAGCAGAAAGCTTAAAGTGGGGATTTATGAGCTAAATGGGTAAACGAGAAGGAGAAAAGATTATGAGGAGAGAGAAGGGAAACATTAGCATGTCAGAGAGAGGGGAAGTGAATACATTAATGCTAAATAATGATAATTCATGCAAAGCATCCTAATGGATAGGCCCTTCTTAGCCGGAGGATTATGTAGCTCTCACCAGGCTGGGCAGTTATCTCTAATGGAACTCCAGGGCTGATGTGGGGACTTGCATTTCTTCTTCTTTCTTTAATCAGGCGCTGTATGGACAGCTTGATCGTGTTCCAGCCCTTCTGCCAAAAGAGCCCCTGCTCAGCACGGCTCATGCTGACTACAGGCCCTTTAGCAGGTAATGAATGAACACCAGAGGGCAGAGTAGCAACAGGCATGGATGAGATCCTCGGGCATTTGGTGGTGGATCTTGGTATCATGGGGTGTAATAATTTATGCTGGCAGGAGTGGGTTGGAGATTTGATTGTGAACATGGGACTAAGAGAGAAAATAGGAATGGATAATTTTAGGAAACTAAAGAAGTGCTGGGCCTGATGCCTTACTGCGGTGTTGTACATCATACTTCAAGATGAAATGAAAGTGACTACTTGTCTTTGTAAAAACACAGTGAACCACAATGAAATGCAGACTCTGCTTTTCACCCCGACACACCATGCAGCAGGGGGCAGCCATATCCAGTGCCCGGGGAGCAGTGATGGGGACGGTACCTTGCTCCAGGGTACCTGAGGGGCAACTTACTGGTCTGGAATCTTAGGGCTTAGTCCCTAACCATTAGGCCATTGCTGCCCACTGTACCATCAACATGGACATGAACAGCATGGGTTGTGGACGGTTCTACCATGCTTTAAAGCAGCCAGTCAGAACAGAGATCATTAATACACAAGTTACAAAAGCAGAAGTGCTTAACTGCATGCGACAAAACCATCCAAACATCTCCAAACATCAGAATGGACCTCATTAAAGTGTAGGATTCTGGGCCCTTGACTCATTGCTATCTGCATGTTGGCCATTCAAGGTGCTTTTAAATCTCCATGTTTATATGCATCAAGCAGGCTGGTATAATGGAAATCTTCACCTCTGTTTGTGGGCCACAACAACAGTTGCAACCCTAACACACAAACACAACGAGACATCACCGAGTGATGCATGGCTGCGAGTAAGTGATAAGTTGGCCGTGGACCCGAATTCCATCCAGCACTTCTTTGAATAAGTACATTTGGTTGGGCTGACCTCAGAACTGAGGGCATCACTGAATCATCCAGAAACACTTTGTTTAAAGGCCACTTAAAACCCCTTCCTGGTTTTTAGGGGTTATAGAGGAAGCACTCTGAACGGCAGTCATTTAAGTAGCATTCTGAGAGAGATGCTCCACCTGCACTAGGCGAGATAACATTGGTCTCAGATGGCCCACAAACTCCCAAATGCATTTGCTTTAACAGTGCTCTTGGCATTAAACGAATGACCCAGCAAGGTGCTGAAGCAGGAAGCTAATGGACGTGAAACGTTACTCTGAACTGGTGATCTTTAAAAAAACAACAACATATGATTAGTTCCCTGGATCAAACCTAGTCCTGCGCTCTTGATGGAGATTCTCCACTAAATACAAAGTGTAAACCAGAACTAGACTTAATTCTAAAACTACCAGGCTTAATCCAGGACTGAGAGTAAGAGAAGAGGCCGTCAACTTCTGCCATGTGTTTCTGGATCATTTTTATTAGTCTGTTCATCAACATCAACAGTTTTATCTCTTTCTCCCTCTCTCTCTTTTATATTTTTTTTCATCTTAAACCATTTTTTGCTTTCCTGTTTCAGATCTGAGCTGGCTCCTCCCTCTCGCCTGAGTGCCCCGACCATTCAGCAAACCCTGACCAAGAGCGGTGCTCTCAGCCGTCTCCCCCCTCACAAGGCTCCGGCCAGTGTGGCTTCTCAGCTGCAGTTGCCCCGCCCACGTGTAGCTTTGCCTCATGCTGGGAGAAACAGTCTGTACATGGACAGCTTCACTGTACCTGCCTGTCTACCCAAATTATCCACCACCCACGATGGGGTGAGACGCAGAAACGAGGGCAGAAGGAGCTTACAGCAGCACGTTCTGCAGGTGCCCAAAATGTATGGCACAGAGAGCCAGACCTATGGGAAAGGAAAGATGGTGCGAGTATGAGGAGGATGAGGAAATAGGTTTGGAGGACACCGTTCTTACCTTGGAGAACCTTTCCCTGTACTTAAAATTATCCTGTGGACTGACAACACGTCTATAAAAGAAGTCAAAGAGCTGGTCCACTAATTTTACAAGTGTTTCTTCGGGTTAACGGGTTCTGTTCTTTTACTGAGAACAGCAAAATATCTGGTAAATGGCTGCATGCAGCGAGGCAAATATAAATTTGGATCGAAAATGGTCGATTATTCACTAAATGATCATTTTTGGCATATTTTTCTTGGTTCAAAAGCAATAGAGGTCAATATTAATGCGTGGAGCCATTCGTGAGCTAAACTGCAATATGTGTAAACAAACAGAATGACAGGGAGGAGTGTGTGTGTGTGTGTGTGTGCATGCATGTGTGTGTGTGTGTGTGTTCTTGCACAGGCTGTTAAGAGATGAAGAGAACAGCGCTGTTGTGTGTAGTCAAGATATCATCTTGATCTGCCCAGTGAGACATGGAGGCCAATAGTGAAAAAAAATCGCTGGGATCTGGCAGCGTCTCACAAATTAGCTTTTGAAACCATGTGCACTTTTCCCGCCCCTGTTCTTCACTCTCTTCCGCCCACCTGCTCTCTGGATCTCTGCCTCTCCTCCCCGTCCGTCTCCCACTGCAACCTGCCAGACAGACGGAGGGAGCATGAGGGCTCAGCAAAGATTTACAGCCATATGAAGTTGCTTAAAGGAATACTCCGGCATTTCTCGTCCAAACCTCTAGCTGATGCATCGGCAGCGTCCGCTTCATTGCCATAGACAGTAGTTTCCCTGTTCTTTGCGCTGATGTCGCACTTTGTCCACTGAAAAGAAATAGATAAAAATGTCTATTAATTCAAAATGAAATGATATACACTTGCGAAAATGGAGAAATCTCAAAGCGAGGATACACACAGCTGTGCTTCTGTTATCCTGATGGCAGTGTAAGGGGAGGGATTCTCCACAAGATAGAAGCAGACATTGGCAAAGTGGGGCTTTTTAAGCTGATCCAAAACGTGCAGTGTTTTTATATCTTTTCATCTGTTGATCTGTAGGAAAATGAACCCACCCGTGCTGACGTTCTATGGGGTTTTCTAATCTTGGGCTTATTTCTGGTCATGTGACTGAAAGCTGAATTGGACAGTGTGTATGAGAGATGCTGAGATAGACACACTAGCTAATTAGCTTTTGAAGCCAGAGGCATGCCTTCACATAGTGAATTATGACAGATGGGAACACCCACTGACAGAAACACACACGCACACACACACACACACACACACAGGACTGATTTGTGTGGAAGGCTGCCCACTAATTAAGGTGAAACCTTCTCACGGGGGTTAGATTCCCAGGCGGGACGGTCCGGGTCCTTTCTGTATGGAGTTTGTTCTCCCCGTGTCTGTGTGTGTTTCCTTCGGGAGCTCCTGTTTCCTCCCACCGTCCAAAAGTGGGTGTGTGTGTGTGTGTATTTGTGTTTGTGTATGTGTTCGTCTGTGTGTTTGCCCTGTGAAGAGAAGTGAAGTGAAATTGACTATTTGTCATCGTGAAACACAGGTAACAGTGAAGCACAACGAAACGCTTTTACCCATACACTTACCGTGCAGCAGGGGGCAGCTATTTAAAGCATCCGGGGAGCACTGATGGAGACGGTACCCTCTCTTGCTGCTGATTCGTGGTTTATATTGGTGGCGCAGTGGGAAGCGCTGGTGAAGTCCTGGATTCAGTTCCTAGAATGGACAGTCCGGGTCCTTTCTGTGTTGCATGTTCTCCCTGTTTTTGGGTGTGCGTGTGATTGTCTGTCCCTGCCTTTCGCCCTGTGAGCCCTGTGACTCCAGCACTGCCTGCGACTCTGATCAGTACAAGTGGCTCAGAAAATGAGAGTGATCATTTATTTCTTTGGATCTGTTAGTCTGTTTATGCAGTTGTAACATAAACAAGTTTTTTTTTTTATTTCTAATACTCAAGCCATCATTTTAACCTAGTCGGTTTATGAGTCCCCTCGTGATGATGTTCCCACACGTTGATTAGTCCATTTACTCCATTCAGATTGGACTAGGCTTAGTACTAACAGAGGAGGTTCACCTTTTAGGTCTGAAATATTTTGAACAGCTGCTGATAGTTCTTCTGAATATGAGCACGTCTGGTGAGCACTAGATGTTTTTAACATTGCTGTGAGGTTTTGGTTGGATTAATGGTCAGGTACTGATGTTGGATGAATGGTTCTGGTTCATTCCAGCCCATCCCAGAGCTTCTGAAAGGGTCTAGGCTTAGAATCAACAGAGCAGACTCCACGGCTCAGCGCTCTACCCCTCTATTCAGCCAGTTGAAAGACGTGCTGTGAATGCTTTTCTTTAACGCCTGTATTATAAACTGAAGCAGCTGATCTGGCTCGATGCCTAGTTTATGGTCATTTTTTGGGTTAGGTTTTTTAAAATAGGAAAGGAGCTTGAGACAAAGAGGTTTGAAAAAAAAGGTTCAAGACAAAAAGATGATAATGAGAGAACAGCAACCATTGTATCAGAAGAGAAACGATCATTTTTTAGGGCTACGGGATTCAAAAATTATGCCCACATGACATAATTATGCACACAAGTGCAGGGACAGCAGTGGTCTAGGGGTTTGAATCCTGAATCAGCAGGTTGCCCAGAGGTACCCTTGAGAAAGGTACTGTCCCCATCACTGCTCCCCGTGTGCTGCTGCACGTTCGTGTGTGGGTATGCAAATCAGAGGTTGCGTTTCGTTGTGTCTCACTGTGTGCTGTGTCGTGTTTCACAAAGACAAAGCAGTCACTTTCATTTTCACTTGGTTCCTCACACTGCTCTGGTTTGATCTGGGTCCATTCTTCTCACAGTCTCTCCCACAGTTTGGTAACTGTATTGGGTTCCTCACCCATCACTTTGTCGCCAAAGAATTGCCAAGGTTCAGAAAAAATTTTGCATTAACTCTGCCATGTAGTTGTAAAAGAGGCCCAACATCCCCCAAACCATGACACTACCTCCTCCAAATTTAACCGACTTCTTCAATCTGTTCTCCAGTTCGACGCCAAACATAATGTTTCCCATCAGACCCAAATAAGTTGAACTAACTCACTGAAGTGCACTCTGGACCAGTTCTTCTCTGTTCACAGAACATGCTCCACCACAAAGACGGTCACTGAGTCCAAATATTCTTAAATGCCGAGACAGATCCTTGGCCTGTTCTCTGCCATTGAGAGTCTTCGCAGAATCCTGCCCTCTCGTGCACTGGTTTTACATGGACAACCAGCCTTTTTGGAGGACTTGAATGCATTTGTGTCCTTGTAAAGCTTCAAGATTCTTGACTGGACTTGGAAAGCCCAACCTCTCTTACAATGGCTGAGAGGGACATCAGGGCCTTCATCTGGGTATTTTGAGCATTGAAGATGAACTAATTTTCAAAATAAGTATTTATAATTGTTATATATAATGTATGTTGTTCTCATATCTCTCTCTCTCTCTCTCTCTCTCTCTCTCTCTCTCTCTATATATATATATATATATATATATATATATATATATACAGTACTGTGCAAAAGTTTTAGACAAGTGTGGAAAAATGCTGTAAACAGAATTCAGAAATATAAATAATGATTGTTTATTTTTATCAATTTACAAAATGCAAAGTGAGCAAACAAAAGAAAAATCTAAATTTCAGATCAATATTTGATGTTACCACCTTTTGCCTTCAAACCAGCATCAGTTCTTCTAGGTACACTTGCACAAAATCAGGGATTCTGTAGGATTATAGTCGGTGTCTGATCAACCAATTTTAGCAAAACAGGTACTGATGATCATCAATGTCACACGGAGGTTGAAACACAGTCATGTTTGGAACAACCTACCAGCCGAGTTCCTTCAAGAACTGTGTGCAAGTGTACCTAGAAGAATTGATGCTGTTTTGAAGGCAAAGGGTGGTCACACCAAATATTGATTAGATTTAGATTCTCTTTTGTTCATTCACTGCATTTTGCTGATTGATGAAAATATATGTACTCACTCTCACTCTCCATCAGCTATATTAGCAAACAAACAAATGGTGCCAACATTGTACCGAATTTGTTTATAGAGCCTTAAAGTGAACGATTCCCAGAATCTCATCTTTATTTAAATAAACCAGCATTTACTTCTTGTTGCGCTGAAAGCGGACCAATCAGCACGGAGCAACAGAATCGTTCAGCCAATCAGAGCGCAGAAATCCACCGCCGCTCGCGATTTCGTGCGCAGGGGGCGGGGCCTGTGGAGCTACGGATGGAGAAAAAGAACGCATGAGCGAGAGAGAGAGAGAGAGAGAGAGAGAGAGAGAGGGAAAAGGGAGCAGGGCACGAAGGGATTACACACCTTGAAGGGTGAAGAAAGAAAAAGTGAGGAGGAAAGCGATGCGTGAGCGAGAGATTCAGAAAGAGAGAGAGAGTGGGGAAGGTTGCATGCATGCAAAAGACGACCTGATAGAAAGCAGCTAGTGGAGAAAAGGGATCCTAGAAAAGCAAAGCGTTAAAAAAAGAGAGAGAGCAGGATGTGTGAGGTGTCAGTCCTGTTTTCTTTGTATTAGTGTGTGTGAGAGTGTGTGAGTGTGTGTGTGTGTGCGCGTGTATGTGTGTGTGCACGAGCACACACATTGCATACACACGAGAGCCAGCCACAGGGAGAGCCTGTAAGTACTTTTTAGGTGTTGTGATGTGCTGTGTGTGAGTGTGTGTGTTGGTGTTTTGGTGGTCTTTGTGCACAACTTATCAACCCCCCACCTTAAGGTGATGAGCTCAACAAGTAGATTATTTCTTAACACCTTTAACCCCCCCAACCTTCATCCCATACCACCCCACCCCATCCCATCCCATCCACAGCATCTTTTTACAATTCTTCTTTCCACCCTAAATGGTGCATCGATTTGGAATTGCTGCACCATTTAAGATGGATCAGAGAATTCCAGACAGAGGCTGCCCAATAAGATTCCAGCTTCATCCTTAAGCATGCCTGAGCACAATTAGGCACCATTTAAGGTGGATCGACGATCCTAAAACAAGCACAGGTGCACCAGGGCAGTGCCTTGTGCATCAGCATCTCTGTTTTAACCCTCTGCAGCCCATATCCCCTTATTTGTATCCTGTAGTGGGATATTATGGTGTAAAAACGACACTCTGTGTCCAGCATCCAGGGGATGTCCCATCGGCAACTGTGCTTAAAAACACCAGCAACCTCCGTCTGCATCCGGTCCATGCAGACCGTGATTTCTGTGTTTAGGAAGCACATGTAGATCAGAAGCCACTGGGATGTTGTATCAGTATTGGATCCAGTTGATATTGTGATCTTTTGGAAAACCAGGAAAACACCAGGCTGTGCTAAAGAGGCAGATTAGGTTGAGGTACTCCTGAATACCTGGATCACTTAAGCCAGGCTTGACTTAAGTTACACTGATCCTGTTCTACCTTCCACACTCTTTCCGCACTCGTTCATACACTTGACTGTAACACTTACACCTCCACTGGGCTGACCTCTCGCCTCGAACCCCACGTACCCCACCCTAAGACCCACCTTTGTCCTTTACTCTCTTCCGTAGCCCCCCCCCCATACTTCTTTCTGTCTCTATTCCCCTGCTAAGAATAGTTTCCATCAAGTTCAGATGTGATTTGGCTTAACACAATTATATCCCGTCTCTCTACCTTCTCTCTCCGGCTTCATTCCCCGAGTGCTTAATAGGAAACTATAAAGGGATGGTAATTAACCGGAGAGGGCACTTTTATTAATTAGGTTTTAACAAGAGATGGAGCTGGGGAGTGGAGTGGAGGGGTGGGGGGTGTTTAAGACTATCTTAAGAATACTGTTAGTTCTAGATACACCAATTTTATCACACGGGTCTCGAGGCTGGCACTGCAAAATGAGTCCCGTCTTTCTTTTTCCCCTAGATTTCATTCCTTTATTTTTTTTAGCCCGGAGGTCAAAGTCCTACAGATGACCTTCAGGCCAAATGTCATTTCGTTCTGTAGCTGAATTGCATATTGTGATTTATTCTGTTCTTAGTCCACTTCTCTGGCATTTAGTGTCCCATCAAAGCAGGTCATGATATTGGGGTTCATGCCAAAAGAGAAAGATTACATGTCGTCAGGTCATCAATAGGCTGATCAGGCCATTATCAACTCCTACATGTCTGAAAGTGAGTGCGGGGCTTAAAGAAATCAACGTAATCTCCAGTAATGGTTGTGAGCCGAGTTGGGGGGCAAAGGGAAGGAGGGGGGACTGCAGTATTTTGGTGGCTTGCAGTTGCTTGAGTTGCACTCTAGGTGGCCCTTGAGCACCGCTCAGAGTAAACTGCAGTGGGATACACAGGAGAAAAGCAGGAGAACCAACACTGCGCCGCAGAAGGACGGATGGGGGTGGGGGTTTGGGGGACATGGGGCTTGATGCAGCCATGCCTCAGCACACCGGCTGGTCAGAGAGGGTGAATACCAGAGAGGAAGGGTGGAGAAACGCTGCGTTTTTCTCCTCTGCGTCTCTTTTTCTCCACCTCAGTAGCTCAGATTTGCCACCGCATTTCTGAAAGTATGGAAGTGGAGGGAATACAGCTGCTTTAAGGTGCAGACGTTCCCTTAAATGCAGATGATCTGATCTTTAAACATGAGTGGTCAAAAGAACAGGACGCGCCGGAGCAGCTGAATAAGGTTGCCTTGTCTCGTGGTGGGCTTTCAGTTGTTTAATGAAGCATCCCTTCTGAAGGATCTGCAGTGGCATCTGATCTTGCAGCATCTCTCATTGTTCTGTGCAATCAGATCTTCACAGCAATGTTCCAGTATCTAGTGTAAATCTTTCCCAAAGAAGTAGAGACTGTTACTGCAGCAAAGGGGGGCAACATTCCTGTTGATATTATTGATTTCAGAAGACATGCTGGGTGAGCAGGTGGCTACACACTCTTGGATGTACACGCTCGCACACATGGTGATCTGCAGACGAAAACAGATCAAAAAAGATAAGGGGGGTAACAATGCATTGAAATGTGCTACTGCGATGCGAAATGAGACAAAGTGCCGAATTAATGTCCTATTAATGATATATTTGATGTAACTGCGTTGTTTAAAGCGTTTAACGAGAGTCAGGTCACCGTAATGTCCTACATCTCCCACCAGCCAGTCATTTCATTATAAAGTAAATTAAATTATATAGAATTTTGGACTTGGATTCGTTAACTGGATCGTATTGTGGACTGTGTGTTGTTACACTCCTAGATTCTGGAGAATAAGAGCATGGTATGAAGAATTGGGCTAAAAACTGCATTTTTTGGAAATACACATGCCTAAGTTGGACTCAGAACTGAGGTCTCAGTCTGTTTTCAATCCTATTTTGTAAAAATATAGCCAGTGTTATCGAACCATGAGCCTCGAGTCCTCTATTGAACTTGCTTGATTGTTAAACCCCAAAAATAAGAATTTTATTGAGAAACATTCAATTCAAGTTAGCTGTCTTCATGTAGCACTTTTTAAAACTGCAAGTGACATTGTTTGCATCCAGTGTAGTGACCAGTTTCCGGAATATTCCTAAATTATATATATAATATATATATATATATATTTATATGGTTACCTTGGCACATGTTTTTTTTTTTTGAGTAGTTGATATGATATGGCTTTTATAACATTAATAACACTGGCTTAATACAGGCACAAATACACAGTATGTGTGTATATATACATATATATATATATATATATATATATATTTATATATATATTTATACACACAGTACTTTGCAAAAGTTTTAGGCAGGTGTGGAAAAAATGCTGTAAACAAAGAATGCTTTCAGAAATATAAAAAATGATTGTTTATTTTTATTAATTTACAAAATGCAAAGTGAGCGAACAAAAGAAAAATCTAAATCAGATCAATATTTGGTGTGACCACCCTTTTTTGTTTACAGCATTTTTTCCACACCTGCCTAAAACTTGACACCTGCACAATACTGTATATATATAAGAAGTTTTAGAACACTTCAATTTTCCAGTTTTTTATTGAAATTCAAGCAGTTTAATGTCTCGTTGTACTCTGAAATGAAAGCATTCAACAAATAAACAGATGAAGTTAAAAAATAAATCATGGAATCGACGTAAGGCATTTCCAAAATGTATTCTGAAGTACAAAGTAGCCACCTTTGGTAGATATTTGGTAGATCAGCTGAATATTCTTCAGAAAGTTCTTCTCGCAGAAGTTCATATAAATGTGTGGTGCTTTGCTTTGCTTTGGCTCTTCTGTTCAGTTCATCCCAAACAAGTTCGATGGGGTTTAAGTCTGGAGACTCCATGTTTTCAGCCTTACCATCCTTTTTTCCTTTGTCCCTTTTTTCTAAGGTAGTTCTGGGTTAGCTTGGACGCATGCTTTAGGTCATTATCTTGCTGTATGACGAACCCCTGACCAACTAGGCGCATACCAGAGGGAACCACATAGCGCTATAGAATGTTGTGGTAGCTGTTTTGGTTCAGGGTTCCTCTCACTCTGTAAAAGTCACCAACACTGGATCCATCGAAACAGTCCCAGACCATCACACTTCCCCCTCCATGTTTAACAGTTGATGAAACCATCCTTTCACCTACAAAAATCCTGCGAAGATGCCAAATTTTGGCACATTTATGGCATTTAGCAGACACTCTTATCCAGAGCGACTTCCATGTCCAAATTACAGGGACAGTCCCCCCTGGAGACACTCAGCGTTAAGGGTCTTGCTCAGGGACCCAGTGGTGGTTGTGCCAGAGGTGGGATTTGAACCTGGGACCTCTTGAGTTATAAGTAAGTATCCTACCACTACTCCACCACCACCCTATGACAGACCAGCACACCTTCTTCCAATCTTTAGTAGTCCACTGGTGGTGCTTCATGCCCAGACAAGCCTCTTTTCCTTATTCTGACATCTGAGCGATGGCTTTCTTTCTGCAACTCCACCTGTCTAACCTCTGGAACTGGAAGTCTTCTCTTTACATCTGAAGCTGAGACTTGCTCAGTACGACCACTGCTAATCTGAGTTTGAGTCACCTGTGAGCCACCTATCAAGCAAGCTGTTGACTCTCAGAAACTTGTCTTCTGATGCTGCTGTGGCTTTTGGTCTGCCTGACCTCTTCCTGTCAGAGTTCCCCCAGTTTCTGAGAGCCTTTTAATAGTGAAGGAGACTGTACTCTCTGACACCTTGACTTTCTTCACAATTTCCTTAGACTTACACAAACCTACACTTTGAAGTGTTATGATGGTTGCCAGATGGTAAACGCCGCTCATGATGTTCTGAAGGGGTGGCGGTGGTCTAGGGTACTTGGCAACGGACCTCTGGATCAAGAGGTCCCAGGTTTGAATCCCACCTCCAGCAGTACCACCACTGGCTCTCTGAGCAAGACCCTTAACCCTGAGTTGCTCCTGGGGGACTGTCCCTGTAATTAGGACATGTAAGTCACTCTGGATAAGAGTGTCTGCTAAATGCTGTAAATGTAAATGATGGTCTGTCTCTCTTCCATTGTTAATTGCTTTTTTCTTCGAAGCAACACGTTACTTTCTGTAGAACAATACTGTGGAGATATTGCTCACGAGGGTTTGGTACCACAGTGTGTCCCAGGACTACTTTCACACATACTGCGCTGTGGAACTCCTGGAACTCCTGTAGGAACTGGCAGCACCAACATTCAGGGCTTGATCCATCTCCATTGCAGCAGAACAGCTTTAAGTTGTTCACCAGACTCTTGTTCCTTGGAAAAGGCCTTTTGTATGAAATGTACATTTCCAGTTTAAAGTGGTAGCCTTACCTTTTTTAACCTCTGGCTGTTCACCGAGTACCAATTCAAGCAATTCATTGGACTTGAACTGATTACCGATTACATAAAAAAACTAAAATAGGGGTTTTCTAAAACTTTTGACCAGTAGTGTGTGTGTGTGTGTGTATATATATATATATATATATATATATATATATATATATATATATATATATATATATATATTTAGGGCCTGATCAGTACAGTGTTCAAAACACTGAACAAAATTCATTGAACTCAGGAAAGTACATTTAAATGTGGCACCATTAATCAAACGGTGATATTGTGACATTATGTATCTCAAACATTTTCTGAAGTATTGTGCAAATATATTTTTTGATCGTAGACTTTATGTCTGAAGGTGTTCATGAATGCAGTAACCGATTCATTTGAATCCCTTTAACGGTTGGGGTTTTCCGATCGATTCGATTGTAAAACCTCACACAAGAACAGCCCAGAGAGTCAGAACTAAACCACGAGCGGAGCTTCTGCAGATCTCTATTCCCGCTCTTCTCCTTTACTCACCGTTCTTTCACAGCTGGAGGGTTCCAGTGTTACACAGACATGTGCATGTTTCTAAGCAGCCCCCACCCCATCTCAACACACACACACACAAACACACACTTAACAATGATTTCAGTCTGAGCTGTTTTCGCTCACTCAGCACCCCTAATAATCTATCACTGTCTCTCCAACCGCTCCCTCGCTCTTCTGCATCTTTTCTTTTGCTCTCCTTACACCCCCCACCCCATCTTTCTTTTTTCTATTTACATTTTCTACCACAGTTATATGACATTTATACATCCACTTTATACATCCTTTTTCATTTCTTCTCTCACTTTCTCTTCACCTTTCTTCTTTTCTCTTACACTCTCTTCTCTCCTTGTTTTCTTCTCTCCTCTCCTCTTTTTTCTCTTCTCTTCTCTTCTCTTTTTTCTTCTCTCTTTTTTCTTCTCTCCTCTCCTCTTCTATTCTCTCCTTTCCTCTCCTCTTTTCTTTTCTTCTCTCTATTGAACGGTGTGAGATGCTCTTGGTAACACTCCATCCTCTTTGCCCTTGAGGATGTAATCTGTAGCCGTTGTGTGTTTTTAGCACAGTAGCCTACATTTCATTCCCCTCCATTTCCACACATTAAAAACTGTCAGAGTTGATCTGTCCTCACATACCATGTTGATTTTTTTGCTTCAGGAATCTCAAAGCAAACACGCATAATGAGAACGAAAGATCAGAGCACATCATGCATGCTGGCATTGTTTGGGGGAAACCTAGCTCGGTTCTAGACTAGACTAAAGTAGATGGGCCTAACAGATTGCAAGCTGTTCTTCAGTGTCTGGATGTTAATTCTGAACAGAGCCACTGTTTGTTTCCTCTCCTCGCTAAAACTCAGGGTTCTTATTCCACTGCTTTTGCCTCTGTAGAGGAATATCAGTTCTTGTCTGGGTTGCACCAGCTGTGGAGACATTTAGTCAAAATATTTAGTGCTGAGTAAATTGGACAACCATGAGAACAGGGGTCTCCAACATATCGCTCCTGCCGTTTCTCGGTCATTGGTGTGTATGGGAAGCAGATTTTTCTTTCCAAAAGTGGGTTGGAGTTAACAGTCAGATGATAAAGATGATAAATTTGTCAGATATATGATGAGCAGAGAAAGTGGTCAGGTGAAGAAAAGGCAAAAAAACAACTTTTATTGAAGAAGTAACAACAAGAGGCACATGCAGCGTTGAGCGCCGTACAAAGATGAACTCGTTTCGAAATGTAATGTTAATGAATGATGTAAAAGCAGATAAATTGGTTCTCAACCCTATAAAAAATTTTAATAAGCCTTTGTTTGGTTTTGTTTCAGTCGTGTTCCAATCAGAGAGAAATATCTATGGTACTTTTACTCCAGGAGGGCTTTGCTCAGAAGCAGTTTAATGTCTGAAACACTTTCCCTTCTTAGGAAAAAACACACTGTCAAAAATGAAAGTAAAACTGTATAATATGTGGTTAAACCTCAGTCATTCATAGCTCTTCTGTAAAGTTTACACTTCACCGCTGAAGATTTAACCACAAAGATGTGTAATGTGGTTTTTTTTTTTTGGTTTTTTTTATGACAGCAATTTTACTGTAAAAAGAACCAGGAAAAGTGATAGTTCACTGTAAAAAATGGTGGTAAAATTTTTGTTTACAGTTTAACTATAAAAAAAAAATTCAGTTCATTTCTTGGGGGCTGGATTTGCTGACTGCAATATTGATACTTTTAGTATTTTCTCCCAGTTCCCAGCTAGCAGTGAGCTAAACCAGAATGGAGAGTTTAGCTAAAATGCTGAATTCTAGTCTCTTAGTCAAGGATGAATAAACACCTAATTTTTCGTTTCCCGCCTTATTCGAAGAAGAAGCACCCTCTCCTGCAACTGGCTGGTTGAATCTGAACTTTTGTTCTCTGATTGGCTGATCCCTTCTGGATATGATCTGGCAGCCAATCCTAGCACAGGAGGCGGGGCTTTCCACTGGGAAAACAATTTCACACTGCCGAGGGAAAGTTAGCAGTTGCTAAACTTTAAAAAGAGAACTTTATTACAAAATAAAAGCGTTCGCTGTTATAAATGCTCCCTGTTATTGTTACAGAGGCTGTTGTGTAACATTACTGTGACGTTTCAGAAGCAAAAGTCCAGAAAAACTGTGTTATTTCAGTCCTACAGTGGCACAAGTAAAGTAAACTTCCAAAAAAAACTTCTCCACTGCTGTGTTCTCCACAGAACCGCAGGTGAAGAGAACATCCAGCATCTGTCAGGTTAAGTTTCAGAGCTGTGCTCCTTTGGGTCTAAAGTAAAATGCTAAACCTTCAAAGTGAGGTGTTGGCATTTGGTGGAGCAGCCCAGGAGCGGAAGGAACAAGTGAAACGTGAAGTGAAAGTGACTTTTCCCGTCATTGTGAAACGCAGCACAGCACAGCACAGCACAAAGAAATTCAACCTACATTTCACTCACACACACACATGCAGTAGGGAACAGCTATTGAAAGTGCCCGGGGACCAGTGAGTGGCGGTGGGCCAGTGGTAGGATACTTGCCTATGGACCTATGGCTCAAGAGGTCCCAGGTTCGAATCCCACCTCTGGCACTACCACCACTGGGTCCCTGAGCAAGACCCTTAACCCTGAGTTGCTCCAGGGGGACTGTCCCTGTAATTAGGACATGTAAGTCGCTCTGGATAAGAGCGTCTGCTAAATGCCGTAAATGTAAATGTGATGGGAACGGTACCTTGCAGGGCAACCTGAGGTACCTGATCCTGGGGCCGACTCCCTAACCACTAGGCCACCGCTGCCCCATAACAGAGTGCAATTAAACCTAAACTATTCTAAATCTATTTTTACACTGGAAACACTTGATGAGATGGATGTTTCCCCCGTTAACGCTCTTCTCACACCAGATGAAGATGATCGAGCGACTTTTTTCTACACCCACAAAAGGAACCAAACAGTCCTTTCCACCTCATGCGCATGTCTCTTCTTCTCCCAGCGGTTTTCTTGCTTGGTACCAGTGACAGTTTGCGGGTGCTTAATGAAGCAGGATCCCTGGGAGGCAATGCCGTTGGCGAAGAGAGAAAGAGATAGAGATGCAGAGTGAATAAAAATGAGAATGCAAGGAGAAACCAAGCAGAAAACAACCAAAGCTCTAAAGTTAAGCATTACAGGGTTGCATTCCAATGAGATAAAGTCAGAACAGTGCATTTTGGGGACCTGATCTAACCTACCATCAGGTTATCACTATGGCGACTTTCGGCAGTGGTGTAAGCAGTGGTCCAGCCTTGCTGTTGGTCAACTGCAATTTGGCTGATTGAGCATTTAAATGATGTGACAGTAGAGAGAAGGTGCAGTGTCGGGGAGGGAACTTTGCTCAAGGGCTTCTCAGGGTAACCCTCTGGTCCGGGACTTGAACCCACAACCTCCTGATTATGGGGCCCAGTCCATATCCATTTAACCCGGTCCACAAAAACACTTTGACTTGCTCCAGAAATAGTCAATCAACTGAGATAATGCAGTCTGGAGTCCAAAATTTTGCTTCGTCAGTTTAGCGTCCAAGCCTCCAAGTCTGTGATCACTCAGCGATCGCTGCAGAAAAGAACTAAATCTCTCTTATTAGACATCAGTTATTAGCCATTAATATCTGAAAGGTCTGCCTGATGTGATGTGATGAAGGTTTTTTTTAGTTTTTATTGTTAAAAGTGCCTCGTAGCTCTGACACTCAATTACAATAAAAGTTGGAAAGTTGCGTCTGTCTTCTAGGGATGATTATTTATGAACAACCAAATGAATTTATGATTTTTCTTTCTCTTTTAATGACTAATTTGTTCATAGTTATCGCCTGGAATCATTTTTTGATATAAAGTTGAGTTCTTACTGCACATCCCCGCTGTGTGAGAGAGGAAGGAGAGACGCGCGAGAGAAAGAGAGCTGCAGAGAAATGCGGCTCACTGTACTCTCGGTGTTTTATGCGAAACCTGAAAGTGAGCGAGGAATTAGGAGAGATGGAAAAAGAGAGGAAGCTCCTTATGGTCCCTCAGTCATTCAGAATGAGGAGAAGATGGGGGGAGGAGTAGGAGGAGAGAGAGCCATTCCTTGTTTTACTGCAGCAGAAAATCATTCACTTCTCTGCTGCTGCCCTCCTCCCTGCACACAACACAGCACTAATGCAAGAGGGGGAGAGAGAGAGAGACAGAGAGAGAGACTGATAGGGGGGTGGGGGTACTGGAAAACTGATTTTACACGGATTTGCTAGTTCAGGTTTCCTTCCCGACTCCTGGACTGCACAGCATGCAGGGTTTTTTGGGATTGTTGCTGCATTATTGGTAATATTGTTAATGCAGAAGGTTGCAAGGTGCAAATTATGCCTCTTACCAGCTTTTTTTTTTGTTGAGAAAATCACAGACGGATGAGTGTTTCTGTGTGTTTAGAAGAATTTGGCTATTCATGTAATGCAGTATAATGCAAGCTACATCATTTTGGCCTGAACAGTGCAGCCCAGAGCCTTGTTACTGATTTGCAAGTGCTATGTTAAATAAAATTGCAAGCTATCACTGGCTTTATTCACCGATATATTTTGACTATATATTAATTCATATGCATTAATCCTTGGAATGAGGTATCTGTCTCTGCTCCAGTGCTGAAGGGGTTACCAGTGTACAGTGTTCTGAATGGACTGCATAATGTCCCAGTGCTGCACCACCGAGAGAGAGAGAGAGAGAGAGAGAGAGAGAGAGAGAGAGAGGGAGAGAGGGAGAGAGAGAGAGAGAGAGAGAGAGAGAGAGAGAGTGTGTGTTAATGCTCTGCAGTCTTTTCTCCCCTTTTTGTGGAGCTCAGCAAATAATCGTTCTACCTTTAGCTTTCTTCCCTCCTCCTCTTCTCTACCCCCACTCTCTCTTCCTCTCTCTTTCCTCATTGGTCACGCTCCGAGCATGGCGATGGAGGGGAGGGCGACGGCCCAGGCGGTGGAAGAGAGCAGACCCTCATAAGGGAAACCTATTTGTTATGCAATATTTAATGCGTATATGACAACCCCCAGCTGCTCTGCATGAGATATCGCTCAAGTCTCCAGCGTCCGTCAGCGAGCGCGGCGTGTGTGCCTTCGTAACGTCTTAACGTTTTAGTGCATATTCATCTACCTGTCATCTCCTCGGCCGGGGCGGTGATTAGAGGTGGTGCACGTGTTTGAAAGATGTCGAGAAATCTTCAAACTGTTTTTTTTTTTTAGCTCTGCTCTTGTTAACCCTCACTCACATTCTGTTGATGTGATGTTTGGTCATCTTTAAGGGTCGTAGGGAGTTACGTCCCATCAATATGATAGGATTGTGCTTTTATATGCAGGAGTTTTTCTGTTTTTACTACATGAAGCAGACATATTCTTCTTGAAACGATCTGCATAATGTCCTAAAAGAAGGTCAATGTTCTGCCACATCATTTAAACCAATATCACAGCCTGTGATGTTCTTTCTACACTCCAATAAAGATCCATTTAAGATGATCTCCAGTGTGTGTGGAAGGTGTTTGGCAGATGATCTCCAGTGTGTGTTGAAGGTGTTTGGGAGATGATCTCCAGTGTGTGGAAGGTGTTTGGGAGATGATCTCCAGTGTGCGTGAAAGTGAAAGAAAGTGACAACCCTTGTCATTGCAAGGTCACAGCACAGCACACAATGAAATTGGACCTCTGCATTTAACCCATGCAAACAGTGCAGCAGTGGGCAGCTATTGAAAGCGCCCGGGGAGCAGTGACGGGGACGGTACCTTGCTCAAGGGTACCTCAGGGCAACCTACTGGTGGGGAATCGAACCCTCAATCTTCCAATGCAGGGGCAACTCCCTAACCACTAGGCCACCGCTGTGGAAGGTGTTTTGGAGATGATCTCCAGTGTGTGTGAATGGTGTTTCAGAGATGATCTCCAGTGTGTGTGGAAGGTGTCTGGGAGATGATCTCCAGTGTGTGTGGAAGGTGTTTGGGAGATGATCTCCAGTGTGTGTGGAATGTGGGGCAGCTTCTGTCAACTCTCTTTGTGCCCAGCTTTACAGAGGCCAGTTAGCTGCACCTGTTAACATCCTTCAAAAGCAAAAAGGAAGTGGACACACTTCACTATTGCCCCAAACGCTGTTAAGCCAGAGGTTTGTTTCTCAAGTTCAACCCTGGAGCTACAGGGCAAATGTAGTCGTGATTACACCCTCCCCTGATCTGCAAAGTGCTGATAAATTCCACTGACTTTTCAGAAGTTATCATCAAAATGTAAACACTCATTCTGATTGGTGTGAAATGCTTTCTCACGGAGAACCCTACAGAGCCGGGGCTGTTTACACGGGTGGTGAACGAGAGCGGACATCTGAAAGCTCTAAAAGTTCCCAGCGAGTTATTCCAAGAGGCGTCTATGAAGATGCCTCCTGATGAGACGCTGTTTAACCAGGCATATGGACCTATTGAGGCGTACTTGTGAGGCCAAACCTCGACAGAGTTCACCATCATCTTCATCCCATACCAACACTCAAGACTGACTGATCGATGTGGACCGATTGACCATGGTTCCATCCACAACCACTGCATTTTACACCAAATCCAATCTGAGTGACTAAATTAGGATCGGATAATGGAGAAATGGTCCCGTTCCCACGACTTTAATTGGGAGAACCATGAACTTGGCAGTGGCCTCATCGAACAGTGACCGTGTTTGCAGTTATGCTTGTAATACCCGTTACTACAGTTTTGTTCATTTTCGCACCATCTCAGAGCATGCCTCAGTGATCTGGGCGCAGGGAGAAGATGGGCCATGTACCTTTTCATGCACTAAGATGGGATGGATGCAGGTGGATTTAACTCGCTATGCTGAGCATCCTTTTAACACACCTCTCCCTCTCTCCATCTCTCCGCAGGCTCCTCCTCTCCCCTCCCCTCTCCGTTCTCTCCTCCCCCCCCCCTCCCGGTCCTCCTCTATGCTCAGTTCGGTGTGTGTCTCCTCTTTCAAAGGGCGCAAGGGTGGGAACAAGTCGTCCAACAAAGCATGTTACAGCGCCGACATGACTTGTCCGTCAGACAGCGAGAAGATCGTGATCAACTGCGGGGGGATTCGGCACGAGACGTACCGCAGCACTTTGAAGACGCTGCCCGGCACGCGCCTGTCCTGGCTGACGGAGCCGGACGCCTTCAGCAACTTCGACTATGACCCCAAGTCCGATGAGTTCTTCTTCGACCGCCACCCCAACACCTTCGCGTTCATCCTCAACTACTACAGAACAGGCAAGCTGCACTGTCCCAGTGATGTGTGCGGGCCGCTTTTCGAGGAAGAGCTCGCCTTCTGGGGCATCGATGAGACGGACGTGGAAGCCTGCTGCTGGATGAACTACCGGCAGCACCGGGACGCCGAGGAGGCGCTGGACAGCTTCGAAACGCCGGAGCCCGACCCGCCGGAGGACGACCCGGCGCTGACCGGCGGTGCGGACGGGGACCTGAAGCGCCTCTGCCTGCAGGAGGACGGTCGAAACCCCAGCTGGTGGAGCGTGTGGCAGCCGCGCATCTGGAACCTTTTCGAGGATCCCTACTCATCCAAATATGCCAGGGTGAGTGAGTGTGTGTGTGAGTGAGTGTGTGTGTGTGAGTGTGTCGGAAGCTCATCCTGTTTGCAAAAGCAGGTGGAGGAAACAGGAGGACTGCAGAGTTTACTGGAATAAAACTTTGGAGAAAATTCAGCTGCAGAAGAAAAACTAAAAGACTTTTCCTTTTGCCTTTTTCTGCATTTCTCTCACTCTTTCTTTCTCCCTCTCCTCTTTCCTTCTCTCCTGTCTGCACCTTTCTCTTCTCTTCCTTTCACGACATCTCTTGACATCTCGTCTTTTCCCTTTCTCCCTCTCTTGTCTTTTCCTCCTCGTCGTTTTCTCTCTCTCTCTCCATCACTTCCCTAGGGTTCTCTGTCTTTCTTTTCTTTCACGTCCGTCGGTCTATATTCTCTCTTCTTCTGTCTATTTCCCACCCTCTTCTCTAGTTCTCTCTCTCTCTCTCTCCCTTTTTATTTATCTCTCCTTTTTTGTCTCTCAAACTTTCTTGGCTTTTTCTCACTGTACTCTTTCTTCCCTGCTCTTCTCTCTTTTTCCTTTTCTCCCCCCTCTATATTCTATCTCGCTCTCTTTTTCTTCCCCTTTCTCTCCTCCTCCCCTCTCTTCTTCACGCCCCCTTCTCTCCCTTTGCTTTCTCTCCCTGTCATTATCTCTGAAACGTGTCTATCCTCTCTCCTCTCCAAATGATCTCTCCATTTTTACGCATTATTTGCCCATTAAGTCTGCGTCTCACTCTTGCTGCATCCCCCCCCCACCGTCACTTTCCCACGCTTGATTAAATCGCCTTTTTTTCCTCCTCCGGAGCATCACTCTCTCACTCCCTCGCTCGACTCCATCGTTTCTATGCTCACATCGTTCAGTCTCGATTAGTGCATTATCTCCCAGCCCGCTCTTCCACTTCTCTTTATCATTCTCTCATCCTTTGCTCTGTCTACCTCCATCCATACATCTCCCACTCTCTCTCTCTCTCCACCTTTTGCTCCAATCATCCTCTCAAACTTTTCCTGCTCCCACAATCAATCCGTTTGCATTTTAAAGAGTAATTACTGCCAGAGGTACTGAAAGGCAAAACTGTGTTAATGTAAACTTTATTTCTTTTTAATCTGATTTTCTTCCCAGTTTTACTCATCGCTCACCATTAGCTAGGTCCCCCAGCGACACAGCTGAGAGAGTGAGGACCTGTAACCCGCGCGAAATGAAGCGCCATCAAATCTTTTCAAACTGCTGCTCAAGCAATGTCGCTGAACCGCTCAGCTCATCTGAGAACTTTTGTTTCCGGTTTCTTTACCGTTTTTACAGTCTTTACATTCATGGCATTTAGCAGACACTCTTATCCAGAGCGACTTCCAAGTCCTGATTAAAGGGATGGTCCCCCTGGAGCAGCTTGGGGTGAATGGTTTTACTCAGGAACACAGTGGTGGAGGTGCTGGTGGTGGGATTCGAACCTGCGACCTCTTGGTCCATAGAAGAGTATCCTGCCACTAGATCACCAGCACCCCGGTTCATGGTGCCTTAATTGAAACACAGGCTCAGCCTGCCCTCCTAGGCCCAGCAGAGAGCGAGGACACTCCCACTCTCTTGAGCCTCTTTCACCTCCAGGGTGTTACTGGATAGTTTTACCGGTAACGTTTAAGTCACTTCCACATACGGCTTTTAATCATTAAATTACCGGGATACATACATGAAAATCCCAGTTACCCAGCTGCTCTTTTGAAAAAAATAGATTTTTTTCAGCTACAATCTATTTTGGATGTCATTTACCAAATATTTTCATCCATTCACAAAACTAAATAAAAAATCTAAAACAAAGTTACTGTGCAAAAAACATCTATGGCTAAAATGTAGATCTCAACCTACCAGTGTATCGGCTTCTTTTTCACATACGGTGCACAGTAAGGAGTGAATTTATGCTCTACATTCGTCCCATCCTGCATACACCTGCAGTGGGACTGCTCAGGGAGCAGTATTGGGGACGGTACCGTGCTCACTGCCCCACTGCCCCAGTTATGTGGCCCCCTGTTCACACTTGAGCCCCTCAAGCAGGAAAAGTTCAATTAAATCCTCATACGTCCTGGATTAAAGGGTGTGTGTGAAGTAGGCATTGGACATCGGGTCACAGAGATGGTGCCATTAAGATGCTTCCGTCACTATTTTGTTATCGCACCCGATTCAGGCCTGTGGGCCAAACCACTGGTTTATTAATTCTACGCGCACAATAAACAGGCTCTAGCCGAAGCCTCTTACGAATATGCTTTTGGAAATTCGTTATACACCATGTCAATATCCTTTAACATTAAGAAGCACTTTATTTCATTATACCACCTGCAAACCAATAGAAAGAGGTTTAAAGTGCAGCGGGAGGTTCAGCCGGGCGCCATGTATGTTCATTACAGTGGTGCATATGTTTATGACGGCCCACGGTGCTTTAATCGTGTTAGTTTGAACGTTATTACTGATGTTTTGGTCTGTTCCAGGTTAATTACCCCTTTACTTTAGTTTCATAGGGAGAGATTTCTTTTTCAGCTCATTCTGATGCCAATAAATTAAAAAAAGATCCAATAAATTGTTTCCTCCTTCTGCAAATATCAGTTCTGCTTATATTGATGACCTATGAGTGAGCAGTGACAATTACATCGAGCTTTTGTCATCCAATGAGATTTCTGCAGGTTAAGTGTAGCAGAATTCAGGTTTTACACATGGTTGCTTTGTTATGTTGCTTTTAGGGAAAGAAGAAATATAATTTCAAAACAGATATGCTTACTAACTAGAAGTGAAAGAAGAAGAAATTTAAGAAAGAAAGCACTTTGGCTTACACTGGCGTTTTTAAACCCTATCCAGATATAATCCTGATACCAAGGTGTAAAAGGGGAGCATGAATTAAAAAGGCTTTGATTGTTGCAAAATGGTCGAGAGATTAATGGGTTACAGAAATGATGCGGTAAAAAAAAAAGGCTGCAGAATGATGGGAAAGGCCCTCTGGATCTCTCTCCTTGCACTTAACACACACACACACACACACACACACACACACATACACACACATTAGCACAAGCACATCTACCTGAGTAAATGTAGGTATGGCCTATATTTTTGGCCTCTGAGGGTTTGTGGACGTTTCTGAACAGCGGGGCTGGATGGATCTCTCTGCTCTTTGGCTTTTTGTCTTTGGTCTGCAGCAGCAGCAGCACTAGTGGCTCCTTTTAATGCTTACTCAGCATGAGCCAGGATCACCAAAGCCAAATAATCAGCCCCGCTTTCCAGCAGAGCCATTTGCCAAGCCTGCTTTTTCACACTCACACATATTATGCATGTAAAGATTACAAAAAAAAAAAATCATTATTTTATCCAATACGAGAACCCAGCCACTAGAGATGCACAAGCCAGTGTATTTCTTCGTACCGGTCCCAGTACCGGATAAATGGGGAGGGTTACGTCAGGAAGGGCATCCGGTGTAAAACTTTGCCAAATCAATATGTGGACATGAAACAGACTTCCATACCGGATCGGTCGAGGCCCGGGTTAACAACGACCGCCACCAGTACTGTTAGCCTACAGGGCGCTGGTGGAGACTGGACTACTGTTGGACAAAGGAGAAGAAGAAGAAGAAGAAGAAGAGGAGGAAGGCGTGTCCAGAGGGAGGCCAGGCAAGAGGAGAAGAGGAAGACCAAAGAAGAGGTTTATGGAAGTGGTGAGAGAGGACATGCAGGTGGTCGGTTTGAAGGAGGAAGATGCAGAAGACAGGAAGAAATGGAGACAGATGATCTGCTGTGGCGACCCCTGAATGGGAGCAGCTGAAAGAAAAAGAAGAACATTTTATCCAATGAGATATGATGGCGTCTCAAGTTGATACATGTTTCAATAAATAAGAGTTGGCTGATTAACTTTGTTAGGACTATTTGAATCTTATTAAAGCTTTGACATTATTAAAGTACAACATGGCCAACCTGCTGGTAAGGGGTTTGAACCTACAATCTTCCGATCCTGTGGCAATCTCCCTAACCACTAGGCCACCGCTGCCCCTTATGACCTATATATAATAATAAAAAATATTCATAAAGAATCATTAAAAAAAATTCTCAATAGAGACAGAGCCTGTTTTCAGAGCGGCAGAATGGCTTACATCCTCTTTTTTCCGCTGAGTGCTGCAAAACAATTTCCATCACCAGGTCACGAAAAGCACGAAAGGATTGCATTCCTGCATTCTCAGCGTCCTTGCTAAATTGCGCAATCTAGGGCCATAAAAATAGAAAGCTACAGTTGGCTGTGGCCCCAGATCTACTTAATAAAAATATTTTGAAATAATTGGTGCTTAAAATGTTTGCATTTCCACAAAAAAGAGTTGTGCTGCAGTTAAAAGGCTGAATCACGTCATTCTATAAAGCCTATCCAGCCCAAGCAGCAAATCACAGGTTTCAGTTGCATGACTAAGAAGAGTTTTGGGCAAAAAGAATGAAGAACTGCTTCACAGCTGAGTTCCGCTTCCCTCTGTTCCAAGCAAACCAGTATTTAGACCAGCGATCAGCTGAAGAAAAGCAAATATATGAGAACGGTCTAAGTTTTGGCCATTTTCAGTTCCTGTAAAGCCCCCACTGCAGGATAGCAGTCCCAAGAACAGTGAAGTCCCGTGTCTGAGCTCCTATTTGGCAACGTCCTCATCTTTCTGGGCTGGTGGTCTAATGGTAGGATACTTGCCTACAGCCCAAGAGGTCGCAGGTTCGAATCCCACCTCCTGCACTACCAGCGTTGGGTTCCTGAGCAAGACCATTAACCCCAAGTTGCTCCGGGGGGGACGACTGTCCCTGTAGTTCAGAAATGTAAGTTGCTCCTTCAAAGCGACCACCTTCATGTCCTCCCTCATCACGTCCATGAACCTGCTCTTTGGAATTCGTTTTTCTGGAATATTTACATTTACATTTACATTTACGGCATTTAGCAGACGCTCTTATCCAGAGCGACTTACAGGTCCTAATTACAGAATATAAGCCCTCTCAGTCCTGAGTGTTTCAGTGTGGACGTATATCTAGTTAGTTATAGTGCGGGAAGTTCATGTTCTCTCTTTTTTTCCCTCTCTCACTTTAGTTATCTAAACATCTACACTGGTTTTTAGGGACAAAGCCTTCCTCTGACCGGGATTGTTGTCTGTTGAGCTTTATTTTTTGCCCATTAAGGTGTTACTATGAACTTGGAGGAGTCTGAGGGAAACCAGTAAGAGTACAGCCAATCAGTGCCCCCTTCAGCCAATCATAGATGTGCTGAAATGTCATTTACATAAAATGTGTTAAGTCATCAGGAAAGCGATATTCATCATTTTGCTACAGGAAGTCAAATACGCTTTGCTTCATCTGTGTGACGTGTGCAAATCTTAAATCCTGGGCGCCTTTTCAGCTGACTGATAGTACAAGCGTTCACTGGACTTCAGTGTATTTTGAATCTGACACGCCGAGCCGCACTCTGTTGTTTTTTAGAGCGGCTCTGTGGTTGTGATGGTTGTTCAGAGGGCAGGTGAAGTGGTAAAGAGTGTAACACGAGTAGCAGTTACAGAGTGATCCACTCTTTATTGTCTGAGAACTCACAGGGTTTTTATCCCTGATGACGTCTGGAGCTTCTTCAGCGGCTTCTAAAGAAGAGCAGAGCTGCACTGCTAATCATCACTACATCCCTCTCTCTCTCTCTCCCTCTCCCTCTCTCTCTC